>CM061136.1:57416068-57919614 GCA_030789695.1 Scilla litardierei
AATGTAAACATATAAGCATGGTACCCAAGCAATGAATAACAATGTGAGTGAGCTAGCAAGATGGAAACCTAACAAAAGTGGAGTTTGGTTTCCGTATATATTCATATGAAAAATATAACATGATGAACATATGATTCTATATACACATTTCTATCAAGCCTAAGAACATTCTTTGGAATCCACAAAGAAAGTGATTTGGGATTCTTAAGAAGATGTTTAGTTAAGGCATGAGTAGAAGGTGAGGGATATAAGGTGAACTTCCCGTAACCAATTGGGAAACCGGCGCACACTGTCGGGCTACACACGTCTATATCAATCTAAACTAGAGCCTCGCTGTCATGCAAGCCTAGTCCAGACCACTTGCATTAAGATCGATAATAATGTCCAATCCCAACTCAAGCTCGCTGTCGCGCAACTTGAGTTTGGATCTATATCGTGATAGTACGTACTCGTTCACCATCGTGCAATGAATATGAGTATATAAGAACAATAAAAATGCTAGCTTTGGTCCCTGTCGCGCACAAAATCTAGGGAATTTCGATTGTAATCCTAAATCGAATATCTAGGGCTTTCCTTGGATCAAGATTCTCTGTCGAGGTCACGAGATCCAAGAGAAATTCCTATCTACCCGTAGTAAATCAATCAAGATCTAACCCTTTAACAAGTTTAGCAACATGGGTTTTCAATAGATTTCACATATCAAACCCTAAATCCATAGGGTTCATCCATTTCCCTAGAACAAAGATCAACCAAGCATAGCAATAATGATATATAAATCAATAAGAAACATTGCTTGCATATCAAAAGATATCAAATTAAAGATTCAAATAACAAATAACAAAGATACTTAGCTTTCATGAAGAGTTTCAATCAAAATACAAGCTTTTTGATCCAAGAGGGGGCCTAGGGCATGGCCTAACCTCTAAAAAGTCTCCAAGAAAAATAATAGGAACTCTCCTTCAATGACGGCTACAAAGTTGTATTTATATGTGCCCCAAATCCCTAAGAAAAAGCGGACCAAAATACCCAAAATCCTAGTTGTAACATATTTTCATATTTCTGGCCGCCAGCGCACTCGGCCGAGTGAAAATGTCACTCGGTTGAGTGGGATCTCCTGCAAAAACTGCAAAAATCAGCATTCTGTTTTTTGGTCTCGGCCGAGTGGGATCTCACTCGGCCGAGTGAAAGTTTAACGGCCGGTACCCACTATTCGTTATACGGCTGTGCGTATAGCAATTTCGAGTACTTGATTGGTTTTGTGCTTGGTATGTGAGTCGTGTCATTGAGTTGATAGGGCTGTAGCACCTTGGTTGCATCCTTAGCAAGCCACCCTAGCGTGTGCTCAACTTGGGATCACTGTCGCTTTTGGACCCCGTATCCTATGTACGCTTTTCGAGCACGTAGTCTTGTTCGTGCACGTAATTATTTTAGATCTTGTCTGTATCCAAACCCTATAGTGCGATATGCCGTTGTGACCCTCTCTGAGAGTATTAAAATTGTGGTGTTAATTGGAAACGTCATTTCACGGGTCGTTCTCCCATGATTTGATCTTATTTGATGAGACGTCGCGAATTTCACTTTTGTCGGGAGGCCTTTTTATTTTTAGTTTCGTTTCTCGTCATCGAAATTGTGATCCATCTTCTCTGTCTTCTTTCTCTCATCGACACGATCGTCCCGGTATTTTTATTATATTTTTCGGACACCGTTTAGTTGGCCTTTCACACTAATCACCTTCAACTTGTAATTAGCCTAGCTTATCTCTAATTAAACTTAATTAAATCTGATTTAATCTTAGCCATATGATCTACATCTCATGTAGAATTATTCCTAGCTATTCACCATTCTATATCACCCAAATTACACTCCCTCCCTCTCACATTCTCTCTCCCCAACCTACTAACTCTACCCCAATGTTGAATCTAGATAGCAAAACCCTTAGTTTCCAATACAACACACGAAACAAGCCCTAGGCTGTCATCTAGCAGCCGCCAACCCTCAGAAGAACCCGCACGCGACCCAAGCCGCCGGAGCTTCCCTCGCCGGCGCTACTCCGGCCATCCCCGTGCGGAAACCCCCCCCCCCCCCCTCATTAGGCTTCTCACCCGCTCTTCCCTTGATTCCGATCGTTCAACACCCAGAAAGCTCGTCGCCATCCACCTACATCGCCGGAGAACCCCCTCTATCATGGCCGTGCGGCGACCCTCTTCAGATCGCCGATCTGCTATTTGTTGAAGCCGCACAACACTCACGACAACTCTCCCCCACCCCAACTTCCGGCCAGCTCCACCAAAACCGTGGCCACCTGCTCCTCTTCTCGACTGTCGTCCGGCCACCATGTGCGGCAGCCCCCTCCACCTATCCGGCCATCCGCTCCTCGAGCAACCACACAGCCTCAAACCCCTTCAAAAACAGCCTGGAACCCTAACAAAAAACTGTTGTTCCCCTAGGACAGACGCGACCCACCTTGACCCCGTCTCTGACCACCATTGCACCGCCGCCCATGCCCCTCCGACGTGTATTCCTCCCCACGGCATCTTCTCAGCCGTGGGCAGCCCTCCGTCGCTGATTGACTCAAAACAGCGAGTGTTTTCGCTGTTACGCGTTGTAACGATGTACCGACATGTCGTATCGCCTCTACGCCGTCCCCTCTCGCTGTTGGGATCTTCTAACAGCCCCCTACTGCTCCTAGGGGTGATTTCCGACGTCACGAACATCTCCTACGATGCTCAACGTCGTAGACTTTGCGTGCGTCGAACCATTTGTCCCGGTTAGTTGATACAGCTTCCCGGAAGCCGTAGAAACGCCTACCGGCACCCTACTCGCTATTGGAATCTTGATCGCTGATCTGGACGCTGCCCTAGGATTAGCAAGCGTTGAATCTTGTTTGGAATCTGGACTAGGAGCGCGATCTTTTATTCCAACCCCTGGCGTCTCTACCCGACGCCAGTGTAGCTTTCGCGTCATGTTGAGGTAACGTTCTGCACTCTTAGGACCCCCAACCCAACCATGTTAAACAAGATAAAAATCGGTATTTTGGTTGTCTGATAATTCACTAATGAAGGTAACTTAAATTGGGACTGTATGCTGGTGGATCCGAAAACATAGGTAGATTGGACTGGTTGGACGATAATTGCTGGACGTTTGAATTCAGGCAAGTGAAACTTGCCCGTTCCTTGTTTAGGCCATGTTTTAGGCCACTTTTTGTACCGTAGCGTAAAAGAGACTAGGCAGTGAAATGATAGCTACCTAGACGCCTATTTGATCTAGTTTGACAACGAAACTAGATCCGTCACCTCATTTGATCCAGCTTGACAACGAAGCTAGATCCAACCCCTTTAACTTGTTTTGTTCATGCAATTGTAAACTGCCATGTTTAAATTCCTTAAATGTACGCATTTAAATTACAGCTTGCCATGTCATGCCATCCATGTCTGATTGTTGCATTCGTAGCACACGCTACTATACTTGTACTTGCTTGTTGAGGCTAGGTGCACCCCTATGCCATATTGAAAAACACTTCCTGGCTCGTGATCCAGAAGCGAGCATTCATGTTCGGGGGTAATGCCCTGGCTCAATACACGTGGAGGGGTAGGGTTGAGCGACCACTCAGCGTAGAAGTGTGCCCGTACAGCCACTTCAGCTGTAAGGCGTGAACTCTGTGCACGACATGAAAACGTGACTTGTGAATGTTAGTAGTCTGCTACTCTTGCCATGCCATGCTAGGTACTTGTTGTACTTGTTTCCTTACCTGTTGCACTCATACTTTAACTGCCATGTCATTGCATACTTTTAGAACTGCTAGGTTGCATTACTTTCCTTTTTAGTTTCCTTGCACAAGTCTCTAGTAGACTTGCTGACATGTGCCCCTTTCTCTTTTGGGTGTCACATGTTAGATTATGAGCCAGAGTTGGTCGTCGAGGCCGAGCAGGTTGCAGGTGTTGAGTACGAGTACAATGGGGACCAGGCCCAGAGCTCCTTCTTGTTGTTGTCACCCTTGCTTTGTCACTGTTAGTTGTCGGTGTGTGACACCTTTACTTTGTACGTTGAATTTTTGTTGGCCATGTTTGGGCCTTAGACTCTTTTCTTTTCAGCCTGGTGGCTTTTCTGTGATGTTGAAACTTATTTATTTTGGACATTCTGAGATTGCCTTGTCTCATTATCTTTGTTTCGTATCGCATTTGCAAGGACCTGCCATTTGGAATTTTATTGACGCTTATCAGGCTTGTAGCTTCGTAGCTTCAAGTCTGTGTGGACCTTCTCACGCCTCGCCTCCATATTTTTGGGAAGCGGGGCGTGACAGGTTTTGTTGGTGGCCCATGCAGGTCCTCTTGCAACTGCGAATTATCGGAACAACGATAATAATTATAGAATGTCCATTAAATAAATTTAAACATCCAAGTCATAAGCTTTGAGTCTAAATTTTTATCGTTTCCTATGTCTTAGGTGGCTGGTAGACGTGTTATCCGAACATCTGTCTCAGCTTAGTAGGGAATCCATTAGGTCAGGACTTTAGAAGGACTTAGTTAGACGTCTGTGCTTGCTAGTTAGAGGTCCCTGATTGTTAGCTAGACTCCTTGCTAGAAATTGATATAATCGTCCTAGGAGTTACCTTAGTGGTTCTTGCCTAACTCTGACCATATTAGACTCCTAGAAATTCTTGAGTCGTTCGCTTGGGTTCATCGATTTCGGGTCAAGCCGGACGCAGTTCATTACAGTCTAGACCCTTAGGAAGTCTTAGCGCTAAATTTCCTAATCTTTAGTTGGTCAACCGTAGGAGTTTCCCGTAGATTTTCATGAGTCATACCCTAGGCGTATTTATGTTTTGATCATACGACCATTTCCTTGCGCTCGATTCACAAGATTGCCCCATGGCGATCGTCGTTAATTTTCGTATCTCTCCTTACGAATCTTGAATCTTCTGAAGGTATTTTCGATATTCCTTATTCGCTAAGTTTAAACTCGTTCAAAAACTTTTAATATATATACTTAGACTTCATACCCTTCCGCTGATTTAAATTCATTTTTTTATTTAAATTTTTTATTTCGAAACTCTTGTCGAGAATTTTTTATTACTATTTTATAATAATTTTTCCTAGCCTATACTTTTCGTACCTATATAAATACCTTGTTCCTTTTCATATGCTAATTTTATTCTGAACCGGACTCCTATTTTTCCCTGATTCAATTTATAATTTTCTTTTCTTGCTTCTGTTTATGAAACTTATTTGAATAAATCATCGTGTTTACCTTTAATATACTTTTCTAAGTTACATGGAACTTCAGCTTCCAGCGTGTCGATTTTAATACCCATCATTTTCCTACTTTAAATTTTTTTTGTAAAACACTATCTCCATTTTAATTTATTCCCTAATGAAAAACAATTCATTCACCTCCATGCTCATTATTTTGCATCTAATCCTATGTCGTGATTTAACTTTCATGCTACCCTTCTACGTTTTATAAGGATATTATTATAATTTTATTTCTAAAACTTGCAATTTATTATATCCTTATTTAGTATTTTATATCTTTCCTCCCTACTTGATTATTCTGAATTATATTTTGTTCCATCCATCCAAGCTATTCCCTTATATGTCGCCCTACCTGAACCCATTCTTCCCGATCTTGTTTTGTTACGCTATTTGATCTTGGTTTCCTTCCTTTTGCTTAGTCATCCCACTGGTGCTTACCGTTGTTTATGTCACACCGGTTTAGTAGTGGGCCCTTTGGTTTTGCAATGTCGTTGTGGTGCATATATAAGTAGAGTGTGTGGATCCGTGTGTGTGAACCCCGGCGTATCACTCACGTATGAGTGTACTCCCCTGTAGCATATTAATGTTTGCCTATTATGTGATATAAACATACTCAGAGTTATTCATGAGTTATGAAGTTGTATGTGTGTTAGTATTTATAGATATGTGCGTGGATAGCTAAACCACTCTGGGGATGTCTGTGTATATGAGGATTAGTGTTGGAATATCTAATGGGGTGTATGTAGTTGGAGATACTTATAATGGTTGAAATAATATGTTGGTAAAGTCATGTGTATGTTAGGTGTAATGATAATAGGTGTACTTATAGTTAAGTGAGTAGGCCTTTTATATGACCTATATGTTAGTATGTGTGAGTGTGTGCTCGTAGGTAGATATGTATTGTGCTTAAATGTAAGTAGTTATGCATTTGCTGCATGAGTATATATGTGACATACGTATGGTAATAGGAATGTAATTTCGTTTGGTATTGCTTGCCTTTACGAGATGTTGTGCGTGTGCGTGTATACCATGAGGTATACACGATTATTGCATATCTTACTTATGTATGGATAAGTAGATGTGTTGGTATACTAATTATAGGTAGATGGATATGGTGTGAATATATATGTTACATGTGCGTGACTATACAATGGATGCGTGTATTAGGGAGGGTATTATAATTATACGTGTGCTGATGCATGTAATATTACATAAAGTGATTGAACTACGTGGGTGTTACCTGACTAAATATTAAGTGTGATTAACATTAAGGTATGTATACGGCTATGTTAGTAGATGTGTACACATTGGAGTGATATTGGTATAGGTATAGTTACCGTGTTATGTATATAGAGTATTCTGATATGTGTTTTGAGTCTCACTCAAGCTTGAGTGGGTATACTCTAAGTATATTATTACATATGTCTGTGGTTTGCGTGTAGTACCATGAATATAGCGATGGATGATGTATGTATAGTGATAGGAGTGTTTGTGCATGGTTGTGTTACGCACATGATTGTGGGTCGCTATACCAGTATATAGTTATAGGTGTTGGTCTTGTGGTATAGTTAAGGACTTGCCTGTGTGAACGTATGCCTGCTAGCTAAACTAGGTACGTAGATGTGCTGGATGTATAGTGGTATGATTGGTACGTATGTATGAAATGTTAGCGTGTGTCGGTGTGCACCATGCACGGGTAAGTACGTGCTTAGTTATAGGTATTTGTGACTATGGTATGTGTGGCGTATCGTGATTATAGTTATAGGACCGTATGTGACGTGAATTTGTGGTGAAATATTTGCATGCATTTGAATGACTATATAATTGTGAAATTGTAGTAGTGGTAAGTGTATCTTAGTTATAATAACAAGATTTAATATTGAGTGGTGTGGTTACTTGTGTTGATATGTTGGCATTGGATGTACACTAGGAGGTAGAGGGAGTAGTGTACCCTTATTATTTTGTTCATAGGTAGTTATCTAAATGTGGCGTGAACTATTTGATTGTTTGTGAGTATATGCACCATGGTATGTAATAAGTATTTAATAGTTATATAAGGATGTAAGTGACTATATGAATGATTGAAATACGTGTATGAATTTGACTGGCTATGGTAGGTATAGGAGTATATTGTGCGTGAATAAATACACGTTGGTAGTGTTAATGTTTGACTACCTAGTGCATATATAAGCACTTGTAATGACTATACCTGGTTTAAATTATAATGTGATATGATTGGGGTAGTTACTAGAGCGACTAGTTATGTTAGAAAGTCTGAGGACGGACTTTATTCTAAGGTGGGTAGGATGTAATGGCCGGTCCCCACTATTCGTTATACGGCTGTGCGTATAGCAATTTCGAGTACTTGATTGGTTTTGTGCTTGGTATGTGAGTCGTGTCATTGAGTTGATAGGGCCGTAGCACCTTGGTTGCATCCTTAGCAAGCCACCCCCGACGTGTGCTCAACTTGGGATCACTGTCGCTTTTGGACCCCGTATCCTATGTACGCTTTTCGTGCACGTAGTCTTGTTCGTGCACGTAATTATTTTAGATCTTGTCTGTATCCGAACCCTATAGTGCGATATGCCGTTGTGACCCTCTCTGAGAGTATTAAAATTGTGGTGTTAATTGGGAACGTCATTTCACGGGTCGTTCTCCCACGATTTGATCTTATTTGATGAGACGTCGCGAATTTCACTTTTGTCGTGAGGCCTTTTTATTTTTAGTTTCGTTTCTCGTCATCGAAATTGTGATCCGTCTTCTCTCTCTTCTTTCTCTCGTCGACACGGTCGTCCCGGTATTTTTATTATATTTTTCGGACACCGTTTAGTTGGCCTTTCACACTAATCACCTTCAACTTGTAATTAGCCTAGCTTATCTCTAATTAAACTTAATTAAATCTGATTTAATCTTAGCCATAGGATCTACATCTCATGTAGAATTATTCCCTAGCTATTCACCATTCTATATCGCCCAAATTACACTCCCTCCCTCTCACGTTCTCTCTCCCCAACCTACTAACTCTACCCCAATATTGAATCTAGATAGCAAAACCCTTACTTTCCAATACAACACACGCAACAAGCCCTATGCTATCATCTAGTAGCTGCCAACCCTCGGAAGAACCCGCACAGGACCCAAGCCGCCGGAGCTTCCCTCGCCGGCGCTACTCCGACCATCCCCATGCAGAAAACCCCCCCTCATCAGGCTTCTCCCCTATCTTCCCTTGATTCCGATCGTTCAACACCCAGAAAGTTCGTCGCCATCTACCTACATCACCGGAGAACCCCCTCTATCATGGCCGTGCGGCTGCCCTCTTTAGATCTCCGATCTGCTATTTGTAGAAGTCGCACAACACTCACGGCAACTCTCCCCCACCCCAACTTCCGGCCAGCTCCACCAAAACCGTGGCCACCTGCTCCTCTTCCCGACTGCCGTCCGGCCACCATGTACGGCAGCCCCCTCCACCTGTCCGGCCATCCGCTCCTCGAGCAACCACACAGCCTCAAACCCCTCCAAAAACAGCCTGGAACCCTAACAAAAAACTGATGTTCCCCTAGGACAGCCGCGACCCACCTTGACCCCGTCTCTGACCACCATTGCGCCGCCGCCCACGCCCCTCCAGCATGTATTCCTCCCCTCGGCCTCTTCTCAACCGTGGGCAGCCCTCCGTCGCCGATTGACTCGAAACAGCGAGTGTTTTCGCTGTTACGCGTTGTAACGATGTACCGACACATCGTATCGCCTCTGCGCCGTCCCCTCTCGATGTTGGGATCTTCCGACAGCCCCCTACTGCTCCTAGGGGTGATTTTCGACGTCATAAACATCTCCTACGATGCTCAACATCGTAGACTTTACGTGCGTCGAACCGTTCGTCCCGGTTAGTTGATACGGCTTCCCAAAAGCCGTAGAAACGCCTACCGGCACCCTACTCGCTATTGGAATCTTGATCGCTGATCTGGACGCTGCCCGAGGATTAGCAAGCGTGGAATCTCGTTTGGAATCTGGACTAGGAGAGCGATCTTTTATTCCAACCCCTGGCGTCTCTACCCGACGCCAGTGTAGCTTTCGCGTCATGTTGAGGTAACGTTCTGCACTCTTAGGACCCCCCAACCCAACCCTGTTAAACAAGATAAAAATCGATATTTTGATTGTCTGATAATTCACTAATGAAGGTAACTTAAATTGGGACTGTAGGCTAGTGGATCCGAGAACATAGGTAGACTGGACTGGTTGGACGATATTTGCTGGACGTTTGAATTCAGGCAAGTGAAACTTGCCCGTTGCTTGTTTAGGCCATGTTTTAGGCCACTTTTTGTACCGTAGCTTAAAAGAGACTAGGCAGTGAAATGATAGCTACCTAGACGCCTATTTGATCTAGTTTGACAATGAAACTAGATCCATCACCTCATTTGATCCAGCTTGACAACGAAGCTAGATCCAACCCCTTTAACTTGTTTTGTTCATGCATTTGTAAACTGCCATGTTTAAATTCCTTAACTGTACGCATTTAAATTACAGATTGCCATGGCATGCCATCTATGTCTGATTGTTGCATTCGTAGCACACGCTACTATACTTGTACTTGCTTGTTGAGGCTAGGTGCACCCCTATGCCATATTGAAAAACACTTCCTGGCTCGTGATCCAGAAGCGAGCATTCATGTTCGGGGGTAATGCCCTGGCTCGATACACGTGGAGGGGTAGGGTTGAGCGACCACTCAGCGTAGAAGTGTGCCCGTACAGCCACTTCAGCTGTAAGGCGTGAACTCTGTGCACGACATGAAAACGTGACTTGTGAATGTTAGTAGTCTGCTACTCTTGCCATGCCATGCTAGATGCTTGTTGTACTTGTTTCCTTACCTGTTGCACTCATACTTTAACTGCCATGTCATTGCATACTTTTAGAACTGCTAGGTTGCCTTACTTTCCTTTTTAGTTTCCTTGCACAAGTCTCTAGTAGACTTGCTGACATGTGTCCCTTTCTCTTTTGGGTGTCACATGTTAGATTGTGAGCCAGAGTTGGTCGTCGAGGACGAGCAGGTTGCAGGTGTTGAGTACGAGTACAATGGGGACCAGGCCCAGAGCTCCTTCTTGTTTTGTCACCCTTGCTTTGTCGCTGTTAGTTGTCGGTGTGTGACACCTTTACTTTGTACATTGAATTTTTGTTGGCCATGTTTGGGCCTTAGACTCTTTTCTTTTCGGCCTGGTGGCTTTTCTGTGATGTTAGAACTTATTTATTTTGGACATTCTCAGATTGCCTTGTCTCATTATCTTTGTTTCGTATCGCATTTGCAAGGACCTGCCATTTGGAATTTTATTGACGCTTATCAGGCTTGTAGCTTCGCAGCTTCAAGTCTATGTGGACCTTCTCATGCCTCGCCTCCATATTTTTGGGAAGCGGAGCATGACAGAAAGTATCACTCGATCGAGTGACACTGATACGCAAATTCCAACACAGTTACCCAATCTTGCAGAAATTCTAGAAAATTCATCTGACCTCCGTTTGTCATGTTCTTGGCGGCGTTGGAGCCGTCATAAATTCTACTATGATTAAAAAATATCATCAGTTCGAGATGGCCTCTGGAATGATAGCAGAAATCAAAACAATGTGGATGTAGTGCGAAATCTTTGGTGTTTCATGCGTTTTGACTTTGTTTCTTCTTCTTCTTTGCTCCAAATTTCATAGATCTTTCTTCCTTGTCTTTTGGCGCTCCCAACTCATATCTAAAAGTATTATTACTTGTGTTGCATCATCAATCATGGCTTCATCTCCAGATTGCACCGTATTGCTCCAATTCTCTCCAAATTCCATGAAATAAACTTAAACGCTCCGAAAGTGAGATAGTTCCAAAATTCATCGAAATGCGTATAACATTGGGATTTAGAGTGTGAAACATGATATGAATGTATGAGAATAAATGTGTAAAATACATGCATATCAAAATCCCTCAAGTTTACCTGTTACTCGTCCTCGAGGAAGACTTATAAGAAGCGAACCAGAGGATAAAAATAATAAAAATAAAAGAAACCAAAGAGTAGGAGTGACAAGATCATTTCCTCGTCTCATGTAATAAACACAAAACCAACTGAGCAATAAATGAGAATGCACATCTACACATAGCATCCTAGTCCAGCATCATGCGTATATCATGGATTTTCAATGAAGTATAGAGAACTCAACATCAACATGAAATTGGAGAAGAAATCCTATCATAGCCTACCATAAAATATACTCAATCCATAAAATTTAAATTCAAGCTCCACAACGGATTCTCTATCCAGCGTAAATGTATCATGATTAAATACCAATCATGCAAGATATAAATTTGTTGTTCATAAAATGAGATAATGAGTTCGATTGAAGTTAGGAGATCACCACACTAGACTTTTTCACGAAAACTAGAAAAACTTCAACTCGGCCCATGTTTTAATTCTAAATAGAAATGGAGATAAGGATATGGAATTTTTGTGTTTTTATATTTTTGACTATTTGTGGGCTTTTTGTCTTGCAAACTTGCGTAAACGCAATGGAGTGCAAGGAGCGGTCTATACATCCCAGTTCAGGCGATCTTAGGGCATCAGATTATAAGGAACCCCAAGGACCTTTTATTTACAAATGTTATTAGTTTTTTATATTTTTGGTTATGGGATTTTTGCAAACTCACGTGAAAGCGATGGAATGCAAAGATGGTCTTTGACCATTTATTTGGCTATATACAACGGAAAAGGAAAAATCAAAAAATCTAGACATCGGCTCGACATCAGAGTTTCTACTCATCAATTCTAAAGTTTCATGGGTTATCCTATTTCTCTTGAATTACACTCGTTCATGAAACATACTTAGTTATCATATAAATAATGCAAATAATTCATTCATTTTCCTAATTAATTCATGCAATCTTTTTTACGGTTTCGAGAATATATATTGTGGAAAAATGAACTCAGCTATGGAAAAGCATATTGAAAAGGCAATCTACTCAAGGAAATAACTTTATATCAATCAACTAAGAGCTTCAGATAAAATCCATCATATAAATATAAAATTGAAGCATATAAGACTCGAGAAAAATGCTACATGAGTGTGTAAAGAAAATCTCAACAGAGTGTGCATAACTACAAAGTGCAATCATGGGAAATCATTTCTAGTCTAAAAAGAGAAAAGAAAAGAAAGAAAGAAAAACAAGCACACAATATGATGCATGAACACACATAAAAAGAAAATAAGATGGAAAAATCGAAAAAAATGATGCAAAAATTTGAAATTTTCTAAAAATCCTAATAATAAAGTAAAAATGCAACTAATATAACTAAATGGCATGGAAATGTACTCCTCCAAGCTTAAACTACACATTGTCCTCAATGTGATCATAAAAGATACTTATGAGGAAAACGATAAATATGAGGGTAGTGAATAGAAAATGATGACATGAATGACATGAAATCCTAATGCAACTACATGCGCATGTAATGATGCATTAGAGCTCCTTCCCCCAAGCTAAACCAAACAATCATGTTCATTGACTCGATTAATAAAATCATGACTTTTCTAAGCGTGATCAAGTCAAATGAATAAGAAGGTAAGTTTATCATGAAAGAAGTGCTCGATGGTTGGTGAACAAAAGGGCGAGACATATATAAATGTGAAGAAGATGGCCATCAATAGCGTATAAAGGGTTTGGGTGTAAAAGATTATTGTTGCCAACATTGGGTGAATTTATTTATCTATTTTATTATTATTATTATTCAATCTACTAGGAAAGCAAACAATTATACGGTCCTCTCTGTCGAGGGGATTAGAGATTATTGAAAGCATAAAACTTTACACTATTGCTACACCATTGGATTGGTATCACCTGATTCAAACTGTGGATACAGAATCTTCAGCTGTGCAGGTAACTGTTCCAACTGCACTTTCCGTGGCTCCCCCAGATGCGTACCTCCACGAACACCAACGAACTACAGCAATGCATCCTCCAGCATTCCTACAAGGACTCCACCTGTACCCTGCAGAGAATAGGATGCATCAGTTTGCTGCAAAAAATTTACCCTCATAATAAAAGTATTCCAAAGAGGATCGTCTATAGAAATATGAGAAATAAATAGTGGTGGACGATACTTCCCTGGAAATAATTCAATATCCTCTTGTGTTGTGACATCTATCTCCCTGGTGTCCTCTCTCAGCTTCTCATGTAACTCCAAATCATACGTGTGGACCTTCTCGGCAGTTTCATCAAGCTGTGACACTTCCAAGCTTACATCCGGTCTATAATCATATGTGTGCTGCAAAAAGTACGACGTGTCAAAAATATCTAAATCAAAATAAATATCAAATGGAACACAGGATTCAGAAATGGAATGAGTAAAAATATCTCCCTAAGTGGGAGCAGTAAGCTTTGGTGAATGCTCCTCTGGTGGATGCTCAGCCTCAGTGGATGGTAGAGCTGGCTGCAGAAGCTCAACTGCAAGCGGGCAAGACTCTGGATCTATCTGAATGAAGATATCCTCGTACCAAAGTGCTGCCTCCTTAATGGTATGCTCTGGCTCCGCATGTGAGGCATCCTCATCAATATGCTCTGGCTCGATAGGGTGCTCTTTTGCGTTCTTATCAACTATCAGTGTAGGCTCTCTCTGTAATGGTGACGTTGGCTGCTCATATGTGTCAACTTGTCGGGATGTTACATGTAGATGAGAAGGTTCACAAGCAATCCGAAAATATAGTCTATCCCCCTCAAGACTGACTTAGATGTCTTCCTCACTTGTTTCTGCAGCCGAAACATGGTTCATAACAAAATCTGCAAATCGTAGCTCAAATGCATCACCTGTTGTAATGATCTTTGAACCGATGAACCTCACTGACTCCAAGATGCCCTCCAATAAGTTCTGAAATGCGTCCTCCTCTGGCAGCACATATGGCTCAATTTCTGCTTCCTCCACTGCCTCTTCGTCCATCCACTCTTCATATGCAATAGCTGTATCGTAAGATGGGGGATCGATGACGACACATTCTGGATTTGGTAATATGATTGGTCTTGCCCATAAGATGAAGAAGCCAAACTGATATCTTTGGAAATCCCTGCATCCTTAAGCATGAGCGCACTCATTTCAAGGTCCCTTTTCACCCAATCCAATTTAAGATTACTCTTTTCAATCCTGGCTAGCATTTCAACCTGGTGTGCAAGAATCCCATCAAAAAGTATTCTCTCGTCTAAGCACTCTGATCAAAATCTGTGGTCCACATAATATCAACCATACCACCGGATCAATAACCTGGAGAAAAATATCAGTAGTATAAAAGAATATAGAAATGACAATAATGGTGGCGGGTATGAAAATTTCTTTTTGTTGATTTTTTGATTTTTCAAATGTTTTTATTTTTCGTAGTCTAATCAACCTAATTGTGACAAATTGACACCCAACGGAAAACACCTCCCCGGCAACGGGGCCAAAAACTTGATCGCTCCTGGATATACACCCGGAGAAGGATGTAGTTTTACCACAAGTGCACGGTCTAGTGGCAAGCAGGTATCATATCCATAAGGAGATGGTGTTGGCTCCAATCTATCTTAGGTTGGCTCGACTACGAAGGTTTATGGTGGAGATGGTTATGGTATGATGTAATGGCAATGGTGATGGATGTCAGTGTCGATGATAAAGATGTCGGTTGTAAATTCAATCAATAAAAATGTCTAGGACTAGGGAATCTCCACTACGAATTTTCAAGTAATCAATGTGAGTTATGAATTACCATGCAATTAAGCTTGGTTCAAGGTGAACTTGCCGCAACTAATTGGAGAACCGGCGCACACTGTCATGCTACGCAAGTCTATAGCAATCTAAATTAAAGCCTTGATGGCATGCTTGCCTAGTCCAGACCACTAGCATTAAAATCGGTAATTATGTCCAATCCCAACTCAAGCTCGTTGTCGTGCAACTTGAGTTCAGATATAGATCGTGATAGTTCGTACTCTTTCACCGTAGTGCAACGAATATAAGTATAGGAAAATAATAAAAATGCTAGATTTGGTCGCTGTAGCACACCAAGTCTAGGAAATTTCGATTGTAATCCAAAATCGAATATCTATGGCTTTCCTTGGATCAAGATCCTCTGTCGAGCTCTCAAGATCCAAGAGAAATCCATATCTATCCGTAGTAAAATAATCAAGATCTAACCTTTAACAAGTTTAGCAACGTGTGTTTTTAATAGATTTCACATATCAAACCCTAAATTCATAGGGTTCATCCCTTTTCCTAGAACAAAGATCAACCAAGCATAGTAATAATGATATATAAATCAATAAGAAATATTGCTTGCATATAAAAAGATATCAAATCAAAGATTCAAATAACAAATAACAAAGATACTTAACTTTCATGAAGAATTTTAATCCAAATACAAGCTTTTAGATCCAAGAGGGGGCCTAGGGCATGGCCTAACCTCTAAAAAGTCTCGAAGAAAAATAATAGGAACTCTCCTTCAATGACGGCTACAAAGTTGTATTTATATGTGCCCCAAATCCCTAAGAAAATATGGACCAAAATACCCAAAATCCTAGTTGTAACATATTTTCATATTTCTGGCCGCCAGCGCACTCGGCTGAGTGAAAATGTCACTCGTGTTGAGTATTGATTCCCCGGATTTTGTTTTGGATGATAAGCAAACATAAATAATGTGAACTAACTGTTTGTGAGCGCAGTTATGGAGATCGTCGCCAAAATACTATGTACATCAAAAGCGACGTCTCAAGACTTCTCAATATGCGTGATCGTGTGCCTGAAGCTTCGTTGAAGCTCAAGGAGTATGATTGAAGTCAAGAGTGAAGATTGAAGCTTTGAAGACGGTTCGTCATGTTTAATTTAATGTCTTCTAGCTTTATAGAATAGAATGTTAAGCCTTAAGTAGGACTTACATTATAATCTTCATTTCGCTCATATCTTAGAGCTAGGATTATCTTAGAAGACATTAAAAACTTTCTCGAAGCCTATCGCTTCTTCCCTCGGCTTCTAGTGCATGTTAGTTGGTTCAAGTAGAAGAACCAACCGACTAGATGACGATCTAGTCGGTCGGCAATTCCTCTTGAACCGACTAGATGCCTTGCTCAATTCAGCCTAGACTTTGTTGATCATCTAGTTTGTCAAAGAAGGTTCATCGACCGACTAGATGACGATCTAGTCGGTTAGGAATCCTTCTCAGACCGACTAGTTATCATTGCCTCTGTACAGCCTATCTTACTGTTTACAGTTAGTCGGTCAAAGCACATCGACCGACCGACTAGTTGAGAAACTAGTCGGTTGGAAGTTGTTCTTAAACCGACTAGCTGTACTTGAATTCAGCCTATTCGATTTCGACTCTTAGTCGGTCAAAGAACACTCACCGACCGACTAGTTGTGAAACTAGTTGGTTGGTAAGTCTTCTTAGACCGAATAGTTCCTTATTGTCTGAACTTTCTCTTTTGGCTGTCGAGCTGTTAGTCGGTTCACGTTGAATCACTGACCGACTAGTTGAGGAACTAGTCGGTCAGTGATCCTTCTTAGACCGACTAACTGCTTCAGAAATATGACCGTTGGGAATCTTTTGAGCACGATTGTTCTTGCCTCTATAAATACAAACCTGATTCGTTTGAGGCAAGGTTAGAGGTCCATTATCCAAGTTATTTCAGACCTAAGAGAAGAGTTTTCTAAAGCTATTTCTAAGCTCTCTCTCTCTCACCAAGAATCTCTCCCTCACTCTTTGAGCCATATTCCTCAAGAGAGATTCTCTCCATTGTGAGCATTCCAAGCCAAGAGCTTGATTCTAGTCACCATCCTTCATCCTTGCCTTCGATCGCTGATCATATTGGTGGAGCTTCGGTTTGGTGACATCTTCTTCCTCAAAATCCCTCTTTGCCCTAATTTGGTAAGTATACTCAAGGCATAGGATTTTTTGGTAAGTGTTTCATTATTTCATCGCATTTGATATTTGAATTGTTCTCTCGGTTGTAAGAGAACTGTGTGATCCCGGGTTGTGGGAGTCACATTTTCATTGTGTATGATTTGGTCTTGTGAAGTTTTTTCACAAGAATTTCATAGTGCTAAATCTTGGGTTAGTGGTTTCTAACTCAAGTATCCGGAGGGTATCCGGGTGGTTGGGTCGTAGGATCACCGGGAACAAGTCGGGGAGACTTGGGTGGATCTGAACCCGTTACATGCTTTGTTTGCGTTTGTCTATTCTTGTTGTTTGTAGTCTTGTCCACATTGTTGTTTGTGTGTTTGCACAATAATTACGAATAACTCTCTTGATTATTTTAAATTACTATTCACCCCCCCCCCCCCCTCTAGTACATGTGCAGTAGCTTCACAGGGCACAACAATTGGTATCAGATCCAGCGTTCAAAGCTATGACAAACAACGACTACAACGTCTTCAAGGTTCGTCAAGGATCTTTTTCAGTTATGGAAGGACAATCCTCTGTCAGGCCTCCTCACTTCAACGGTACCAACTATGGGTACTGGAAATGCCGGATGGAAACCTTCCTCCGGAGCGCTTCACTTTGGAGAGCCACGATGACGGAGTATGTCGAGCCCGCCGAAGAAGATTTCGCGAAGTGGACTACCGCGGAGGTCGCCGCGGAGGTAAACAATGCCAAGGTAATGAATGCCTTGCAATGTGCGTTGGAGCCCGAAGACTTCAACAAGATATGCACATGTAAGACTGCATATCAAGTATGGAACCAACTCCTCATCTTGCACGAAGGAACGAGTACGGTAAAATATTCTAAACTCGTTGTTGCTAACAAAGAATTCGAGTTGTTTCACATGGAACAGGGTGAAACTATGAAGGACTACTATGCTCGCTTCGTGGACATATCCAACGAATTGGAAGCTCTTGGGAAGACCTACACCCAAAAGGAGAAAGTCGCAAAGATTATTGACGGACTTCCTTCTTGTTGGGAAAAGCGTACCTTCGCCATTGAGGAAGGTAACGATATGAATAAGTACACTGTTGTACAACTAATGGGTACCTTGTTGTCTTACGAGGTTGTAACGCCCCGCTTCCCAAAAGACACTGGAAGCGAGAACGTTACACGGCCCGCTTGAACTGGAGCGGTGAAGCTCGAGTTCAATAAGCGTCTGTGATAAAAACACAGAAAAGGGTCCTTGCATTTGCGTATCAGAACAACCAGAAAACATTTCATTGAATTAAATGGGCACTTCCAGAATTGTTCGTACAGAAAATAAAACAACAGGGCCTCAGCATGGCCAAAGGAAACTACAACCAAACACTAATCCTACTACAAGGAACTAAACTAAAACTCAAAGCAATGACGGAAAGGAGACCCTAGTCTTCTGCAGAAAACGTCTCGACGTCTTCGACAACTTTGGCTCTCCAAGTCAGGTGGTACTCAAGCTCTGAACCTGACATACATCCACAAACATGAATGTATGTCAGCTAGGGGTCTGCAAGAAAGAGTTAGCATCCCAAGGCGAAGTATATAACAAGTATATGAAATTTAGAAGCATCATTAAATTTAAAAGAAACGGCTGCAACAATTAACATTTAACAATTACATAGCAGAAAGAAACAATCCTAGCATGCAGTTCTAGTCAAAGGCAAGTTTAAAGTTAGGTTCTCAGAGTTGGTTAGCATTTCAATATTCACGATGACCAAGTTAGCGTTACAATGACCATGTCAAGAATTCACATCTAATCTAGGGTTCTCGCCTTTAGGTCGTGATGAGAAGGTCGTTCCTCTCACGGGGGCTTACCGTGATTGACACTAACCCACCGCGTCGGGTGGTGCTCTTGAGGAGAGTACCTTTCATACGCCCAGTGGCCGCTCAACCCTAACCCCACCCAAAAGTTTTGCCGGAACACGAGCCGGCCTAGTCGACTCACACGACATCACGATATCACGATACCGCCTTCGAGGCGCACGATCTCACGATGTCCAAATTGTTAAACATGTCAGGACTCACTGAATTTTATTGCTATCAAAATTAGTGTTTTATGGTGACAGTTCTGCAAAGCGGAAGCGGGTCGAACGACCGGTTCCGTAATTTCCAATAATGACGATTTCGTCCTTTTCGTTCAATTTGCTACAGAAACGATTTCTTTCTCTAGTTTTTTAAATTGGGGATATATCGTATGATATACCGTTAGATCCCAATTTTCATCCTAATCATTATGGTGTCACTTTCCTACGTTATTTCGCGTTACAATTTCAGTTTATTCAGCAATACATGAAGGCGGCGTAAACGTGCCGAAACTTCTAAAAATCATAACGAATTATATACTTGCCTGATCGGACGATCTTGGAGACCAGGAGGTCGAAATGAGAACAAGATTACCTGCGATAGGATATAAAGCTAAACTTAATAAAACTCAATGAAACGTCACCAAGCCTAATTATTGGCTTTAATACTAAACATCTTATACTAACTTAAATCACTAATCAATCTCTTGATTTAGTTTACTCCAACATTTTCAAATAATTAGTCATTTTATTAGGTTCTCAACCCTAGGGTGATGTCCATGTCATATTATCAAACCAACTATCCATCAACAAGCTGCTAGTGATGATACTACTGTCTTATTGGGAGTATTACCCTCTGTTGGGGTAAAAATATTAATATCCTACTGGCAAATAATTCTACTAGCATTTCAATAGTTGTTTAACAAAAACTGATATAAGGGATTGCTGATTAAGGTGCTCTTTGACATCATTTGGCTTATAGATCAAGTTGTTACATTCATTCGAACCGAGGTCTACGCATTAACCATCAACCTATATAAAGAAAGTAATATTAATATTCATATGTGGTACTGCTATTAGACAACCATCAGCAGGGCATGAGAGAAGCATATACCATATAATTTTTCTAGCTCTAACCTATAGACTAATGCTAGGTTCTGATATATCTAATGAAATAATTTCAATAACAGTTTATATACTTACTTATATCAGCAACCCAATTTAACAAGTAGTAAACTAATCGAGTAAAACCAAAGCATCGCTTACCTATGCACATGTAGGTTGGGGACGACGAGGAAACGTTGCGAAAACGTCAAACGTCGCTGATGCTCGTGGATGGGGTTGGCCTGGGACGGAACGGCCTGAAGTCGGCAGCCTAGGGGTTGACGAGGACACCAGAGGGGGGCGGCAGCGGCGGCGACGGCGGCGGCCGCTGCTGCGACTCGCTGCAGCGCAAACCACGCACGCAGTGTGAACGCCGGCGATCGGAGCAGATTCCGGCGAGAGTCGGAGGTGGCGGACTGGGTTGCGGGTCGCTTGTGATGGCGGGTCGGAGTGATGGGAGGCAGGGAGGTGAAGAGGAGGGGTTCGTGAGGGGTTCGCCGAGGTGAACTAGGTGTTCCGACGGAGACGGGTGAGGCAGCGGGACTTGGGGGTTTGTCGGTGACGAGAGGAGGGAGAAGGGCTCGTCGGGACTTGGGGCTGTCGGGGGTGGATGTGGGGTGTTACCGGAGGGAATGGCGGTGAGGAAGGAGCTCGTGTGCGTGAGTTTGTAGAGGTGCCGGAGGTTTGGAAGGAGCAGTGGGGTTCGGATCTCGGGGAGAGGAGAAGAGGCGGAGGAGAAGAGGCGCGCGGGGATGGCTCTTGATGCATGGATGAAGGAGGCGGCTGTAGGGAAAATGTTTTGGAGTAGGAGAAGAAAACTGGGGTTATAAAGGATGCCCTAGGCGAACACGTGAGATGGGCTAGGGGTAGGGCTAGCTGTTGTAGGGTTAAGGACCTTAGGGTTCTGCGATGGAGGGGTAGGGTTTTATCTCTAGGGTTTTATCTATAAGGAAATGGGGTAGGGTTGCATCCTATAGGAATAAGGTGATGTTTATATTTAGAAAAGGGTGATGATTTGAGGGACATCTCGTGAGTGTAGGCTTAGGTTTCTGTAGGAGCCAATAGTGTAGGGTGATGACATTATAAGGAGTAGGTGGGTCTTTGAAATGATATTACGTGAACTACCCTTTAGGTTTTTTTTTGGCTTTTGTTGTTGTTCCCTATTTTTTTTTCTTTGGTTTACGGCTGTGTGCGTGAGTGTATATTGGGTGCGTGCGTGTGTTACGGCCGAGGTAAAACGTGGGCTAGGCAATTTAGGAGGGAATGAATTTCTTATTAATAGCATTAAAATGGGTTTATAAATGGTAGGTTGAAATTCAAATTTTAAAATTTTAAAACCGAAATTCGAAATTAATACCATAAGGAGACCAAAATAATAATAATACTAATAATAATTATAATAAATTTAACTAAGTGCCACAAAAATAATAATGGTGATAATTAACATGGGAAAAGTTGGCACGTGCACGGGAACGGTTACGCCTATCAACGGATACGGACGAAAGATTATACTAGAGAAATACAGATAATATCATCGATAAAGACCGGTCGTTACATCCTACCCGCCTTAAAGACGATTCCGTCCTCGGAATCTAATTGGCTAAGACACTGGAAAATGTAAGGGTAACGCTCGTATCTCCTCTTCTAATGCATACACACCATAAGTAAACATCACGCCATACTCAGCTAATACTAAAACCAATACCAGTAGTATTACCGTGGATAATACTAATCAACATCCATGCTATTAATAGTAGCAATACACATACACACATTACTAACTACGTATTAACATACACGTTCAATACAATACCATCCAATATCATACTCGGGCGAATAGTGACACACGACCACATCGATATACTAGATGTAAGTGTCCCATCACCCAACACACTCGCATTATTACTAACACACAAAGTAATACCATTCATCTTATACACTCACAATATATACTGATATGGTACCACATGTCACAGACACATACCACTAATAAAAACACAATCATCCTTAGTTAATTAACACTTCGATCGTACAATCACTTTTACATATCGCATATTACCACATACACATTATAGTACATATCACTACACATTTATACATGCACGTATTACCTTACCCCAATCACAGATTTATACCCGCCTTATTCCTAGTACTAGGGTCGTCGTAATCTACCCACCTTAGGATCAAGTCCGTCTCCTGACTTCCTTAAATAGGCCGACGTAGAGGTGGCAGACTTAGACACTAAAGTCGTTCTATCCCGGACACACATACATTATAAAGAAACCATATACATCCATATACACTCACTTAATCATATAACACACACTTTCAAATTCCCATACATATATCAATTTCACACACGCACATATAACACAATAAATAGTCACACTATATTGATACACTAAGGGTATGCACACTCATACATGGATGGTATATAGAGATTTGCACACACGGGTCTACACTCACTATCTATTAACATGTACCACAACAACACCCCAATCAATGCTAATGGTCTCACTAAGCAACGATAAGGTCTAATGTGATAACTAAGCAAGCGTAGGATTCAGAGTTGAAAGAGGCAACGAGTTGATGGTGTGATGGACGGTTTCAGATGTGGCATGGATAAGAGGCCAGTTTGGTTGGGTGACATTAAAAATATTTATGAAATAATTAAATAATTAAGAAGGTAAGGATATTTGTGAAAACAATAAGATCGTTATAATTTACGTAAAATAGCGAGAAGACGGGAGGAGTTAAAACGTAAAATGATTAGTCAAATAATAAATGAAGAGTAATATGGTATAGAGGTGTAGTATTTGTTTGTAAATGGAAATAGGTTTGCAAAAGAAACTTCCCCTTCTCTCTTTTTTTAAGGAAAATACGAAGACGATGATTATAAAACTGACGCGCAAGATTTTGAAGTTCTATTTAACTTAGGAAAGTAATATATTTAACTTAGGAAGGTAATTTAAAGGTATGTATGAATGACTGTTTTGAAATATGCTAGTAAGAACAAGGGGATGACATTTTGAGCTAGCTAGATGGAAACAAAGTTATTTTTAAAAGTTCTTGACATAAGGAAAGTAGAGTGGCCATACGAAGTTATGTGAAATGGAAGCGTGGAAGATGTATGCTAGGAATTCTATAAGATAGTGACTACAGATCGTGTCAGAAGAATTTCATAATCAAGATTGGGTTTAACCCGACTGAAATGAAGAAAATCCAAGTAAAAATTTTTCGAAAGGATTTTAAACTTAGCGAAGAATTCAATAAAAGGAATGTCGAAAATACTTTTTAAGGACCCTGGATCTGCAAAGGGGGTTCAAGGTTAAAGATGACAGACCTGAAGATTTTATGCGAATCGAGGACAAGGAATATGTCCGACGATCGAGACGTAAGAGCGGCCAAGAGGTAACTCCGCGAATACGCTATGATGGCTTCCTACGATCATCAATTGAAAGTATAATGATTAGGAAAAATAGTGAAAGCAGGGGACATAACCAATGGGTCGACTAAAGGTTTAACACTAATGTTCTTCAACGTACTAGACTGCGATAGGGGAAACCGAGGTAAAGATTCGTTGAGGATTGAGGTCGAGATCTTATCTATAGATTTGGAAAATCCTACGCTTCGAAGTCTACTTCTTGCAGGCGTCTTGGATTTGACTTACACGGATGCGACGATCGCTACGTTCGGTTAGGCCCTAGATTCCATAAGCCTAAGCAACGATTAACGAAACTCGAAAGTCTAATAAGGTCGGAGCTGGATGATCAATCGACCGGGTGACTCCTAAGATGATAATACTAAGTCGTGGTAAAGGTGTCTAACTAACGAGCACAAGCGTCTAACTAACTCTTCCTATCATCCTGACATTGGTTTCCTATCGTGCTGAGACAAGGCATTCGAGTAATCTCGCGTATGAACTAATTCTGGACGTTTTGGCTAATGAAAAGTGTTCTCATGGTTCTGAATTTCGCAGTTGCATGACCTGCATGGGCCACCACTAAAACCTGTAACGCCCCGCTTCCCAAAAGACACTGGAAGCAAGAACGTTACACGGCCCGCTTGAACTGGAGCGGTGAAGCTCGAGTTCAATAAGCGTCTGTGATAAAAACACAGAAAAGGGTCCTTGCATTTGCGTATCAGAACAACCAGAAAACATTTCATTGAATTAAATGGGCACTTCCAGAATTGTTCGTACAGAAAATAAAACAACAGGGCCTCAGCATGGCCAAAGGAAACTACAACCAAACACTAATCCTACTACAAGGAACTAAACTAAAACTCAAAGCAATGACGGAAAGGAGACCCTAGTCTTCTGCAGAAAACGTCTCGACGTCTTCGACAACTTTGGCTCTCCAAGTCAGGTGGTACTCAAGCTCTGAACCTGACATACATCCACAAACATGAATGTATGTCAGCTAGGGGTCTGCAAGAAAGAGTTAGCATCCCAAGGCGAAGTATATAACAAGTATATGAAATTTAGAAGCATCATTAAATTTAAAAGAAACGGCTGCAACAATTAACATTTAACAATTACATAGCAGAAAGAAACAATCCTAGCATGCAGTTCTAGTCAAAGGCAAGTTTAAAGTTAGGTTCTCAGAGTTTGTTAGCATTTCAATATTCACGATGACCAAGTTAGCGTTACAATGACCATGTCAAGAATTCACATCTAATCTAGGGTTCTCGCCTTTAGGTCGTGATGAGAAGGTCGTTCCTCTCACGGGGGCTTACCGTGATTGACACTAACCCACCGCGTCGGGTGGTGCTCTTGAGGAGAGTACCTTTCATACGCCCAGTGGCCGCTCAACCCTAACCCCACCCAAAAGTTTTGCCGGAACACGAGCCGGCCTAGTCGACTCACACGACATCACGATATCACGATACCGCCTTCGAGGCGCACGATCTCACGATGTCCAAATTGTTAAACATGTCAGGACTCACTGAATTTTATTGCTATCAAAATTAGTGTTTTATGGTGACAGTTCTGCAAAGCGGAAGCGGGTCGAACGACCGGTTCCGTAATTTCCAATAATGACGATTTCGTCCTTTTCGTTCAATTTGCTACAGAAACGATTTCTTTCTCTAGTTTTTTAAATTGGGGATATATCGTATGATATACCGTTAGATCCCAATTTTCGTCCTAATCATTATGGTGTCACTTTCCTACGTTATTTCGCGTTACAATTTCAGTTTATTCAGCAATACATGAAGGCGGCGTAAACGTGCCGAAACTTCTAAAAATCATAACGAATTATATACTTGCCTGATCGGACGATCTTGGAGACCAGGAGGTCGAAATGAGAACAAGATTACCTGCGATAGGATATAAAGCTAAACTTAATAAAACTCAATGAAACGTCACCAAGCCTAATTATTGGCTTTAATACTAAACATCTTATACTAACTTAAATCACTAATCAATCTCTTGATTTAGTTTACTCCAACATTTTCAAATAATTAGTCATTTTATTAGGTTCTCAACCCTAGGGTGATGTCCATGTCATATTATCAAACCAACTATCCATCAACAAGCTGCTAGTGATGATACTACTGTCTTATTGGGAGTATTACCCTCTGTTGGGGTAAAAATATTAATATCCTACTGGCAAATAATTCTACTAGCATTTCAATAGTTGTTTAACAAAAACTGATATAAGGGATTGCTGATTAAGGTGCTCTTTGACATCATTTGGCTTATAGATCAAGTTGTTACATTCATTCGAACCGAGGTCTACGCATTAACCATCAACCTATATAAAGAAAGTAATATTAATATTCATATGTGGTACTGCTATTAGACAACCATCAGCAGGGCATGAGAGAAGCATATACCATATAATTTTTCTAGCTCTAACCTATAGACTAATGCTAGGTTCTGATATATCTAATGAAATAATTTCAATAACAGTTTATATACTTACTTATATCAGCAACCCAATTTAACAAGTAGTAAACTAATCGAGTAAAACCAAAGCATCGCTTACCTATGCACATGTAGGTTGGGGACGACGAGGAAACGTTGCAAAAACGTCAAACGTCGCTGATGCTCGTGGATGGGGTTGGCCTGGGACGGAACGGCCTGAAGTCGGCAGCCTAGGGGTTGACGGGGACACCAGAGGGGGGCGGCAGCGGCGGCGACGGCGGCGGCCGCTGCTGCGACTCGCTGCAGCGCAAACCACGCACGCAGTGTGAACGTCGGCGATCGGAGCAGATTCCGGCGAGAGTCGGAGGTGGCGGACTGGGTTGCGGGTCGCTTGTGATGGCGGGTCGGAGTGATGGGAGGCAGGGAGGTGAAGAGGAGGGGTTCGTGAGGGGTTCGCCGAGGTGAACTGGGTGTTCCGACGGAGACGGGTGAGGCAGCGGGACTTGGGGGTTTGTCGGTGACGAGAGGAGGGCGAAGGGCTCGTCGGGACTTGGGGCTGTCGGGGGTGGATGTGGGGTGTTGCCGGAGGGAATGGCGGTGAGGAAGGAGCTCGTGTGCGTGAGTTTGTAGAGGTGCCGGAGGTTTGGAAGGAGTAGTGGGGTTCGGATCTCGGGGAGAGGAGAAGAGGCGGAGGAGAAGAGGCGCGCGGGGATGGCTCTTGATGCATGGATGAAGGAGGCGGCTGTAGGGAAAATGTTTTGGAGTAGGAGAAGAAAACTGGGGTTATAAAGGATGCCCTAAGCGAACACGTGAGATGGGCTAGGGGTAGGGCTAGCTGTTGTAGGGTTAAGGACCTTAGGGTTCTGCGATGGAGGGGTAGGGTTTTATCTCTAGGGTTTTATCTATAAGGAAATGGGGTAGGGTTGCATCCTATAGGAATAAGGTGATGTTTATATTTAGAAAAGTGTGATGATTTGAGGGACATCTCGTGAGTGTAGGCTTAGGTTGCTGTAGGAGCCAATAGTGTAGGGTGATGACATTATAAGGAGTAGGTGGGTCTTTGAAATGATATTACGTGAACTACCCTTTAGGTTTTTTTTGGCTTTTGTTGTTGTTCCCTTTTTTTTTCTTTGGTTTACGGCTGTGTGCGTGAGTGTATATTGGGTGCGTGCGTGTGTTACGGCCGAGGTAAAACGTGGGCTAGGCAATTTAGGAGGGAATGAATTTCTTATTAATAGCATTAAAATGGGTTTATAAATGGTAGGTTGAAATTCAAATTTTTTTTAATACCATAAGGAGACCAAAATAATAATAATACTAATAATAATTATAATAAATTTAACTAAGTGCCACAAAAATAATAATGGTGATAATTAACATGGGAAAAGTTGGCACGTGCACGGGAACGGTTACGCCTATCAACGGATACGGACGAAAGATTATACTAGAGAAATACAGATAATATCAGCGATAAAGACCGGTCGTTACAGAGGTACGCAAGGAAAGTAAGATCAAGATGAAGGAAAAGATGAAGGCGTACTTGAAGCAAGACGAGCCAAAGAAAAAGGCGATTGCGTACAAGGCCGCTCCATCTACCCATGATGAAGAATCAGAAGACGAGTTGGACATTGAATCTTTGGCCGAGATGGCAAAGAAGTTCGACCGATACTTCCAAAAAGGTAACTTTAGAAATAAATCTAAAGTTAGTTCGACTAATGCTTCTACTCCCGTGTGTTATAAATGCAACAAGCCAGGACACATGAAGCCGGATTGTCCTCTCAACAAACACAAGGAGAAGTGGAGGCATCCAAGTACGACAAGTCGAGAAAGCACAAGAAAGGACTTGTCGGCACATTCACCGACTCCGAAGAGGACTCCTCAAGTGGAGAGTCGGATGATGAACGAGTGGAGAAATCACACACGTGCTTCATGGGAAAAGAGGAACGTGATCAAGAGACCTCCTCCGATGAAAGCAAGGATGAAAGCGAGGATGAAGGCGAAGAGGTAACTATGGATGAACTTAGATTAAGCAACGAACAACTTTGGAATAAGTTTTCTAATTTGGCTAGTAAATATAGTAAGATTAAAAATGATCTAAGTAGTCTTCAAACCTCGCCTAAGCCTATCATCGTCAACAACGACACCGTTGTTGAAGGGTTGAGAAATGAGATTGTAAATCTCAAATCTCAACTTGAGCATGTTCATATAGAGGATTCGAATGAACATGTGATAGCGGATTTGACGTCTCAAAACTCAACTTTGAGTATTGAGAATAAAAATCTCAAGTCACGTGTTTGTGCACTCACATCGCAAGTGTCCACCTTGGATGCTTCGATGCATTCTCTCACCGAGAAGTATGAGTGCACATTAGGCCGAATTCATGAATTCAATAAGGGTAAGGGCCATTTGGATAATATCCTAAATGACTTACATCCGGCCAATCATCACATTGGCTTGTGGTATAAGATGGGAGATTCATCCAAATCGTCCGCCACCTTTGTTAGGCCAACTTCCGATGCCTCTACTAGTGGGAGTAAACACTTCATGGGTAGTTCTTCTACCAATGGTACTTTCGCTAGGTACGCACCCCCATTTGGAAAGAAACCCACTTTGGGTGGACCACCAAAGAAGGGTCATGCCTTCATGTATACCATGCCACGTAGGAACACACATCCTACTCCACATGTTAGCACGAATGATGATTTTTATGCTCCGCATCCACGAGCACGTGCACACCATGTGAGACACACTCATGCACGTGTTCCACCACATGCATATGTTCATCCACATTCTCATATGAACAATTATCATCATGCACCATTTCATCATGCATCTTATGCCTATCCACGATATGCATCACATAGAAATCAACAACGTATGCATGTTCCCAATAGGAATAGGGCTCCCAAGACATACACTATTTGGGGTCCGAAGAACACAAGCATGCATGCTAAGAATATGTATGTGCAATCGTTTATTAATGATATTATTTTGAATGATGATTGTGTTTGGAAATCACAGTCCTCGTGGACTTGATTTCCGAAGGGTTAGTTTCCTTTGACCCTTCATTGCTTGGTACCATAAGTTTAATTTCATTTTATGGGTACTAAAGCAATTATGGTAAGAATTGGTTTATTTTTTTATTTGCATATTTGTCTTGGATGTGCATGTTTTTTTGAAACTTAAATTCATATTGAATTTGAATTTAGTTGGGTTATGGGTTACGTTAATTTGAATTTAGTTTGTTAAAAGTGTTGCCTAACCCATAGGATCCAAAAAGGGTTTTTGGATACCAAGAATTGTGTTTTCTAGGTTCAATCCATCATGGGATACCAACCCTACCAACTCTTTGATTTGCAAAGGATTTTCATTCAAATGGAGTTGATGGTGTTTAAGAGATGCACCAAAGTAGGGGGAGCTTAATGTTGTAAGTATATTCTTATATTTGATATACATTTGGTATCCATGTGTGTTGAATGCATCCATTGGTAGACTATATTACAAATGGTATCATTTTGTTTCATTTAGTATACTAGAATTGCATATGCCATTGTTCTATGATGTTCTATCTATTTTTGGCATAACACTTTTGCATATTACTTTTGGTATGAATTTGCTACATTTGGTTTTCACCTCGGATTATTTTTGTCTCTGATGTTGATTTCGTGGTTCGATGATTTTATTGGATTAAATAGAATTCTTTCTATGGAAACATAGAATTGTTTTCCATGCACTCTATTTAATCAAGAATGTTGATATTGGAGAGTATGTTCCAAAACTCAATACGAGAAATTGATTTGAGTTTTGATGATTTCGGTTTTCGATTTTCGCCTATGGTTTGGTAATTTCATTTTTCGATTTTTGCCTATGGTTTGATGATTTCGTTTTTCGATTTTCGCCTATGGTTTGGTGATTTCGTTTTTCGATTTTCGCCTATGGTTTGATGATTTCGTTTTTCGATTTTCGCCTATGGTTTGATGATTTCGTTTTTCGTTTTTCGACTATGGTCACGTTGGCACGCTTTGAGTTTTTTCGGTATTTTACATTGGTGTCATTTGGATCGTGGTCGTATTCTTAGACTCTCATACTTTTATTTTTTAGCCATTGTAATCTTGTCGTTGATCTCCTCCCGCTCTTTTTGCTAATGCCAAAGGGGGAGAGAATTAATAATGACAATGTGCTAATTGATAATTCAAAGCAATTTACCATGAATCTAATTTGATATGTTAGATTCAGAGGGAGTTAAGATATAAAATGGATTTAGAGATCCTAAATTGCAATAATAGAATTCATATTTTATATCTCCCTCGCCTGCTTGATGCGTATGATTATTGTTTAATACGGAACTAACGTGTCATCAATGCAGGGGGAGCAAGTAAATTTCTTTTGAATCATTATTATTGATTATTATTTATGTTGGTTTGTCATCACCAAAAAGGTGGAGAATGTTGAGTATTGACTCCCCGGATTTTGTTTTGGATGATGAGCAAACATAAATAATGTGAACTAACTGTTTGTGAGCGCAATTATGGAGATCGTCGCCAAAATACTATGTACATCAAAAGCGACGTCTCAAGACTTCTCAATACACGTGATCGTGTGCCTGAAGCTTCGTTGAAGCTCAAGGAGTATGATTGAAGTCAAGAGTGAAGATTGAAGCTTTGAAGACGGTTCGTCATGTTTAATTTAATGTCTTCTAGCTTTATAGAATAGAATGTTAAGCCTTGAGTAGGACTTACATTATAATCTTCATTTCGCTCATATCTTAGAGCTAGGATTATCTTAGAAGCCATTAGAAACTTTCCAGAAGCCTATCGCTTCTTCCCTCGGCTTCTAGTGCATGTTAGTTGGTTCAAGTAGAAGAACCAACCGACTAGATGACGATCTAGTCGGTCGGCAATTCCTCTTAAACCGACTAGATGCCTTGCTCAATTCAGCCTAGACTTTGTTGATCATCTAGTCGGTCAAAGAAGGTTCACCGACCGACTAGATGATGATCTAGTTGGTTAGGAATCCTTCTCAGACCGACTAGTTATCATTGCCTCTGTACAGCCTATCTTACTGTTTACAGTTAGTCGGTCAAAGCACATCGACCGACCGACTAGTTGAGAAACTAGTCAGTTGGAATTTGTTCTTAAACCGACTAGCTGTACTTGAATTCAGCCTATTCGATTTCGACTCTTAGTCGGTCAAAGAACACTCACCGACCGACTAGTTGTGAAACTAGTCGGTTGGCAAGTCTTCTTAGACCGACTAGTTCATTATTGTCTGAACTTTCTCTTTTGGCTGTCGAGCTGTTAGTCGGTTCACGTTGAATCACTGACCGACTAGTTGAGGAACTAGTCGGTCAGTGATCCTTCTTAGACTGACTAACTGCTTCAGAAATATGACCGTTGGGAATCTTTTGAGCACGATTTTTCTTGCCTCTATAAATACAAACCTGATTCGTTTGAGGCAAGGTTAGAGGTCCATTATCCAAGTTATTTCGGACCTAATAGAAGAGTTTTCTAAAGCTATTTCTAAGCTCTCTCTTCTCACCAAGAATCTCTCCCTCACTCTTTGAGCCATATTCCTCAAGAGAGATTCTCTCCATTGTGAGCATTCCAAGCCAAGAGCTTGATTCTAGTCACCATCCTTCATCCTAGCCTTCGATCGCTGATCATATTGGTGGAGCTTCGGTTTGGTGACATCTTCTTCCTCAAAATCCCTCTTTGCCCTAATTTGGTAAGTATACTCAAGGCATAGGATTTTTTGGTAAGTGTTTCAATATTTCATCGTATTTGATATTTGAATTGTTCTCTCGGTTGTAAGAGAACTGTGTGATCCCGGGTTGTGGGAGTCACATTTTCATTGTGTATGATTTGGTCTTGTGAAGTTTTTTCACAAGAATTTCATAGTGCTAAATCTTGGGTTAGTGGTTTCTAACTCAAGTATCCAGAGGGGATCCGGGTGGTTGGGCCGTAGGATCACCGGGAACAAGTCGGGGAGACTTGGGTGGATCTGAACCCGTTACATGCTTTGTTTGCGTTTGTCTATTCTTGTTGTTTGTAGTCTTGTCCGTATTGTTGTTTGTGTGTTTGCACAATAATTACGAATAACTCTCTTGATTATTTTAAACTACTATTCACCCCCCCCCCCCTCTAGTACATGTGCAGTAGCTTCACAGGGCACAACAATTGGTATCAGATCCAGCGTTCAAAGCTATGACAAACAACGACTACAACGTCTTCAAGGATCGTCAAGGATCTTCTTCAGTTATGGAAGGACAATCCTCTGTCAGGCCTCCTCACTTCAACGGTACTAACTATGGGTACTGGAAATGCCGGATGGAAACCTTCCTCCGGAGCGCTTCACTTTGGAGAGCCACGATGACGGAGTATGTCGAGCCCGCCGAAGAAGATTTCGCGTTTCATGCGTTTTGGCTTTGTTTCTTCTTCTTCTTTGCTCCAACATTCATAGATCTTTCTTCCTTGTATTTTGGCGCTCCCAACTCATATCTAAAAGTATTCTTGAGTGTGTTGCATCATCAATCTTGGCTTCATCTCCAGATTGCACCGTATCGCTCCAATTCACTCCAAATTCCCTGAAATCAGTATAAACACTCCGAAAGTGAAATAGTTCCAAATATTCATCGAAAAGCGTATAAAATTGGGCTTTGGAGGGTGAAACATCATATGAATGTATGAGAATAAATGTGTAAAATCATGCATATCAAAGTGAAGGTGCACGCTTATGAGGTGGAACACAAATATTGGCGTGCCCCATGTGTGAAACATGAGATTATCATTAGAAGTATTCACACAAGCAATTCTACCATGCATAGGAACATGTGAAGCATACAAAGGTTTAGCATCAATTCTAGGATGCTAGCAATAATAAGATTTCCTATGTGTAGAAACATCATGCATATCATTCAAAGAAGAAGCATTCATATCAACATATTTTTGAATAGGCTCCTTAACATATACAAGACCAGAATACAAAAATGCATTATTTCTCTTTGGCTTAGAAATAGTAATTGATTTTAGGCCAAAATAGTTGGAGTGACTTTCTCATTAGAATGCTCCTCCATAAAATTTATTTGGGTGCTTTTAAGAGAAGAGCTTGGTTTGTTCACCTTCAATGAAGAGGATCCCAAAATCTTGTCCTTACTCAATTTGAAATTAACAATTTGAGTAGACAATATCTCACATTTCTTCAAAAGAGAAGAAATATTGTCATCCCCCTTGGATAGACATGAGCTAAGCTCACAACATTTTGATTTGAGAGCCAATGTCTCATCTCTCAAATTGTTGTAATCACACTCCGAGTGCATCTTCTCCATTTGGAGTTTGAGAGAAGCATTCTCATCTCTCAAGGAACTCAATTAAGAAAGAAGAGTATCTTTCTCGGTATGCAAAGAATTAAGTTCAACATGATGCGCTGCATACAGATTCTCTTTCACAGATTTGTGAAAATCACGATCATACTCAATATGAGCTTTAAGAGAGTTATTCTCTTTGCTCAACGTGCACACATGAGAATCAAGATCATCTTTTTCTTGATTCAGAGCAATAAAATGTGTATCATCACAATGATTGGATGATGAAGATGTGTGTGCGCGTGCGTGCACGTGTGCATATGCGTGTGCATATGCATGTGCATGTTCTAGCATCTCTCATTAAGCTTAAACTTATCTGTTTTAAGAGAGTCTATAAACCACGCATTATCATTTTCAATAAAATTACTACGTTGAACGAGATAGTTACGAGATACATCATTATCGATGATGCTCCCATCATCGCAAGATTCCTCTCCACCATACTTTTCATCAAGATAATCCCATATCTCATTTACCGTCTCGAAATCCATCACTTTCTTTGCAATTTTCAGAGAGAGGGAAAGGAGCAAGCATTACACTCTTGAGCATCCGAAGTAATAAATGACTCTTTGTTCCCATCAAGCCACCGAAACATGTTCTTCCTTCATTTTGAGAAGAGTTTGTCTTTGAAGATGGGAGGAAGGGAGACGGGTTGTTGATACTTAGAAGTCATGCTTGCAAAAGCCACCAAACCAAGGCGTTGATACCACTTGTTAGGACCTAGTGGGGCTACATAATATACTAGAGGGGGTGAATAGTGTAAAGGCAAGCAAAGTGCTTAATTAAAAGTTATTGAAATTAAAGCACAATAAGCAGCGGAAATCAAAGAGTATGCTCAATAACAACAATCACAAAAACAAGGATTTTACACTGGTTTCCCAAATTTGGGTACATCCAACCATACCAATATTTACTATAATCCTACACAAGGTAGTGAATACAATCTCACATAGAGATACCTCACACAGAGGATTTTGTCCTACACAAAAACCCAACCAACCCTACACAGGGGTCAAATTTCCACACAGAGAATTAGGGTTAGTCATACATTAGGACACCAAACTCCCACAAAGAGAGTAACTAGATCTCACAAAGAAAGCTAGGGTTTCAAGAAACAAATGAAACAAAACAATACTTACCTACGCCTTGATATGATCTTACCAATGTGAAGAAGAAGCATGCAAGTGAAACTCAGGTGCTTGAGATGAGGCTTTGATTGCACTTGATGATCTTTCTCTCTTCTAAGAATGAATCATAACACTTCTCACTTGAGTATACGAAATGAAAAGAAGAAAGATGTTCTCCAAGAAAGGAATGAGATTGAAATCCCATGGAGATATTCTCTAGAGCTTAGATTCTTTAGCATAAGATTGAAGCTCCATCAAGGGAATGAGAGAGGAGTGGCTTAGAGAAGATACGAAATGATCTCCAATGTTTTTCTAATGTTTCTAAGAGTTCTTAATGAACTAAGCCATCTCCTATATAAAGAAAGCCAAGACAAGCCCATAAACCAACCAAAAACCCAAAGGAAAGAAATCTGCAATGGCTATATTTTGGCAGTTTACGACAAAGACGGGCGACCGATGGAGGATGGACGGTCGACTGATCAACGGCTATAAAAATCCCTACGGCTATAATCTGAGCCATGAATGTTGACTGTAGAAGACTACACATGGGCATGTACAAGGGGAAGGAGCCTGAATATTCTTCAGCATGTGACTGTCACATGGGATGGAAAGGAGCTAAGAAAAACACAACTTTTGCACTAGCGCCTTCAGACGATAGATAACCAATTCTCAAGCGCCTGTAATTTGACAGGCGACTAAAAATCTCTCATCTGTCGACTGACTTGCAAAGTGGGTTGAACCCAGAAAATGCAAGTTACGCATTATGTCACACATACGACTAGAGAACAAATCACAGGCGCCTGATGGAAGACAGGCGCTTGTAAAAAGAATGTCAGTCGTCTGTTTCCAAGAGCTCAAGGAAGAGTCAATAAATGTTGACTTGAGCAATACACACCGGTCGGCTGTAGAAGGCTAGCTAGGAGCTTGGAGGTTATCCAGTCGCCTATCATGCATTCATTAGTCGAATGTAGACGAGCCAAAAACTCCAATTTGAGTTTAAGGCATGGTGAACCTATGATGATTTCTATGATAATCCTAAGGCTCACTAAGATGGTTAAATGCATATACATGAGAGTATGACCATCTATCAAGGCATTATAAAATCCTAGAATCAAAAAGAGAAATGCAAGTAAAAGAATTTACATGGATTACATTTTGCATCTCTTAGAGTCTAAGGCTTCATGCTCTTGATGCTATGATGCTCCCCATCATCTTCGAAGATTTGGCACCTCTTGATGAGCTTCCCTTCATCAAGATCCAAGCTTTGACAATGCTCCACTAGATGTCCATCCTCATGCTCCAAGCTTTGGCTTCATGAGATGATCTTCATAATTTCATCCAAGCTTGAGCAATCCATCACTCTTGGAGGTCTTTAAATTATCCATTTCATCATCCTCTAAGCATTATGATTTGTCTCATCAACATATAATCATTAAGATAAACTGAGACTAAAACATAAGATTGATTAGCACACTAACATAATGTATTGATCATCATCAAAACAACGTTAGTCTTGAACCCAATAACTAACAATCTCCACAACCACGTACTTTAAAATCAAACACAGAAAATATAATTTTGGCTTTGATATCAATGTAATAATTAACTAGCCCATTGTACTTATTGAATAAGAACAATGGAAAGCATCGAAAACAAAAAATTCCCTAACCTAGGCATGCAAGATCTATGCTATATAAATACTAGATAAGAGAACAATATCCAAAGACTGAAGAAGAGAAGGACCTAATGAGCAAGGTTCCTTACGCCAGTGCAGTTAGTAGTATTTTGTATGCTATGATCTATACAAGACCAGACATCTGCTTTACAGTTGAAATAGTAAATACCAATCCAATCCTGGCTAAGCACATTAGAAGGTAGTCAAGAGAATTTTGAGACATCTGAAGGAGACTGCTGATTTTGTACTCATGTTATCAACGAAGTGATCTGCAACTGAAGGGTTACAATGATGCGATTGGGGAGGAGACCTCGATGAGAGGAAGTCTACATCTGGATATGTCTTCTTACTTAACCATGGTGACATATCATGGAGCGGTAAGAAACAATCATGCATAGCCATATCCACGATGAAAGTAGAGTTTGTGGCATTCTCTATGGCAACACAAGAGGACGTTTAGTTGAATAGTTTCTTTGATCAATTATTGCTGCAAATAATTCCGATCTAGTTCTAGTTAACTGTGATAGTCAGGCAGCAATTGCATATACAAAGGATCAAAAGTATCATTGCAAAACCAAACAGATGGATATCAAGTACAAATTTTCTAAGAAGATGGTTGAACGCAAAGAAATAAACATGAAGCATATACTTACGTGTGATATGATTATAAATTCGCTTACTAAGCCTATTTCTAGAAATGTGTCCTTGGAACACACAAGATCTCAAGATTTGTGTATAATATATTAATATCTTTGTGTTATTATAGCATACAAAGTTGTGAATGTTTTATGAAGTATTCTTGATTAAAAAGTATGTCGGACAGATGTAAGATTAGCCTTTGCACACAGGTAACAACCTCCATCATTTAATAAATAAGTGGACATGAGACAAGATTTTGAGTTAATTATCAGACGGATAATTATGAGTTCGGGCTTCCTAATGACTAGGTGATCATTATGGTTATCAATGTGAATTTAAGAATTCACCACATATGTCTTATATGCCAAATGTGAGTCCTAGTGATTTGATGTGAGTAGATTGGAGGACTCAAAGTTAGACATAGTGATGCCTAATTATTATATGTACAACACTATGTGTTGAGACATACACTCCATGGGAAAAGAGAAAGTGTTGTAATGCATGTTTCATACCATGTGTGCATAAGTAACCAAATGGTTTAAACGTAAATTTGATCTCAATCTACTGTTGTGTGACACCCTAAGGCCTTGATTGCCTCCCATCAGGACTCCGATCGGGTTCTTAAGGCTTGGTTTAATGTTTGCTATCTTGAGTTGTTACCATAAGATCATGATGGATACTGTCTAGCATGTCATACTTGGAAAATTGAGTTAAGCTATGTTTAAGAGAATCACAAGTAGATGAAGATCATTTTGAGTATTACATTGATTTGTATTCACCAGGCAACCAGTTGAACTTATTCGAAGTTCAATTGTGAATGCAAAGTATATGAGATCAAGGGATAATACGTAATGTGATTGAGTGATCTAGGGTACTGCATACTTCTGAACTACTCATATGAGTTGCTATATACTCCTAATCATTAGATAGCACCAAACTTATTCAGTATGCCGGTTGCACCACATATTTCTCTTGTATGAATTGGCACAGAGCTAAGGGAATATGTTTCCTTATGTATCACATTATGTGTGAGCGGGAGAAGTTGATATATGATCATATTTGATGGCTAATGACCGAGTTATATCACTCATAAGTGAATGATAACTTAGCAAATACACCCATTAATTATGGAATATCTAAGTTTGGTACTTAGGAAATGATACAAATATGTGTAAGTATTAGTTTTGGATAGTTGCAAGTCATGGTCTGAAATTGAATTCCCAACAAGTGGGAAGTCTATAAACAGCCTTCCCTCTTGTGAGAATGATGCTGGTTATGGTAGAGAATAACTACTACCAAGAGGCATTCATCTTCAACAAAAAAGTGGAAGTAACTTGAAAAACTTGTCTAGAAATTGTTTGGAGAGAATGCGGAATAATACCATAAGAATCCATGATGAAGAAGGAAGAAGAATTGGGTTTGAGTCTTCTTGTTGATCGTACGAATGGAGAGAGGGTGATGGGAAGTCCTTTCTTCTCTTCCTTTTATCTTACGCACTTTTCTAAATGGGAGCATAAAAAATATAGCATATGTCAACAAGGGACAACACCCCCTTATTTATAGATTTTGCAATTTACTAATTAGCCCATCAGAATTTAGTAATTGCATCAGGAATTCCACACATTTACAAATAGGTCCCCACACTTGTTATTAATTAGATAGGACCATAAAAATTAATTTGATCATTACAATTAGGTCCTAATTTAATTCTTTAGTAATATATATGTGACAATTAATGCAACACGTGTGAGTCCACACGTCCAAATGCAAATACGGGTTATATACAATGATATGAAGTCTATAATTCCAATGATCTCCCACTTGGACTACATAGCCATGTGTATAAATAACTCATCTTGATCACACATAAATTACTCTATTAAACTGAATGTGTGTACACAACTGAATTTAAAACATCCTGTCCATTAGTCTAACCGATACAGGAACCAAAGGAGCAGTTGTTGCCAAATTTCACGCAATTAAACTCGCATTGATTACAAGTATCAATTCAATTAAATGACATAGATAGTGTCGATGTGTGGCATGGAAATTACATGCTAAGTGATCTATGCATGCCTATTTCCAACTGGTCCAACTGAAAGTAAAATTATGAGAACGGAGTTCAGATCATAATAATAACTGAATGAACTGAATATTATATAAATAGTTGAATAATGTCATGACATTACAATATGTATTAAGCTGGACAAACATAATATACTCCCACTTTTCAAATGGCATCTAAATCTATAACACCCATACATGCTCATGAAAAGCTGAAGGCGTTAATGCCTTAATGAGTGGATCCGTAACCATATAGTTTTTCCCTATATTTTCAATACTTATTAAACCATTTTGAACTCTTTCTTTCACAACTAGTAATTTGATGTTTATATGCCTAGATTTAGACGAACTCCTGTTGTTATTGGAATAAAGGAATGCTGCTCTGTTGTTACAATATAATTTGAGTGGACTTTCAATGACGTTGACAATTCGCAGTCCTGAAATGAAGTTTCGTAGCCATTTTGCATGATTTGATGCCCCGTAGCATGCAACAAACACTGCCTCCATGGTAGAGGAAGCAATACGAGTTTGCTTAGTGCTTCTCCATGAAATTGCACCTTCGGCTAATAGAAAAATGTTGCCAGATGTTGATTTTCTACTGTCTTGACATCCAGCAAGATCGGAGTCAGAATACCCAACGCTCTCAAGATTATTCGACCTCTTATATGTGAGCATATAACCTTTTGTCTTCTGTAAGTATCTAAAGACTCTTTTAGCTGCGACCCAATGTTCTCTTCCTAGATTGCTTTGGTATCTGCCTAGCATTCCCACTATAAATGCAAGATCTGGTCGAGTGCATACTTGTGCATACATAAGACTTCCCACTGCAGATGCATATGGGATATTCTCCAAATACTTGGCTTCAATATTATTATTTGGACACTGCTTAAGACTAAATTTGTCTCTTTTTGATACAGGTGTGTCATGTGGTCTACAATTTTGCATGCCAAACCGTTGCAGTATCTTTTCGATGTAACCCTTTTGTGATAATCCAAGAATTCCTCGTGAACGATCACGATGAATTTGGATTCCTAACACATATGATGCTTCTCCAAGATCTTTCATATCGAAATGTTCTGATAGAAATTTCTTGATATTATGAAGAAGCTTTACATCACTACTGGCAATCAAAATATCATCGACATATAATACCAGAAATATAAACCTACTCCCACTGAACTTATGGTACACACAATCTTCAACAATATTGGTCTCAAAACCAAATGAGAGAACAATTTGATGAAATTTAAGGTACCATTGACGAGATGCCTGCTTGAGCCCATAGAAAGACTTTTTTAGTTTGCATACCAAACCGTTATCCTCTTTTGGAGATAACCCTTTTGGTTGCACCATATAGATGGTTTCCTCAATGTCACCATTGAGAAAGGCCGTCTTTACGTCCATCTGATGTAACTCCAAGTCAAAATGTGCCATAAGTGCCATTATGGTCCTAAAGGAGTCTTTCGACAAAACAGAAGAAAAAGTATCTTTATAATTGATACCTTCTCTTTGAGTAAATCCTTTTGCGACAAGACGTGCTTTATATCATTTCACAGTACCTTGTGAATCTCTTTTGGTTTTGTAAACCCATTTACAACCAATTGATTTCACACCTTTAGGTAATGGGACAAGGTCCCAAACATCATTGTCTTTCATGGATTGAATTTCCTCACCCATGGCATTGATCCATTTCTGAGAGTTTGAACATTTGATCGCTTCGTGAAAGGTGACTGGGTCATCTCCCACTGGACCATCGTTTACTTCATGCTCATTGAGAAATACAATATAGTCACTTGATATTGCACTTCTCTTTTCTCTTGTGGATCTCCGTAGAGGCACTAGTTCTTCTTGAGTTTGAGGGTGTTGAGTTTGATCTTGAGGTTGATTTTGATTTTGAGGTTCCTCTTGAGTCACTATTTGAGGAACTTCATTTGGATGGGTGGAAGGTTCGCCAACTTCACTTACTGGATATTGTGGGAAAGTTACTCCAGGAATGAAAACCTGGCCATAATTTGCAACTAAGGGAGAAGGTATTACTGAATCCTCCTCAAAAGTGAAGTCATTATCCCTATCTCCCCCCCCCCCAAACTCAACATCATCAAGAAACCGAGCATTTCTCGTCTCAAAGAATGTTCTTCTCTTGGGATCTAGAATTTATAACCCCGTGATCTTTCAGTGTATGCCACAAGATAGCTACTAACTGTTCTTGATTCCAGCTTTTTCTCATTTGGCTTATAAGGTCTAGCCTCAGCTGGACATCCCCATACTCGTAAATGCTTGAAGACGGGTTTTCTTCCTGTCCATAACTCATAAGGGGTATTGTTAGTAGCTTTAGTTGGCACATGGTTGAAGATATAGACTGCAGTTTTTAGCGCATCACCCTAAAGTGATTGAGATAAGGTTGTATGAGAAATCATACTCCTTACCATATCCTTAAGGGTTCTATTTCGTCTCTCGGCTACACCATTCATGCTAGAAGAGCCCGGCATGGTATACTGAGGAACGATCCCACAATCATCTAAGTATTGCGCAAACAGACCAGGACATTGTTCACCTAATCCATCATATCGACCATAGTATTCACCACCACGATCTGCTCTGACAGACTTAATAGTGTTTCCAAGTTGATTTTCAACTTCTATTTTGAAAGACTTCAAAACAACCAGAGCATGTGACTTCTCATTTATTAAATAGAGGTAACCATAGCGAGAGAAATCGTCAATGAACGTAATAAATTATCGTTGACCATTCCAAGCAGATGTAGGAAATGGTCCACAAATATCGGTATGTATTAGTTCTAAGACATCTTTAGCTCTCTCAGCCCCTATATATCTCTTGTTTGTAATTTTGCACTTTATGCATTCAACACATATTTCCATATTATTTGTTGTATCAAGTTTATCGAGAATTCCATCAGTCACAAGTCTGTCAATTCACCTTTTGGATATATGACCCAAACGCCTATGCCATAATGAATAAGAAATCTCATTTGGCAATTTATGTTTTATGCATCTAGTTTCAGTTATTTGGGACTCATGATTTGTGCCAACCATACCAAGTATATATAGATTATCATTATAATATAAAGTACTAGTTCCAACACATTTAGAATTAAGAAACAAAATTTCCTTTACTGATTCCAAAAGACAAAATATAACCTTCATTGTCGAGAACATGAACTGAAACTAAATTCCGTCTAAATGACGGTACAATCAAAGTACTCTTTAATTCTAAATAAAAAGCAGTACACAATAATAATCTAAAAGTCCCTATGCATATAACTTCCTCTGGGTCTCCAGCTCCCATATAGATGTGTTTTTCATCTTCACTGGGCCTTCGGTAATTCAGGCAACCCTACATAGATATACTTACGTGAGTTGTGGTACCTAAATCAAACTACCAAGTATATCTATTGTCACGCCCCGCTTCCCAAGAATGTGGAGGCGAGACGTGAGGAGGTCCGCTCAGACGTGGAGCTGTGAAGCTGCAGTCTGATAAACGTATAAAATATCAATTGGCGAGTCCTTGCAAGTGCGACACGGGACAACAATAATAACAAGGAAAGAGAGAGATAAAATATTCAATCTCAGAACATCCACAATAAATTTCAACATCACAGAAAAGCCACCAGGCTAAAAGAAAAAAATCAAAAGGAAAGTACAAGAGACTGAAAAGAGGCCTAAGGCATGGCCGACATAATACATATCATCAACAAGAAAAGAGAGGTGCTACGCACCGACAGCCTAACAACGACTAAGCAGAAAACAACAACAGCTAGAAGGAGCTCTAGGACTGATCTCCTATGTCCTCGAACTCAACACCTGCAACCTGCTCATCGTCAACGACCAACTCTGGCTCACAATCTAACATGTGACACCCAAAAGAGAAAAGGGGCACATGTCAGCAAGTCTAAAAGACTTGGGCAAGGAAACTGAAAGTAACTAACAACCTAGCACTTGTAGTATTAAGCAATGACATGGCAGTTAAGTATGATGCAACAGTTTAAAAGAGAGGCAAGCATGCACAATGTAGCAAAAGCTACCAAATCACTAATCACTTATCATTTAACACTTATCACTTAACACTTATCACTTATCACTTAGTGCATAGAGAGTCCACCTGCTGGCCAGCTCGTGGCTCAGTCCGCTTATCTCTACCACTATTAATAACACTTATCACTTATCACTTATCACTTAGTGCATAGAGAGTCCACATGCTGGCCAGCTCGTGGCTCAGTCCGCTTATCTCTACCACTATTAATAACTTGAACACTAGAGAGTCCACCTGCTGGCCGGAGTGGCGGATCAGGCCAACTCGGGGCTCAGTCCGCTTATCTCTTACCCCACCCATGTGTATCGAGCGTTGGGGTTTCCAACTACAGGGCTCGCTTCTGGAACACGAGCCAGGAATATAATGTTGTAGCGTGTGCTACGCAATCACAATAAATAATCACTATGCAATGCCATGAACAGATATTTGCGTACCGTTAATAAGAATTTAAACATGATATGCAAAGATGCAGGGATGATATGAACAGATAATTGCGTACCGTTAATTGAATTTAAACGTGACATACAAGCATGATGAGGGTGACGGATCTAGCTTCGTTGTCAAGCTAGATCAAAGGGCGTCTAGGCAGCTATCCTTTCACTGCCTAGTCTCTTTTACGCTAAAGCAAGGTAATGGCCTAAGACATGGCCCTACACAAGAGTAGCAAGTTTCACTTGCCTGAAATACGTGCCGGTATCACAATACTCAATGTCCAATCACAGATTCACAAATTCCAGAGCTCCCACGCTCGGTCCAACAATCAGCCTACAGTCCCGTATTATTAAGTTGGATTAGTGAGTTACAAAGCAGTAAAAGTAATTGTTTTTAATCTTGAATTAACATGCGATTGTTGGGGTTCCTACGGTGCAGATTTATACCCTCACACGACGCGAGAGCTATACTGACGTCGGGTAGCGACGCCAGGGGTGGAATAAATAGAACACGCTCCGAGTCCAGATTCCAAATAGGATTTCACGCTCGTCAACTCTCGGACAGCGACCAAAACAGCGAATCAAGATTCCAAGCAGCGAGTGGGGTGCCGGTAGGTGTTTCTACGGCTTCCGGGAAGCCGTATCAATTAACCGGAACGAACGGCTTGACGCACACAAAGTCTACAACGTTGAGCATCGTAGGGGATGTCCATGACGTCGGAAAACACCCCTAGGAGCAGTAGGGGGCCGACGGAAGATCCCGACAGCGAGTAGGTGACGAAGCGACGATACGACGCAACGGTACGTCGGTAAAACACCAAAACAACGAGATCACTCGCTGTTTCAGAGTGACAGCGGCCTGAGGGGGATCCTAGATGGCAGCGGGGGCATGGGGGTCGACGGTGACGCCGGAGAGGCGGCTGCGACCGCTGCCGCTGCTGCTGCGAGCGGCTGTCGCATCAGCAGAATCTGCTGCGCGAGGGGCCTGCTCCGACGGTCTGCGGCTGCCACAGCGGAGCTCCGACGAGGATGCAGCGGCCAAGGGAGAGAGGAAGGTCGGGGGAGGCGAGTGGGGTCGACGGCTGCTGCTGCTTGGCTGGAGAACGCAAGCGAACGGTGGCCATGGGCGTTCAGCGAGCTGCAGCGCTTCTCGGCGGATTCCGGCGAGTCACGGCGATGCCGCGGCGGCCTACGGGGTGTGGGTGGTTCGGGGATGAGGAGAGGGATCGTCGACGGCGAGGGGAGGCCGCCGGCGACGAGTTTTGGTCGGAGGAGAGGGGTGAAGTCGGGGGGGTTTGTGTTGATTGCGTAAAAAGCTAGGGCCGACGGCTCTCGTGTTGCTGCTGAAGAATTAGAAAACCTAGGTTATTATTTATAGCTAGAGGGCTGAAAACGTGGGCTTGGGCTGAGGTATAGGGTTTGGGTTAATTTGTTATAAGGATATCTTTGTTATAAAACTATTAAAAGCCCAAATCACTCCCTCTCTTTCTCTCCTACCAGGTGTGTGCGACCAATGTGGGTTTAACAATGACTAAGTCAAATATTAGGTAGGATCATTATTAATAATATATATTAGGAATTAATCTAAGTGAACTTAGGGCTAAGAAAATACATTATGTTGGGCCAAAAGTGAAATTAGATCAAACGAATCCCATAAATCATAAGATAAATACTAGGGTGACCGGGTCGACGAGAGAAAGAAGACGGAGAAGACAGATCACAATTTCGATGACGAGAAACGAAATTAAAAATAGAAAGGCCTTACGACAAAAGTGAGTATCGCGACGTCTTCTCAAATAAGGTCAAATCGTGGGAGAACGACCCGAGGAATGTCGTTCCAAATTAGTGCCATAATTTACTACTCTCAGAGACGTTCACAACGGCATATCACACTAGAGTGCTCACAAACAATCGAAGTCGAAAATTAATACGTGCACGGTCAAAAGCACGTGCACGAACAACGTACAACGAAAAAGTGGTCGTTACATCCTCCCCACCTTAGAATAAAGTCCGTCCTCGGACTTTCTAACACATCTAGTCATCCTAGTAACTACCCCAATCATGTCACATTATAATTCAACCAGGTATAGTCATTACAAGTGCTTATATATGCACTAGGTAGTCAAATGTTAACACTACCAACATGTATGTATTCACGTACATTATACACTTATACCCATTATAGTCAGTCAGTTTTACACGTATTTCAATCTTATATATATACACATGCATCCCTTATATAACTACTACTTACCTAATCATAAAACAATAGTTCAGATACTCACGTAAGGATAGTCTCACACTAGCAAATACAATCATTGCTCTACGTATAGATAGCTACCTATGCACAAAACAAACATGGGTATACTAATCCCTAATATTCATCCGATACCAAACATCTCAACACATGTAGTCACACCATACCATTATTAAATCAAGTTTCACTATATCTGGTATACATTCACCACTACTATAATTTCACAGTATATAGTCATTCAAATGCATGCAATTATTTCACCATTACATCTGGTCCTATAACTATGTTCACGACACGCCACACATACCATAGTCACCAACACTTATAACTAGGCACATACTTATCCGTGCATGGTGCACCCCATACACGCTAACATTTCATTCATATATACCAATCATACCATTAAATACTCAGCACATCCACACGCCTAGTTTAGCTAGCACACATACGTCCACGCAGGTAAGTCTTTAGTAAATATCTATACCACAAGACCAACACCTATAGCTATATACTTGGTATAGCGACCCACAATCATGTGCGTAACACAACCAGGCACAAACACTGCTATCACTATATATATATCAAACATCACTATATATGCAACTACAGACATACACAACAATATACTTAGAGTATACCCACTCAACTTGAGTGAGACCCAAAACAAATATCATGATACTTCATACACGTAACACGATATTCACACCTATATCAATACCATTCCCAAGTATATACATCCACCAATACCATATACAACCCACATGTCAATCACAATTAATATTTAGTCAGGTAACACTCACATAGTTCAATCACTTTATATACCATAATAATAATACAGACATCAGCGCACGTATAGTTACAATACTCTCCCTAATAAATGATGTCATCGTATGGTCACACACGTGCAACACATATATTCACACCATATCCTATTACCCATAATTAGTATACCAACGCGTCTCCATCATACATAGTTAAGATATGCAATAGATGCGTACACCTCATGGCATACACGCACACAACATCCACAAAAGCAAGCAATACCAATCAAAAGTATATTTCTACTACCATATGTATATCACATATATACTCACGCAGCAATTACATAACTACTCGCGTCTACGCACAATACGTAACTACGTACGAGCACACACTCACGCGTACAACACATAGGTCACATAATAGGCCTACCCACCTTAACTATACGTACACCTATTATTGTCACACCCAGCATACATATAGTTTCACCAATCATATTATTTCAACCATCATACGTATCTCCAACTACATACACTCTATTAGACATTCCAATACAGAATTTTATATACATAGACGCCCCTAGAGTGGTATAGCTATCCACGTACATATCTATAAATATTAACACACTTACAATTTCATAACATCATGAATAACTCTGAGTATGTATATATCACACAATAGGCAAACATTATCATGCTATAGGGGGTACACTCTTCAAGCCTACATACTCAACTTAGGTACATGCACTACGACAACATCACCAAAAGTCCAAGGACCCACTACTAAACTGGCGTGACGAATCATTTGAACGGCATAAATAAGAAAGGAAAAACTTTATAAATCGAATTTGGGAAAAATTAGAAACACGCTCAGAGTTAAATTGATATATGGAAAGGGACGAGATATTTAAATAGATATGAAAGTAAAGGCTGGAAAAACATTATAAAATAGTAATCAAATCTCGTCAAAACTTTCGAAATTCAAAAATAAATTTAAGTCAACGAAAGAACATGAGGTATAAGTATACACATTTTAAAGTTCCGAACAAATTTAAACTTAGGAAAAAGGAAGTCGGAAAGATACTTTCGGAAAATTCAAGATTTGCAACGGAGAGGTTCGTAAACATTATACGGCAGTAGCTTAATATAATATTCCGGCAAAATTTCGAAATTCAAAGAATGAAATCCGATCAACCATAGTGTGAAAATTTAGGCCCATGCTAAATGCTTCCAAGTTTTAAAACTAAAGAGAAGATTTCAATTAAATAACATTTAAATACTTTTTAGAGGGACCCGGATTTGCCAAACAACTGATTTATATAAGATCTTAAAGTACGAGTACAATGAACCTAGTACTGATATATGAAAATAGTTGAAGTTCTATTTATCTTGGAAGAGATTTTAAAGTATGTATGCTATGCGATTAAAATGGATCTCATAGTTAGAAAAATGGTATGTCGAATTTTTTTTTTTCCAAAATAGTAATAGTCTTTAAACCGAAATGCAAAAAATATAGATTAGAAAATGGGTACGAGATAGTAATTGTAATTACAACCAATAGACTTCAAAATCTACAAGGAATTTTGACTCAATCAAAAAGTGAAGAATTTTAAATATATACGTAGAGGGTTTAAAACAAAATTTAAACTTAGCGAAAACTTTTAATAAGGGAAGTCGAAAAAATAACTTTGGAGAAATCAAGTTTTTGCGAAAGAGAACATTTGAAAATCAACGATTATCGTAATGTGGTGATCGCGTGAATCGAGGCAAGGAATTGGTCGCATGATCGAAACATAAACAAGCCTAGGTTATGACTCAGGAAAACCTACGGGAATCTCCTACGGTCAACCAGCTAAAGATTATGGAGCTAAGCGCTAAGACTCCCTAAGGACTAGACAGCGATGAAATGAGTTCAGCTTGGTCCGAAACCGATGAACCCAAGCGAGAGACCAAAGAATTCTAGAAGTCTATCCTAGTCAAGGCTAGACAGGAACCACTAAGGTAACTCTTAAGACAATCAAACAAATCACTAACATGGAGTCTAGCTAACAATCAAGGATTCCTAACTGGCAAGCACAGACGTCTATCTAAGTCTAGCTAGGGTCCTGATCTAATGGGTTCCTACTAAGCTGAGACGGATGCCTTAACACGTCTACCAGCTACCTAAGGCATAGGAACGCTAAGAAAACTAGACTCAAGGCTTATAACTTGGATGTTCTAATTCATTTAATGGACATTCTATAATTATTATCGTTGTTCCGATAATTCGCATTTGCAAATGGACCTGCATGGGCCACCACTAAAACCTGTCACGACCCGCTTCCCAAGAATGTGGAGGCGAGACGTGAGGAGGTCCGCTCAGACGTGGAGCTGTGAAGCTGCAGTCTGATAAGCATATAAAATATCAATTGGCAGGTCCTTGCAAGTGCGACACGGGACAACAATAATAACAAGGAAAGAGAGAGATAAAATATTCAATCTCAGAACATCCACAATAAATTTAAACATCACAGAAAAGCCACCAGGCTAAAAGAAAAAAATCAAAAGGAAAGTACAAGAGACAGAAAAGAGGCCTAAGGCATGGCCGACATAATACATATCATCAACAAGAAAAGAGAGGTGCTACGCACCGACAGCCTAACAACGACTAAGCAGAAAACAACAACAGCTAGAAGGAGCTCTAGGACTGGTCTCATATGTCCTCGAACTCAACACCTGCAACCTGCTCGTCCTCAACGACCAACTCTGGCTCACAATCTAACATGTGACACCCAAAAGAGAAAAGGGGCACATGTCAGCAAGTCTAAAAGACTTGGGCAAGGAAACTGAAAGTAACTAACAACCTAGCACTTGTAGTATTAAGCAATGACATGGCAGTTAAGTATGATGCAACAGTTTAAAAGAGAGGCAAGCATGCACAATGTAGCAAAAGCTACCAAATCACTAATCACTTATCATTTAACACTTATCACTTAACACTTATCACTTATCACTTAGTGCATAGAGAGTCCACCTGCTGGCCAGCTCGTGGCTCAGTCCGCTTATCTCTACCACTATTAATAACACTTATCACTTATCACTTAGTGCATAGAGAGTCCACCTGCTGGCCAGCTCGTGGCTCAGTCCGCTTATCTCTACCACTATTAATAACTTGAACACTAGAGAGTCCACCTGCTGGCCGGAGTGGCGGATCAGGCCAACTCGGGGCTCAGTCCGCTTATCTCTTACCCCACCCATGTGTATCGAGAGTTGGGGTTTCCAACTACAGGGCTCGCTTCTGGAACACGAGCCAGGAATATAATGTTGTAGCGTGTGCTACGCAATCACAATAAATAATCACTATGCAATGCCATGAACAGATATTTGCGTACCGTTAATAAGAATTTAAACATGATATGCAAAGATGCAGGGATGATATGAACAGATAATTGCGTACCGTTAATTGAATTTAAACGTGACATACAAGCATGATGAGGGTGACGGATCTAGCTTCGTTGTCAAGCTAGATCAAAGGGCGTCTAGGCAGCTATCCTTTCACTGCCTAGTCTCTTTTACGCTAAAGTAAGGTAATGGCCTAAGACATGGCCCTACACAAGAGTAGCAAGTTTCACTTGCCTGAAATACGTGCCGGTATCACAATACTCAATGTCCAATCACAGATTCACAAATTCCAGAGCTCCCACGCTCGGTCCAACAATCAGCCTACAGTCCCGTATTATTAAGTTGGATTAGTGAGTTACAAAGCAGTAAAAGTAATTGTTTTTAATCTTGAATTAACATGCGATGGTTAGGGTTCCTACGGTGCAGATTTATACCCTCACACAACGCGAGAGCTATACTGACGTCGGGTAGCGACGCCAGGGGTGGAATAAATAGAACACGCTCCGAGTCCAGATTCCAAATAGGATTTCACGCTCGTCAACTCTCGGACAGCGACCAAAACAGCGAATCAAGATTCCAAGCAGCGAGTGGGGTGCCGGTAGGTGTTTCTACGGCTTCCGGGAAGCCGTATCAATTAACCGGAACGAACGGCTTGACGCACGCAAAGTCTACGACGTTGAGCATCGTAGGGGATGTCCGTGACGTCGGAAAACACCCCTAGGAGCAGTAGGGGGCCGACGGAAGATCCCGACAGCGAGTAGGTGACGAAGCGACGATACGACGCAACGGTACGTCGGTAAAACACCAAAACAATGAGATCACTCGCTGTTTCAGAGTGACAGCGGCCTGAGGGGGATCCTGGATGGCAGCGGGGGCATGGGGGTCGACGGTGACACCGGAGAGGCGGCTGTGGGCGTCGTCAGCGGCGGCTGCGGCCGCTGCCGCTGCTGCTGCGAGCGGCTGTCGCAGCAGCAGAATCTGCTGCGCGAGGGGCCTGCTCCGACGGTCTGCGGCTGCCACAGCGGAGCTCCGGTGAGGATGCAGTGGCCAAGGGAGAGAGGAAGGTCAGGGGAGGCGAGTGGGGTCGACGGCTGCTGCTGCTTGGCCGGAGAACGCAAGCGAACGGTGGCCATGGGCGTTCAGCGGGCTGCAGCGCTTCTCGGCGGATTCCGGCGAGTCACGGCGATGCCGCGGCGGCCTACGGGGTGTGGGTGGTTCGGGGATGAGGAGAGGGATCGTCGACGGCGAGGGGAGGCCACCGGCGACGAGTTTTGGTCGGAGGAGAGGGGTGAAGTCGGGGGGGTTTGTGTTGATTGTGTAAAAAGCTAGGGCCGGCGGCTCTCGTGTTGCTGCTGAAGAATTAGAAAACCTAGGTTATTATTTATAGCTAGAGGGCTGAAAACGTGGGCTTGGGCTGAGGTATAGGGTTTGGGTTAATTTGTTATAAGGATATCTTTGTTATAAAACTATTAAAAGCCCAAATCACTCCCTCTCTTTCTCTCCTACCAGGTGTGTGCGGCCAATGTGGGTTTAACAATGACTAAGTCAAATATTAGGTAGGATCATTATTAATAATATATATTAGTAATTAATCTAAGTGAACTTAGGGCTAAGAAAATACATTATGTTGGGCCAAAAGTGAAATTAGATCAAACGAATCCCAAAAATCATAAGATAAATACTAGGGTGACCGGGTCGACGAGAGAAAGAAGACGGAGAAGACAGATCACAATTTCGATGACGAGAAACGAAATTAAAAATAGAAAGGCCTTACGACAAAAGTGAGTATCGCGACGTCTTCTCAAATAAGGTCAAATCGTGGGAGAACGACCCGAGGAATGTCGTTCCAAATTAGTGCCATAATTTACTAATCTTAGAGACGTTCACAACGGCATATCACACTAGAGTGCTCACAAACAATCAAAGTCGAAAATTAATACGTGCACGGTCAAAAGCACGTGCACGAACAACGTACAACGAAAAAGTGGTCGTTACATCTATGAACTAAAACCATTGCAATTTGAGTGCAAACGAGAGAAAAAGACTTACCCTTCTTCACGTGCCAGGCATGATATTTTGCATAGTCTTTCTTAACATGAGAAGCATCTTTGCAGAAAAAGCACTTCTTTTCCTTTTTCCCCTTATTGTGGACCTTTTGCTTTTTCTGCGATCCTAATGCCGCAGTCATTTTTCCTTTCCTCTTCTTTTTACCAAAAGAAGATGCTGAAGCTAAGTGAGCACCATTTGTCTTTTGTTGCTTCATCCCATCTTCCTCTTGCACCAAATTAGAAATGAGCTCATTCAATGTCCATTTGTCCTTCTGACAATTATAGCTCACTTCAAATTGACTAAATTGAGGAGGAGGGGATATCAGCACCAAATGAACAAGAAAATCTTATGGTAACTCAATTTTAAGTGATTTAAGTTTCCCAGAGAGATTATACATTTCTAAAATGTCTCCCTAATGCTTCCATTACCCTTATACCTTATGGAGACAAGCTTTCTAAGTGCAGCGCTTGTCTCCGCCTTATCACTTTTTACAAAACACTCTTCAAGGGTCTGAAGGAAATTCCTAGCATCCATATTCTCAGTCATTGTATCCAGAAAAGCTTCAGCCATTGCATTTCTCATGATCATTAGACCTATGCGGTTGGACCTTTCCCACCTTTCAAAAGTTTTCTCATCTTGAGGAGTACTTTCTGTAGTAAGTGGTGCTGGCTTATCAATCCTTAATGCATAATCAATATCCATGCAACCCAAAACCATTTTTACCTTATTTTTCCAAGTTTTAAAATTAGTTCCATTCAATATGAGAATTATGTTGATGGAAGCAGAAACCGAACGAGCATTTATAATATCAACTGTATAGAGAACAAAAAATGGAAGTTAGCTCACAATTAATTTATAAAAAATAGTGATCAACTAAATGAATAATAACAACTCATCTACAAGTTGGTCAATGCAACATCAAATATATAGTCTGTGGACTAAATATTCAACTTGCTAGTAATCAACTTGTTGTAGTAATTGAAATAGATAACATCGTACAGACAAATACTTAACCTCTCGTTGGTCCAGTTACGTATTTGCAAGGTACATCTTATAGTTATCAGCATTCATTACCACATGTACACATTAATTTATGCCAAACAACAGTTTTCCTTTGGGCAAACATGTTGCTCGCATGAAATAACGCATACAAAATTAACTTAGTTATTCACAAATTAAAAAGTTTCCACGACAGAGGTCACTTGGGTGACAATACTGTTTTGCCGATTAAAGTGAAAAACCAAGAATGCTTATGCAAGCAACTTTATGTTATTACTCGTATAATCACATAGTTGTAAGTATGGTAATTGCAAAGACCATGGAACCTCATCTTCACCTACAGATTAGTTAACTGTAGTCAAAGAGAAAATTGATCTTTGAATTCAAAAAACATTCATCTTTACCTATTATACATTAAAAGTAAAATCATATAAGGTAGAGTATAATTATAACGCTAATCTCTATAGAGTAGGGCCATAAAGCCAATCTCATATAGAGTAGAGTACAATATTAATGCTAATCTCTATAGTGTAGGGCATGAAAGCCAATCTCGTATAGAGTAGAGCACAATATTAAGGCTAATCTCTATGGAGTATGGCATGAAAGCCAATCTCGTATAGAGTCACAATATTAAGGCTAATCTCTATAGAGTATGGCATGAAAGCCAATCTCGTATGGAGTAGAGCACAATATTAAGGCTAATCTCTATAGAGTAGGGCATGAAAGCCAATTTCGTATAGAGTAGAGCACAATAATTAAAACTAAATAAAATGTAATTAAAAATAATAATAATTACTTGCTGAAGTAATTCAAATAAATAAAAGAATTACATGATTATAACATTAGGAAAAATATAGCCTAGTGGTTGACTTCTCTCTTGCTACATAATGGTTGGAAGATCAAATCCCAATGAATGCAACCACTTGCTTTATTTTGTATATGACTTAAAACCAACAAAAAATTTTAGTTTAAATACCATACAGGATCATTAGTCCAATGGTTAAGACATACTCCACGCAACCAAGGAGTCACGGGTTCGAACCTCGTTAAGGGCAATAAAAATTGAGGTTTTCTTTTTAGTTAAAACCAACACAATATTACTTCAAATAAAATAATTTCTGTTATAAACGGGCTTTGGGTGGCCCAATCCGTTAGTGGGTATCCACCCATTATGTAACCCTATTGCTATAAATACAGGGCTATGGATTCCATAGCCACTAAGTTTACAACACGTTATCAGCACGCTCGAGGCTGAGCCGAACCCCTGCCGACGGACGAACGCGACGCGCACGGGCTTCCTTCATCGAACGTCGCTAGATCCGGCGGGTAGGATCTAGAGGTAACTCTTTCCACTAGATCTAAATTCATGTGCGCATATGTTTAGATCCAACTACTCGGATCGACTGTTTAATGAAATATCATCGTTTTTATTGTTAAAAATCAACTTTTTACAATAAAAACCTATTTTGGAGATCAAAACTGAATTTTTTCCAACAAAAATTGGTTTTTTATCGTCTTCTTCCCCAAAATCATTAAACCCTAGGGGATCTTTTCCCCGTCGAACGAATAACCCGCGCAAATCCCGCCGCCGCGGTGACCCCCGCCGCCCGAGCGGCGGCGTGCGGAAATCGCCGCCGCTGGAAGTGGCGGCGACCCCTGTCGCTCGCAGCGGCGGGTGATCTCGCTGCTGGAAGCGGCGGCGGGCCGCCCCCGCCGCCGGCAGACGGCGGGCGAAACCCCCGCCGCCGGCTGCGACGGGGCTCCCCCCGTCGTCTGCAGACGGCGGGTAGAACCCGCGCCGGCAACGGCAGCCCCCCCCCCCCCCCCCCCCCGCCGCCTGCAGACAGCGGGCAGAACCGGCCGCCGGTAGTGCCCCCCGCCGCCTGCCGCGGCGGGCAGAACCTGTCGTCGGCAGCGCCCCCCCCCCCCCCCCCCCCCCCCCCGCCCCCCGCCGCCTGCAGCGGCGGGCTAACCCCGCCGCCCGCGACGGCGGGCCATTTTCGCCGCCCGCAGCGGCGGACCCCCCCCCCCCCCCCCCCCCCGCCGCCAATAGCGGCGAATGGGCCCATCCGCCTCCAGCGGTTCCCCCCTTGCGCGCACGTGTCCCAAAACCCTTACTAGGGTTTCACCCCGAAAATTTTCTATTTTCAAATCTTTTTCAGATTTAATTACGATTTTTTCGTTAAAATCTGGACAAATTACATGTGATTTTATTCATCACATTTTATTCGAATTATATGATTTTTAAACGTTTAAAAATTAGGAAGATCCTACGACCGATCTGCCGTTAGTCAACTAACCTAACGGTGTATAACGTTGCATAGTGGTCCAATAATTTTTAAACGAAAAATTTTCATTTTCCATTATAAAAAATGTCTGTGATGATTAATTGCATGTAATGAATAAACTGCCTGTGATGATTAAATGCATGCTGCATTTTTTCTGCCTGCGACGAATGTTGATATTTGATGTGGTTTTGGATCGGCTAGTTATCACCATTATTTCCCTTGCATTATTTTCCTTTTTTTTATTTTAAGAGAGAAAATTGTAGTGAGTATAATTTTGTAAAATCACAAGACCGGCGGACGCCTCAAGAAGATGAAGGACCATTCCAGAAGAATAGGGGCCCCACTGGGGTTCCCGAGTTGTACTTTCATTTCTTTTTAGGACTGTATGGACTGTAATTAATATGATGATTAGCCGATCCACGCAGCAAATATATGTGTCTGAAATGCTTAATTATTTATTTTCTGCGAAAATATCTAATTATTGCCTATTTTTATACATGATAGAGAGATAAATGGCCAAAATTGCGAGCGTCGATTTCGACATATTGGATGCTACAGGCAAGAACTACTTAAGCTTGTAGTTGGACGAAAAATTCCATCTGCGAGCACAGGGACTGAGCCATGCCATCGCTGTAGGCGATAAGGTTTCTGATATAGATAAAGCGAAAGCAATTATCTACATCAGACGCCATATCGATCGGACCCTGAAGGCCGAGTACCTCACGGTGGAAGACTCTTATGTGTTATGGACTGCCCTCGAGGATATGTATAAACATCAAAGAGATGTTATACTTCCCCGAGCGCGATATGAATGGGAGAAGCTCCGTCTCCAAGACTTTAAGTCTATTGCCGAGTACAACTCGGCACTCTTTAGCATCACCTCACACCTGAAGTTGTGTGGTGAAAAGGTGACGGAGGAGCACATGTTAGAGAAGACGTAAACATCCTTCCATGAGAAGGATGTTATACTAATGCAACAGTATTGTGAACGAAAGTTCACGAAATACTCAGAGCTTCTCTCATGCCTTCTGATGGCAGAGCAGAATAGAGACCTCCTTCTGGCCACACATAACTCACGCCCTACCGGCACTGCTCCTGCGCCTGAAGCGCATCACAGCTCATCCCAGAAGAAGAGGAGCAACTTCAAAGGCAAACCCCAGAAGGGTAAGGCAATGAAGAAGCAGGCTAGAGGACCCCCTACAAGAACCAACCATGAGGGAAAGAAGAAAAATGTGTGGAAGAGAAAGGACGACGGCCAGACTTCTGCCCCCAGAAAGGACTGGGAAGATAAGTGCCACAGGTGTGGCATGACTGGACACTGGTCCAGGAATTGTCGGACTCCACGCCACCTACAGGACTTGTACAAAGCGAGCCAGAAGCAAGCTGAGATAAACCTGGTGGAACAAGAAGACCTGGCACCAATCAGGTTCATCGTTGAGGACTTCTCAAACGATGACCTGCTCGTCAGAGGCATTATCTACTTTTTCCATGCATTGTAATTTTTGTTTGAAAAACAATTTACTATTTGCTTGTTTTAATTTCTAGCATGTTGCATGAACTTTTCAGACATTGAATAATTATTCGTAGTATATCTTCTATTGTGCCTTATACTGCGAAAATTTTCTCTTATAACTGGATGGATTATAAATGCCTAGTGGACAGTGCCTCTACGCACATGATCCTCCAAGACATCTGCTTTTTCCAAAGCATTGATAAATACGATGGAACCGTGAATACAATATCCGGTCCATCAGGAATTATTGAAGGATCAGGGGAAGCACATTTTATGCTCCCCAACAAAACACAACTACTAATAAAAGATGCGCTTTTCTCTCCTAGCTCACATAGAAATCTGTTAAGCTTTAAAGATATCCGTTTAAACGGATACCACCTTGAGACGATGAGTAAACAAAACAGATAATTCCTGTATGTAACGTCTCATAAAGACGGTGCTAAAACCACCGTCGAGCGTTTTGAGGGACTCCCGTCGGGTCTCTACCATACAAAAATAAGAGCAATGGAAGCAAACACACTCGAGCACCAGAAATGCAATAATCAACCAGAATTCCAACTCTGGCACAGTAGAATATGACACCCTGGAAGGAATATGATGCGTCGCATCATATCCCAATCCCGTGGAATTAACTCGAAAAGCCTGTTGCTACTTCGAAAGGGTGCATCTCCTTGTCCCCCTTGTTACAAAGGGAAATTGATTACGAGACCATCCGCCCTGAAGGTGGACTCTGAGTCTCCGAGCTTCCTAGAGAGAATACATGGTGACATTTGCGGGCCTATTCACCCCGCAAGTGGACCATTTCGGTACTACATGGTACTGATTGACGCATCTTCCAAATGGTCGTATGTGTGCCTCTTGTCCACCTGCAACGTAGCCTTTGCAAAGCTACTGGCACAAATCATAAAGTTGCGGGCACATTTCCCAGATAACCAGATCAAGAAATTGCGTCTGGACAACGCTGAGGAATTCACATCACAAGTCTTCCTAGACTACTGCCAAGCAACCGGCATAGAAGTTGAACATCCTGCAGCTCATGTTCACACCCAGAACGGGTTAGCCGAATCTCTTATAAAGAGACTACAACGGATTGCTCGTCCATTGTTGATGCAATGCCAGTTGCCGGTAAATGCATGGGGACATGCCATCCTGCACGCTGCATCGCTAATAAGATTACGACCGTCAGGGAGTCAATCTTATTCTTCGATGCAACTTGCATATGGGAACCCGCCGAATATCTCTCACCTGAGGATATTCCGATGTGCTGTATATGTACCCATAGCACCACCGCAGAGGACCAAGATGGGTCCTCAACGGTGTCTAGGTATCTACATTGGTTTCGACTCACCATCGATCATTAGATACCTAGAACTCCTTACCGGGGACACCTTCAAGGCACGTCTAGTAGATTGTAAGTTTGATGAAAGCACTTTTCCCAAACTAGGCATTAACACACAGAAGCCAGAAGCTTCTAAGACCATTTCATGGGACACAAAAACTTTATCCCATTTTGATCCGCGAACAAACCAATGTGAAGATGAGATCCTGAAGATCCTTCAAATTCAAAACATAGTTCACATTTTACCGGACAAATTCACTGACAACCAGAAGATTGTCAGATCACACGTCCCTGCTACAAATACGCCAGCTAGGATTGACATACCTAAAGATGGATGCAATCTACCTGCAGCAGAAGCGGCCACACCTCAACAAAAGAGAGGACGACCTCCAGGCTCCAAAGATAAGAACCCTCGAAAGTGGAAAAATACTGGAGCAATAATAACGATACCACCACAGGATGCTGAGCTCAACCCAGCTACCTCTCCCCTCCTACCAACCCCTGAAGAGGAAAATGTAGGAGAAATATCATTAAATTACGTACGTACTGGGGAGGTACTGGACAGAAAAAGCACAATCATCGATGATAACTTCGCGCTCATTATTGTCACTCACGTCACTGAATACGACGATGAGACCGATCCATGCTCTCTAACAGAATGTAAACGTAGAGAGGATTGGCCAAAGTGGAACGAGGCAATAGGAGTAGAGCTGGACTCACTCTCGAAGCGCAAAGTTTTTGGACATGTAGTCCTCACACCAAAGGGTGTTAAACCTGTGGGATATAATGGGTATTCGTGAGAAGAAGAAACGAGAATAATGAGATCGTGCGCTACAAAGCGCGCCTTGTTGCACAAGGCTTCTCCCAACGGCCAGGAATAGACTATGACGATACCTATTCCCCGGTTATGGATGCGATCACCTTCCATTTCATCATTGGCCTATCTACAAAGGAAGGCCTGGATATGCAGCTCATGGACGTTGTGACTGCATACATATATGGAAATATAGATAAGGACATCTACATGAAAATCCCAGACGGATATAAACTACCGACAAAAATGACAGAAAGACCTCGGGACGTCTATTCTGTCAAACTCCAGAGATCACTATATGGTCTAAAACAGTCAGGTATAATGTGGTATAACAGACTCAGTGAATTCCTAGTGCAACAAGGATTCACAACAAATGAAGTCTGCCCTTGCATCTTCATAAGAGCAAAGGGAACAGGATTCATAATTATTGTCGTCTACGTAGACGACCTGAACATCATCGGATCTCCTGAAGAGATAGGTGAGATATCTAAAAGTCTCACACAGACTTTTGAGATGAAAGACCTTGGCAAAACTAAGTTCTGCCTAGGCTTACAAATTGAACACTTAAGCGGAGGAATCCTGTTACACCAATCGACATACACAAAGAAAGTGCTGAAAAACTTTCTTATAGATAAATGTCATCCGCTTAGCACACAAATGGTCGTCAGATCATTGGATGTTAATACAGACCCCTTCCGACCGCTGGAAGAGGGGGAGGAAACACTGGGTCCTGAAGTACCCTACCTAAGTGCAATTGGAGCACTCCTATACCTGGCAAACTGCACGTGTCCTGATATAGCGTTCGCAGTTAACCTACTATCCAGATACAGTTCAGCGCCCTCAAAGCGCCACTGGAACAGAGTGAAGCAACTTCTGCGCTACCTCCAAGGATCTGTGGACATGAGACTATACTTCAAGAAATTTGTATCCTCCGACTTAGTCGGTTATGCAGATGCAGGATACAGGTCCGACCCACACTCCGTCAAGTCCCAGACCGGTTCGTGTTCACGTACAGTGGGACGACCATCTCATGGAGATCCGTGAAGCAGACATCGACAGCGACCTCATCTAACCACTCCGAGCTCATTGCGATCCACGAAGCTAGCAGAGAATGCTTTTGGCTTCAATCAGTCATCCACTATATCCTCAAGACCATCGGCCTGAAGACGGGAGATCTTGGACCTACCACCATGTATGAAGACAATGCTGCCTGCATCGCTCAACTACGAAGTGGCTACATCAAAGGTGACAGGACGAAGCACATTTCCCCCAAGCTCTTCTGGACGCATGAACAATAAGTAGACAACCAGATCGACATCCAGCAGATCCAGTCTTGCAACAACCTGGCAGATCTATTCACTAAAGCTTTACCTCGCAGTACCTTTAGAAAACTTGTACTAGGGATTGGGATGAGACAGTTGAGAGATTTACAAGCCTGAAGCTTGTACTTTTCAGGGGGAGTTAATGTAGTGATGTACTCTTTTTCCTTGGCTATTGGTTTTTCCCACTGGGTTTTCCATAGCCAAAGGTTTTAACGAGGCAGCCACATCAACTCTCGATCCAGGAGTATCCACTCATAATGTTATCCATCGATCAGGGGAAGTTACATAGACGTGTACTCTTTTCCCTTAGCCACTGGTTTTTCCCACTGGGTTTTCCTTGTCAAAGGTTTTAACGAGGCAAGTACTCTTAAACTTGGGATCCAGAAGTATCCATAGACCCATGATCAGATAAGCTCTGTGAACCCTGAAGTGTTCATCACGGCTTACAACAATGGATGGATAAGGGGAAGTGTTATAAACGGGCTTTGGGTGACCCAACCCGTTAGTGTGTATCCACCCATTATGTAACCCTATTGCTATAAATACAGGGCTATGGATTCCATAGCCACTAAGTTTACAACAATTTCTCAATTGTGGCATGCAGATTGTCTAGCCCAGCGGTTGCGCACAAATTTACACCACGATGGCATAAATGGTTTCCTTTTAATTTCAGTTATAACTGAAACAGAGATAAATACAAATAGATTTATTACAAACCAATGTCAAAATGAGAACTTATCGCGATGGTAAACCATTAGGGTCGGAGTTTAGATTGCATAGGTTCGAGCCCCACATTCGTTCTGCTTTTTTTATTAAAAAAAAGGCAAAAACACAGACGCAAAATAGCGCCCTCGCTCCCAAAATGCAAAACAGCAGCGGCCATTTAAAAAACGATTTTTAAATCCCAAATCTCCATGAATTTTCTATGAAATCACTCATAAAAAATTCCAAAACATCATATAATCAAATCTAAACAATCCTAGATCAAGTTGGCTCTGATACCAATTGAAAGTAACTTGAAAAACTTGTCTAGAAATTGTTTGGAGAGAATGCGGAGTAATACCAGAAGAATCCATGATGAAGAAGGAAGAAGAATTGGGTTTGAGTCTTCTTGTTGATCGTACGAATGGAGAGAGTGAGATGGGAAGCACTTTCTTCTCTTCCTTTTGTCTTGCGCACTTTTCTAAATGGAAGCGTAAAAAATATAGCGTACGTCAACAAGAGAACACACCCCCTTATTTATAGATTTTACAATTTACTAATTAGCCCATCAGAAATTAGTAATTGCTTCAGGAATTCCACACATTTACAAATAGGTCGACACACTTATTATTAATTAAATAGTACCATAAAACTTAATTTGATCATTAAAATTAGATCTTAATTTAATTCTTTAGTAATATATATGTGACAATTAATGCAACACGTGTGCGTCCACACGTCCAAATGCAAATACGGGTTATATACAATGATATGAAGTCCATAATTCCAACAAAAAGTACATCAAACAGAGAAAATCCAACACTAAATTATGTACTAAAAAGAAAGATTTAGGTTGTGACAACTAGTAGGTTTTTCCTCGTGGATAATCTACAACGACCGCCGTAGAAAAGCCTTGACAATCAACTCTTCCGTCAAGTATCCAAGGAGATTGGTAGGTGCCCTTCAGAGACTCAATCTCTTAAGGAGTTCAGAACTGGTGACGGTTGGAGGTATAGTCTCTATAAAGAAATCAATAATTTGCAACAACCGATGGGATGTATACAGATGGGATGTATAGTAGCATGATCATCTAGGTTTTCAAGTAATCGTGATATACAAAATGACAAGCGATTTCGATGTGCATTGTACATTTACGAGAAATGCATTTGCAATAACCTTAATAGCATTCTGGTTATCAAAAGGCGGGTTGGAGGAGGAACATGAAATATCCATTTCCTATAATAGATGATGTAACCAAATGATTTTGAAAGCACATATCTTATATGTGCTCGATATCCCGGTATCAAAAACATCATCATCAATGAACTTACAAAGAGATTTACACGAACCATTCATTAATTCGATGCCCCGGGGAATCACCAAGCCCACGGAAAGAGACTTCAAGAAAGGTGTATCCTCCAACTTAGTCGGTTATGCAGATGCAGGATACAGGTCCGACCCACACTCCGCCAAGTCCCAGACCGGTTCGTGTTCACGTACGGTGGGACGGCCATCTCATGGAGATCCGTGAAGCAGACATCGACAGCGACCTCATCTAACCACTCCGAGCTCATTGCGATCCACGAAGCTAGCAGAGAATGCTTTTGGCTTCAATCAGTCATCCACTATATCCTCAAGACCATCGGCCTGAAGACGGGAGATCTTGGACCTACCACCATGTATGAAGACAATGCTGCCTGCATCGCTCAACTACGAGGTGGCTACATCAAAGGTGACAGGACGAAGCACATTTCCCCCAAGCTCTTTTGGACGCATGAACAATAAGTAGACAACCAGATCGACATCCAGCAGATCCAGTCTTGCAACAACCTGGCAGATCTATTCACTAAAGCTTTACCTCGTAGTACCTTTAGAAAACTTGTACTAGGGATTGGGATGAGACAGTTGAGAGATTTACAAGCCTGAAGCTTGTACTATTTAGGGGGAGTTAATGTAGTGATGTACTCTTTTTCCTTGGCTATTGGTTTTTCCCACTGGGTTTTCCATAGCCAAAGGTTTTAACGAGGCAGCCACATCAACTCTCGATCCAGGAGTATCCACTCCTGATGTTATCCATCGATCAGGGGAAGTTACATAGATGTGTACTCTTTTCCCTTAGCCACTGGTTTTTCCCACTGGGTTTTCCTTGGCAAAGGTTTTAACGAGGCAAGTACTCTTAAACTTGGGATCCAGAAGTATCCATAGACCCATGATCAGATAAGCTCTGTGAACCCTGAAGTGTTCATCACGGCTTACAACAATGGATGGATAAGGGGAAGTGTTATAAACGGGCTTTGGGTGACCCAACCCGTTAGTGTGTATCCACCCATTATGTAACCCTATTGCTATAAATACAGGGCTATGGATTCCATAGCCACTAAGTTTACAACAATTTCTCAATTGTGGCATGCAGATTGTCTAGCCCAGCGGTTGCGCACAAATTTACACCACGATGGCATAAATGGTTTCCTTTTAATTTCAGTTATAACTGAAACAGAGATAAATACAAATAGATTTATTACAAACCAATGTCAAAATGAGAACTTATCGCGATGGTAAACCATTAGGGTCGGAGTTTAGATTGCATAGGTTCGAGCCCCACATTCGTTCTGCTTTTTTTATATAAAAAAAGGCAAAAACACAAACGCAAAATAGCGCCCTCGCTCCCAAAATGCAAAACAGCAGCGGCCATTTATAAACGATTTTTAAATCCCAAATCTCCAAGAAATTTCTATGAAATCACTCATAAAAAATTCCAAAAACATCATATAATCAAATCTAAACAATCCTAGATCAAGTTGGCTCTGATACCAATTGAAAGTAACTTGAAAAACTTGTCTAGAAATTGTTTGGAGAGAATGCGGAGTAATACCAGAAGAATCCATGATGAAGAAGGAAGAAGAATTGGGTTTGAGTCTTCTTGTTGATCGTACGAATGGAGAGAGTGAGATGGGAAGCACTTTCTTCTCTTCCTTTTGTCTTACGCACTTTTCTAAATGGAAGCGCAAAAAATATAGCGTACGTCAACAAGAGAACACACCCCCTTATTTATAGATTTTACAATTTACTAATTAGCCCATCAGAAATTAGTAATTGCTTCAGGAATTCCACACATTTACAAATAGGTCGACACACTTATTATTAATTAAATAGTACCATAAAACTTAATTTGATCATTAAAATTAGATCTTAATTTAATTCTTTAGTAATATATATGTGACAATTAATGCAACACGTGTGCGTCCACACGTCCAAATGCAAATACGGGTTATATACAATGATATGAAGTCCATAATTCCAACAAAAAGTACATCAAACAGAGAAAATCCAACACTAAATTATGTACTAAAAAGAAAGATTTAGGTTGTGACAACTAGTAGGTTTTTCCTCGTGGATAATCTACAACGACCGCCGTAGAAAAGCCTTGACAATCAACTCTTCCGTCAAGTATCCAAGGAGATTGGTAGGTGCTCTTCAGAGACTCAATCTGTTAAGGAGTTCAGAACTGGTGACGGTTGGAGGTATAGTCTCTGTAAAGAAATCAATAATTTGCAACAACCGATGGGATGTATACAGATGGGATGTATAGTAGCATGATCATCTAGGTTTTCAAGTAATCGTGATATACAAAATGACAAGCGATTTCGACGTGCATTGTACATTTACGAGAAATGCATTTGCAATAACCTTAATAGCATTCTGGTTATCAAAAGGCGGGTTGGAGGAGGAACATGAAATATCCATTTCCTATAATTAATAGACGATGTGATCACCAAATGATTTCGAAAGCACATATCTTATATGTGCTCGATATCCCGGTATCAAAAACATCATCATCAACCAACTTACAAAAGAGATTTACACGAACCACTCATTAAATCGCTGCCCAGGGGAGTCACCAAGCCCACGGAAAGAGACCTCTAACGCTGTATCCCGACACGTAGGGCACTGCGAGGAGCGCGACAGAAACCACGGGTCGATGCAGTCCCTGTGATACATATGCTTGCACCTGGGCAGCACCCTCACCCTCTCCCCCCTCTCAAATTTCTCTATGCAGATCGCGCACGTATCGTCTCCCCTTGTTTCGGCGCCTCCTATGATCGTCGTCGGAATCCGCCGTATCTGCCGCGCACGATCAGCATTGGCAACGGCTCCGGCGGCATTGTCGACATTGGGACCAACTTCGGCGGAGACCAACGTGTGTCTCGCGTACACGTACAACCGAACAAGAACCATCACCAACAGTAGGAAGACGAAGATGGGTATAGCGGCATTGACCTCTCCATCATCTGTTGGTTGCATGTCGACAAGGTCGGCCACGGCGGCGGCGGCGAAAGGGGTTGGTGAGGACATGAGCCTCCTTGTCATGGCCGTTAACCCTTACAAAGCTTGGGAGAAGAAGAAGAGGAGGAGGACGACGAGAGGGATGTTAGATGGTAGGGTTTAGAGATGAGGATGAGAATTTAATAACAGGTAACATAATGGGGGTTCAATTGGGATTATGATCAAGGAGCTTAAGGAATGGCTCCGTTTGGTAACTTTTATTTTCATGTATAACCTCACGCTTTGTATGGTAAATTTTTTTTTTTACGCACATGATTCATGTTTGTCCTCATCCGCATCTTTGATGCAGCGGTGAAATCATGCCGGATATAGTAAAATGGGATTCCCAATTGACGAAGGGTCCAGGTGTTGCTTGAAGGATTAGTGATTAATGAGGAAAAGATCTTTTTAAGAGAAGATTACGCCGTAGCCATTGGGGAGAGAAAAAAGCTCATTTTGGGAGAAGATTTGATTTGGAATTATTGGATCTCGGGGTTGTCTAAAAAGAGAAACTAGTATCGGGTCAGTTACACACTATCCGTGAGATATAACACATGATGTAATTTCGCATACTCCCACTATCCGTGAGATATACACATTTTATTTACCGAGTACAATCACTATATATGATTGTCTCCTTTCATTATTCATGAAAGTTTTCTTGACTTAGATATTTCTAAGTCCCATCAAACCGACATGTTTGATGAATATACCTGCTGGAATACCCTTCGTCAAGGGATCAGCAATCATATCAATTGTTGGAATATAAGTCACATTGACTTCTTTCCTTTCCACCATATCATGTACGTAATGATATTGTATTTCAATATGTCTTCCTTTGGAACTGTTTGCACCACTGTGGATCAAGCTGATGGCTGCTTGATTATCACAGTACATCTCAATTGGTCCATCCACCAAATTGAGATCCAAGTCCAATAGGAACCGTCTGATCCAGACCGCATGAGTAGCAGCCATACTACAGGCTATATACTCAGCTTCTTGTGTGTATCTCGCTACACAACCATGTTTCTTGCTACTCCAAGAAACAGCTGCACCACCAAAGATGAACACATGTCCTGCAGTTGACTTCCTGTCATCTTTGTCCCCTCCGAAATCTGCATCGGAGTAACCAAGAACCTCAAGCGAATCTGCTTGATAAACTAACTTGTGGTGCACCGTACCCTTTATATATTTCATAATCCTCTTAACAGCTTCCCAATGAGCTGGACCAGGATTACTTTGATATCTACTAACCAGACTAACTGGGTACGCCAAGTCTGGTCTAGTACACAGCATTGCATACATCAAACTTCCAATAGCCTGAGCATATGGAACATTCAGCCGACTTTGTCCCTCTCCAGGACATTGTTCTTTACTTAACGGCTTCCCCATAACCAATGGTGTAGGGGCCGGATTGGAATTGTACATTCCAAATCTCCTCAATATTGTATGCAAATACTTTTCTTGGTTTAAACTTAACATTCTAGACTTCCGATCTCTAAGGATCTGTATTCCAAGAACATAGGATGCATCACCCATGTCCTTCATCTCAAATTCACTACAAAGTGCTGATTTAATTCCTTTCAACACTTCAACGTCATTTCCAGCGAGCAAAATATCATCCACATACAGGGATAATATCGTAAAACTGCTCCCAATTTTCAAGACATACACACAGTTATCCAATTTGTTTGCAACGAAACCAAGTTGGATAATAGTGTTGTGAAATTTGAGATACCACTGTCTAGATGATTGTTTTAAACCATACAAAGATTTCTTCAATTTATAAACTGTCTTCCTGTCCCTCAACCTGAAATCCCTCAGGTTGATCCATATATATAACTTCCTTCAACTCTCCGTTGAGGAATGCAGTCTTGACATCCATTTGGTAGAGTTCCAAGTCAAGATGTGCAACAATCGCTAAGATTATCCGAATGGATGCAAACTTAGCCACCGGAGAATAAGTCTCCTGATAATCAATCCCTGCTATCTGAGTAAATCCCTTTGCAACTAACCGGGCCTTGAATATATCAATAGACCCATCAACCCGATATTTCTTCTTTAACACCCACTTGCATCCTATGGACTTCCTCTCTTCTGGTAAGTCACATAGCTCCCATACATTGTTTCTTACAATTGAGTCTAGTTCCCTTTTCATGGCCTCAAGCCATTGATCTGACTCAGATGATTTCATTGCATCTGTATAATTCAAGGGATCAGCTTGCTCATCTATATCAATATCCACAGAGAAACAAGATGGTTCACATGAATATAGATAATAATCGTCCATCCATGCGGGTGTTGTTCTGGGTCTTTTGTTGCCACTAAGGGTTGCAGGCTGGACAGGTTCAGCTGGTTGATTTGCCATAGGTATATTCTCGTTTACAGGTTCATCTTCCATAGCTGGATGATGTACGTCATCCACTATATCCAAGTCATCATTCGGAACATCATCTAAGTCCAGCAAGGGTGTCACATTTTCTTGGACTTGTTCCTTTTCTTCTAGATTCTCTAGAAAAGTAGCATCTCTACTTTCAATGACTCCTTTATTTTCATGGAAGAACCTATATCCCTTAGACTTTTCAGAATATCCTATGAATACACATCTTACGGTTTTGAGATCCAGCTTATCTCTAACCTGATATGGAATGAGAACATGTGCCACGCAACCCCATTTTCTCAAATGACTTAAATTGGGTTTGCGTCCATTCCATATCTCATACGGTGTTGTCTCGACTGATTTTGTGGGAATTCTGTTCAGAACATAATTTGCAGTCAATATGGCTTCTCCCCAAAAATCCTTGGAGAGACCAGAATGCGATAGCATACATCTCACTGCATTCATTAATGTTCTATTCTTTCTTTCAGCCACACCATTCTGTTGTGGCGTATAAGGCATAGTGGTATGCTTCTTTATACCATACTGAATACAGTATTCCTCAAATTCCTTTGAGTTGAATTCTCCACCTCTATCAGTTCTTAACACCTTTATGTTCCTTCCAAGTTTTCTTTCAACTTCTGCCTTGTATCTTTTAAAGCTTTCAAAAGCTTCCGACTTTCTGCTTAAAAGATACACAAAAGTATACTTGGAATAATCATCTATAAAGGTTATGAAATATTCCTTATTCCCTCGTGTCTTTATGCTCAAGGGCCCACAAATGTCAGAATGAACTAATTCCAACAATTCATTTGCCCTTTGACCTTCCGAGAATGATTTCCTGGTCATCTTCCCAGTTAAACAATGTTCACAGGGTAATGTCCTTACACCTGTCAGTTCCGGCAATAAATCCATTTTGATTAACTGGTCCATCTTATTGTTATCCGGATGACCTAATCTCATATGCCAAAGGTCATAATCAGACAATAGACACACGGAATAATTCAAATCACCATCTTTATTACCAATATCAGATTTTACAACGGAAAGACAAAATAAATCATGACCGGGCACAAACTTGCCCATTGCAAACACTTTCTTGTCTTTCCCAATAGAGACCCTATTGTTGTAAAATCTCACTTCAAGACCCTTCTTCAGCAAAGCTGGAACAGAGACCAGATTACGCCTTATGCCAGGTGAATAAAACTCATCTTTGAGGACCATGATGTTGTCCCCAAGATCCAATCTGTATGAACCAATACCTTCTACATCCAGATAGGTATTGTTCCCCATGTATATCCTTTGGTCTCCCTTCTTCAGTTCCTGGAAGTCAACTATTCCTTCCATCGTCTTTGCTATATGTCGGGTTGCACCCGAGTCGATCCACCAGCCTTCTGCGTCTGTTGTTGCAGCGTTGCATTCAGTGACGCCAATGAACTCCCGCTTTCCGGATCCTCCTTGTTCTGGGCGTTTTGAGTTGCCCTTATTCCTTGCTTGAGGACAGTTGGCCTTAAAGTGACCATACTTCCTGCAGATGTAGCAAGATCCAGGAGGTCCTTTCTTCCCGCGAGCTGATGGCTGACCGGATCCTTTGAAGGAGGGCTTCACATGTCCAAGACGCTGGTTCCCTTGTGCCTTCCGGTATTGAGCAGCATTCGCCTCTTCCTCCTGCACAAGATTGACGTCCGAGCCCTTCCTCCTAGCCAGTAGGTCTTGTTACATTGCTAGCTGAGCTGGCAAGTCAGTTACACGCTCAACGGTTCCATTTAGCCTAAGCGTAGTGGCAGCCATATCAAGCGACGGTGGCAGACTATTCAGAATAGTTGCCACCTGAAGCTTCTCAGGAATCTCAGTTCCTGCTGTAGCTAGGTCCTTAGCCATGACAATCATTTTATTCACGTGTTCGGTGACATTGTCACCTTCCTGCATACGGCATGAATTATACCTATGCAGTAGGAGTTGTATGTTCACGTCAGATGTGATATCATACTTCTCCTTAATAGACTGCCACATGTCCTTGGCAGTACTACAGTTTTCGAACACCTTTATTAGGCTATCGTCCATGAACATTAGCATGAGACTCATAGCCTTCTTGTCATTAATTTTCCACTGTTCTAGCTCTCTCTTCTGGGCATCAGTTGGATTTTCAGGGAGAGCAGGAGCAGTGGTCTCAATGACACTATCTAAATTGTCATGTATAAGTCCATATCTAATTTTCCGGTGCCACATGTCATAGTTGGAACCGTTTAGGCGTTCTATCTTAGCCAGTTCAGATGCAATCAATTTGCTTGCCATAGTTCGTTACTGATATGGATAAAGTAAGATTCAGGTACAAAGTTAAAGAATATGACTATATAGATCAATAAAAAAAATTATATCTAATAACCTACCCTAAAATCAAATTTTAATTTAATGAGAGTGACAAATTTTAATTAGGTTATAAGGGGTCCAACTATGCACAAAATAAAATATAATCTGATGTGACAATAGTCTCTACAGTTTTTTAATTAATGTGTGAATCAAGATTTTTATATTAGGTTTAAGTTGTAAGGGGACAACAAAGCAAAACTAAATTACAGAATTAAAAAAAATTAGGAACCTGATTATTGTGGGAAGCTTTTCGGTTGCACAGTGGTTTCCGTGCTGCTGCTATACAGTTCGAGAATCGCGCTCCACGTGATCACCTGGAAGCTCGTTCGACGCTCGCGTGAAAACCTTTGGAATGCTTTATTCGCCTTGGTGAAGAAGAACAACGTGAGGGCTTTGAAAAATAAATGAGAGGGCTATCAACTAAATCAGGTGGATGGAGATCAAAAAATGAGATCTAAGGAGGATTGAAAAATAAATGAACCAGATCTTTGGATCCTCCCACTTCAATGAGATTTGAAAGAAAATAATGTTGCTGGTTGGGATTTGATGGGCGCAGGGAAAAAATGATGAAGTGAAGAATCTTCTGGGGTTTAAAATAAAATTAAAAAGAAAGGAGCAGGTCTTAACCTAGAAAAAATCCTGCCCACTAGCTTGGTTGAGAAGAAAACAAAACAAAAAAAGTGAATAAAAATGAGGCGGAGAAGAATAAAAATGAGGCCTTCGGTTTGTTGATTCGATCGGGTCGCAAGCTGAGGGGAGCTCAAGGAAATAAGGAGATCCACCGATCTGATCAGTGGGTGGAGGCGAAGACCAACGCTGCAATTTCTTTATGGAGCTCGGGACGGCTCGGACGCGTCGGTGCGATTGTGTTGGAGGAGGAGGTTGAGGCCTGCTGCTTTGTTCGATGCGTGGATCAGTTGGAGCCCGCGGACTAGTTGTTTTGATGTGTGGGGATCGAAGCAATGGATATAGAGGCAGCTTGCTTCTCCGATTGTGCAGCGATCAAGGGGAGAAAAGAAAATGGCTCGGCTCTGATACCAATGAGAGAAAGAAAGAAAGAAATTTTGTTGTTAGGGATTCCAGATATGGCTGAGAGTATTTGATAATCTAAAAAGAGAAACTACATCCTCTTTATATAGGGGCCACTGCCATATCTTCCATCCCTCAACCGCCCCGGATTTTGCTCAACCGCCCACGATTTCCTCAACGGCCATGTGAGACTTGGTCTCTCGGTTGAGGAAAATCCTCAACCGAGTATCGGGTCAGTTACACGCAGATTTGGCCATATCAGACCATAACCAACTTACAGGGGTGAGGCCCGGAATATGATTTTTGAAGACTTGTAACTCAAGCTTTCAAAGCTACGGTCGTCACGGGCCCAGCCCAATTCTCTGGCTTGATTTTTTTTAAAAAATAAATTATTGATGGCGTCATGCTCAAACAGAGTACTCAGGATAATATGGGCCCCTGCATGAATGCAAGCATGAATGCATAAACCCTTGGGCCTTACGGCATGCATGTGGCCTCTATACACTAGTCGCAACTGGTTGATGGATACGCCGGTCATTGTAGACATACGACGCACATCTCGGCATGAGAACTCGAAGGAGAAGCTTATTGTTTTTACGAGACGGCGAACTTATTAGACTTATTATGGTGGTGAACCTAATTGATCGTGCTACATACAAAACAAAATTTATATGGAAGGGAATCCCAACGGATCGACTTATTAGACTTGATGGTTGGAGGAAGAAAACAAGCTGCAATCAAACATCACGGTGCCTGCACAGATGAACAACACGCCAGGGGAGATCGGGATGGCTCTTGACCTAAAATCATCCGACGCTCAAATCATAAACATTGCTTGATGTGGCTAAAAATTTAGGGTGGATTGTTTTTCAAACGCAAGGACCTCGTGGAATATTTATAAATGTAGCATGTGGCTCGATCGACTATCATTTTGACATAACCCGAAACTTGATGAACCGGCTTGGATTATGACTATTCCTAGTGGTATAATTCCAATACGGGTAGGATTTTGCTTATATCTAGCTAATGGTCCATGGGCTTTAGGGCCTGTTCTTTTGTAGGAAAGTATAATTGGGAAAATTAGAGAATTTGGGAATCTGATGAGAGAGAAATTTGTGTGTAGTGTGTTCTTTTGTTGGAAAGTGAGATTGGATTGTAGAGTTGTAAAGTTGAGGTGTGGCCCACTCCGTGTAGTGTGTTCTTTTGGTTGGAGAAAGTTGGAGGTGGAAAGTGACGTGGGGTCCACTCAAATTTAATTTGTGCTATTTAATACTAAACTGTAATGAATAGGACCCATTGGGCCTATTGGGTATCCACCCACATGAGTACCCATTATGAATACTATATAAAGGAGGCTAGGGGTTTCCTAGCGTCAACCCTTCTCCAAATCCGTTTCTCGTTCACAACACGTTATCAGCACGATCATGCTCGTTGGAAAAGGCGGCGACGCGCGAGAAAGGAGATCCATCAACCGCTCAGTCTAAGAAGATCGTAATCTTCTCAACGGGGAGCGAAAAAGGCATCCCTCACCAACCGTCGTCTAGATTCCCTCATCGAATCTAGAGGTAAATATCAAAACTTTTTAGATATAAACTTGCGTTTCACATAGATCTGCATGGTTTAGGATCAAAAAGTTTAAAAACACGGTAAAAATCACATTTTTATTTAGATCTGCATGTCTAAAAACAATAAAAATCAGTTTTTTAGAGATCTAAATGCTTGAAAAATCTGTATTTTTACCCCCCAAATCTTGATCCATACCCTGCACGCCCAAAGGGCTAAACGGTGGCGCTCTACGAGCGCCGCCGGCGGTAAAACGCCCGGCCACGTTGCCGCGGCCTCAGGGAGCGGCCAGCGGCCGCGGCCCGCCGCCGAGGCCAGCCGTCACGGCGGCGCGCCCTGCGGGCCCCCTAGGGTTTTTTTCGGAAACCCTAGCCCTTAACGGGCCAATTTTTCGGGGGAGGCCCAATTAACCCTAATGGGTTGTTTTCATGGCCCAAAAGCCTGAAAATTAGTCCATTTACTCAAATAATTTTTCTTTTTTATTTTTGGCCCCAAAAGGCCAAAATAATTAAAGAAACTTTATAAAAGGGTTAAACCGTTAAACAAAACATTAAAAATATGGATCAAAGGTAAAAAGTTTTTCAAAAATAATTTTTTAGCACGTCACACACTATTTAGATTATTTAATTAATCTTTACATGCATGTGATATGATTATCTGTGTGGTTGTATATTTTCCATATATTATCTGCGTGGATGTGCGAATTAGGCTATTTTTTAGGGATCAGCCAGGTTTCCGACACCTTTAATTTCCTGCAATTTTTTTTCCTTTTTTTGAGAGAAATTTGTAAGTGCGGATATAAATGTAAAAAGAAGACCGGCTGACACCAAAAAGGAGCTGAAGGCGTATGCACAAAGATGAAAGGGGCTTCTCTCTGAAGTTCCCGAGTTGTACTTATTCTTTCATGCAACTTTTTGATGTATTTTCGGACTGTCTTTTTTCTTTCGGTGTCGGCTGGCTGATCCCCATAGTCCTAAGTTATTTTTTCATTGCTTATACATTAAATGCGTGGATGTTAACTATTTTCATGCTATGTTAATGTTACAATGAAACTGCTAAAAAGCATGCTAAAATCATTTTGATATAGTTTAACGCCTATAGCTAGACTATATATCTGCGATGAGATTATTTAAATGCCTGCAGCATATAAATAGCATGTATATACATCATACTTGTTTCAATTCAGTTTAATTGAGCATAATCTTTAGTTTACAAGCTTTACATTATTTGTATGATGGGCTCATGATATGACGATATTTATGACAATAAGACAATCATGATTTCAAAAAGTTTAACATCATATCCATTTTGACAAAATGAACATGAAGTTCAAAATCAAATCAAAAGTCAGCACATTTTCCCCTAATAAAATAAATATCAACAAAAACGATGGCTCATGCGAAAACCATTTATGCGATCTTTTCAGATATGCGCATTTTTGCGGTAAATATTGACACCAGCAGTTGTCATAACACCGCTAAACTCTTTTAGAGTCGTCTCACTTTACAATGTATGATTTCTGAATCTACCCCTTACTTTTAAGTGTACGCCCGAAGTTGTGACTTAATAGATAAGTGAGAAATTATAAATATCGTAGCCACGTATTTGTTTTCCCCTCTGAGCATGATAAACTATCCACATAAAATTTGAACGACTCAAGTAAATGGCCTGAAGCTATACTCGAGCATTCAAATAGACTTTTTTAAAAAAATCTCTTATTAATTAGAAAAGTGGAAGTATAAATAATTTGCTCAAACCCCTGCTTATGTCTCCTTAGCAAGACTAATTTTCATTGTCCTTTATAAATAAGGAATATTGAAATCAGGGGAAGTTCAGGATCAAACATGACCTGAAATAAATAAGGAAAACTTAAAACATGGGAAGTCTTGAATTAAATGAGAAAGGGAAGATATGATATACCTCGACATAGAGTAAGCAATGACAATCCAATATCAGACCAGAAGTTCTGATAAGAGCCATAATGTTTTTGCAAACATGAATGTGCATTAACTTATACTATATAAAAATACATACATATCTAGTCAAAACGACGAAAGTCTAATTGACCTTATGTATATTTAGCTACTCCCCGATGACAAATAAACTTTGAAATCAAATATAATCTATTGTCATAACATAGTCTTAATGAGCATAAGTATTGTTGTATGTTTTCAAGAGCACACATCACACTATGTCACTTGTTGATTTAACAAAATCATCAGTATTATTCTCTTGTAGTTTTAATACATTTTATTTTACTGCGAATGATTTGCTATCTTGAATACCCCTAAAAATAAAATGAGGATGCCATATACTCTCTGAAACTTATACAGTTTCAAAGGATATTCGTCAAAACGAAATCCCTAAATGACTCAAGAAATAAATGAAGCCTGAAGCTTTGTCCCATAATGATCCGCACAATAGTCAATGTGGAGATGTAATCCTTCACAGTTTGAACACAGTTCAACTATTACCAGACAAAATTAACTTGAGCATTTTAATGGACTTTTCAAAAGTCCAACATTAATTCAAAAAGAGGAATTATTTTGGAACACCAGAAGTGTCCAGAATCGACCAATTTTGGATCGATATCACCCTGAATTGATGATGCAAGACATCATCAACCAGACGAACCCGAAGATTCTTCAAAAAGGGTGAAACTTTCATTGTGCTATTCAAAAGGGAAAAATGATAATGAGATCATCTCCATTCACATGGACATTGACTCTCCCCACTTCCTCAAATGAATTTAAGATGATATACTATCATCATTAAAGATAATGAAGACCTTTAGGTCTCTTGAGAGTATTTAAGGGATATAAATAGGCTTTGTCCACTCCCTTAAAATGACTGATGATGTACCTTTTTTTGTACTCATCAATATATATCCTCTAAATGGTCATTATCCAACCATATTTTTTTTAAAATAGTGGTAACTTTAGATAAAAATGGGAAATCATAAATAAGTAGCAACAGTGGTTGCGTACACTCAGCTAAACACACTATTAGAATCCTTTTATATGAGTCTGATCAACTCCATATAAACATTTTCTAAGAATGGGTTTAGAGCACATCTTAAAGATGGTACGTCCGCAACGCTGTGTATGTGTTCCTGAAGCAACACTACATAAACCGTCATGATGCCATAAAGAGAACATATTCATCAGGACTAACCAACTTTGATGAATAGATTCCAAAAACTCGTATGAGTAAGGCATTAGTACACATCTTATAAATTGTGTGTTGATGGTAATACGGATCCTGAAGATCCTTCAATTCCCTATTTGGTTCAAATCATCTATGAGCCTGAAGCTCAAATTGACCATTTAAAAAGTAAATACATTTGATCTAATTATAATCAGACTGACAATTTAAATATTGTCAAAACTTTCACATCCCTGCTACTAAAAATCCAGCTAGGATTGACATACCAAATATAATGGATGCAATCCACCAGTAGCAGAAGTGGATGCCCTTAAGAGACGAGAGGACATACCACTAGGCTCCAAAGAGAGAAATCTACTCCTGGAGACCGAAAAAGCAATACCACCACAGGAAAGTGAGCTCAAATCCAGAACCTTATTGCAACTTGGTTGCTAAGGACCAATTCTTGATCTGTCCATATTCTTTACCCGTCCCAGAACCTTCACTTCTTTTAACGCGTCGTGAAGGAGACGCCTCTGGGAGAAATCAAATGATTATAGTACGTATGGGGTGAGTTTTGGGCAAGAAAGAACACATTTTGTCGACAAATTCTCTCATATTTCACTTTGCCAGTTAATATCGATTCCACAACTCTGCTTTGCCTTAAGCAAAGATAGAGATTTGGCCAAATTATAATAATGTGGAATGAGGCAATAATAAGGTGAGCTGGACTCATTTATGAAATATGAGGTGTTGACCTGAAGTCCTGGTATCAAAAATGATATCAAATCCTGTGGGATAACTGATTATTGAAGGAGAATTAAAATAAAATCGTTAGCTATAAGCATTTTAATTTGCTATAGCATTAGAGGTATAAATCGCTCAAACCAGGAAGTAATCAAGTAAGATGAGCTGAACTCACTTACAAGATGAATCTGATGCATCGACTGGTTTATGTCAAGGCGTAACCCAACGAATGACAAAAGGAGGGAATTTTTTGGTTGATGTTGCTATTGGATGTGACAACATTACCGATATAAAATTTCTTCAACTGCATATATAAATTTTTTCTTTACTTTCCATTCTTTTTGGGACACATATTAATAATATGATTAAAGGAAAGACAACCTCGACAAAGATCCTTAAAGGACTCATACTAAAAGGTTGTTGTTTGCACCTCTTAAAAACAGTATTGTTCTTAAGAGAGCAAATTAAAAAGAATTGAGATTATTTTAATAACTCAAAATATTATCGGATCTCCTGAAGTGAAAATATTGAAATATCTGTTAAAGCCTATCTATCAAATATGATATGAAAGTCCTAGCTAGGCATAAATTCTAGGCTTACAGAATACAATCATCCTGAATATGAACTATCATCCTGAAGATGACATTAATCATCCTGAAGATGAACTATCATCCTGAAGATGACATTAATCATCCTGAAGATGAACTATCATCCTGAAGATGACATTAATCATCCTGAAAATGAACTATCATCCTGAAGATGAACTATCATCCTGAAGATGACATTAATCATCCTGAAGATGACATTAATCATCCTGAAGATGATCAATCATCCCGAAGATGAACTATTATCCTGGAAATGAACTATCATACTGAAGATGACATTAATTAATCATCCCGAAGATGAAAACTTCATACAATGACGATTGATGAAGAAACATTAAAATCATTCTCCACTAAATAAATGTATTCGGTTGTATGGATATACATTAAAAGACACCTTTCCGTTAGCTAGAAGAGGGGAAGAATATATATGGTCCAGAAGTACCTTAAGTGTCTTTGTAACACTCTTTTACCTGGCCAACTGTATGCGTCTCTTTTGAGCGTTAGCAGTATAGCTATTAGCCAGGTACAGTGCAGCGCGTGCAGCGCGCCACTGGACCAGAGATATGTAGCTTCTGCGCTATCTCCAAGGGTCGAGGAAAAATCCTCCATGTTAAATGTATTTGCATATGCAGGTTACAGATCATCGCGATGAACGGCATAAAAGGGACGTCCACCTCCTGAAGATCTACACAGAATCCTTCGAAGTCTACATCCTTCCACCATCCCGAGAAGCTCATCACCCAAGGAGCAGTTCAAGAACATACAAATCCAGGTCATGAAGTACCTCGCAGACAATGACGATTGAGACGTGGAGCTTCTACCAAGTTCGTTAGCGCTCCTTTAGTTTCAGCTACTGCCTTATATGAGTGAAACTTGTATAGATGAGTGATGCTTGTACTTTACTTTTGCTTTCGGAATGTTGTAGATGAGATGGATGTATAGACACCTACGAGATAAATGTATAGATATATAGGATATCTGCAAGCCTGAAGCTTGATCAGATAAGGGGGAGTCAACTGTAGAGTTGTACTCTTTTTCCTTGGCTAGTAGTTTTTTCCCACTGGGTTTTTCATAGTCAAGGTTTTAATGAGGCAACCACATTGACTCTGGATCCAGAAGTATCCACCCCTCGACACATCCCCAAATCAGGGGAAGTTATGGAGTGCTGTACTCTTTTCCCTTCGCTATTGGTTTTTTCCCACAGGGTTTTCCATAGCTAAGGGTTTTTAACGAGGCAGTTACCCCTAACTTGGATCCAGAAGTATCCACCCTTTAAGATACTCAGTAGTACTAATGAATCATTCAGTATTCATAAAGTCGAGTATACCACGTTGGTTGGATAAGGGGAAGTGTTATGAATAGGACCCATTGGGCATATTGGGTATCCACTGACCGGCGCCCCGCGTGATGTGCGCGGCGGCGCGGTGTCGTTTACCGCAAGTTTCACGGTTAGTGTAGGGTGCGGGAATATCGAACTCAGGGAGGCGAGGTTGTGCTTGGGTCAGGTAGGACCTAAATCACCCCGAGGGGCGAGCTAGCCCGAATAGGTGGTTGGTTGTCACGAAAGGAAATGAAAGCGTATGAACAAAAAGAAAGTAAACCCGGGACTTTGGTTTCCGACCCGACGAGAGACTCTCGCCGCTACGGCCTACGGGTATGGATAGCGATCGGGATTAGGGTCTAATGGTGAGACGTTGCCTCTGAAAGTGGTACCGGCGTCCCATGGGCCCGATATTCCGGTCGGTGCCCAGGATGATACACCGGACTTCCCGGATTCGATCAGTGGGCACTCCCGTGTCCATAAACACTGATCGATCCCGGGAGCACTAAGTCCGCAACGATATCTCCCGACGTCTCATCCTGCCGCTCCCGCGTGCTAGGATTCGGCGTCTACGCTAAAGGCGTGAGCTTTGGCTAGGGAGTCAACCGCCAAGTTTATTCCCCCTTGGCCCAACGGTCAAAGGCGGTCTTTTTCCCGCCGATGACAATGAAACACCCCGCGTAACCGTTAGATTCCTACTCCCTATCGATTTCCTAACCCTATGGACGCATCGGGAAGAGCCCCCGAAGGGGCTTCCACCAAAATCCCAGATTTGGGAACTACTCACAAAAATTCATGAAAAAGCAATCTAAATGAAATTTAACCGTTAGAATCATAATCCGACAATTACAATGCGGAAGTAAAGGAGTAGTAAAGACAATACTAAAAAATTAGAAAGATCTGAAAACTTACTTAAGAGTAACAATTACAGCCGTCACAAGGAAATAAAACAGTAAAAAAATACAACTCTCTCGTTTCTGGAACCCTAGGGGTCATATATATAGATTTTCGGATCAACCGATCGGGTGACAAGTCAACCGATCGGTTGATCCGTTTCAGATAAATCACAGAAAACGGCGAGTTTTCACCCGATCTCATGAACCGATCGGGTGAGTTCTTGAGCGACCGGTTGGATCTTGGAGGAGTCGGGTGAACCGGTCGGTTCGACGCCCGTGTCTTCAGCTCTTTTTCTCAGCTACAGATGAACCGATCGGGTGAGAGTCACCCGATCGGTTGGAATTCTGCTCGAAAAGACAGAGAACAGCCGCCCGCAGAACCGGTCTGTGAACCGGTCGGGTGACTTCTTCGTGAGCTGCGGTAGCGGTCGGTTGGTGCACGCGTGCATCACCCGATCGGTTGGAGATGACCAACCGACCGGGTGAGGGGCAGAAAGATGAGTACTTCGCCGTTTGACCCCCTGGATCACGCGTGACTTCTCCCGTTGCTCCGGGGACTTGGGATATCATCGTAAAAGGTCCCCTACGTGGTCGAACTCCTGCAATCATGGACAAACAAAGAAAAGTGAAAGAAAACGGGAAAACATACGAAAACGAACAAGAGACGGCGGAAAATACGTAGAAACACAAAAGAAAACGTGCGTGCATATATGAAATATAGACGCACGTCAAAATCCCCCAAGCTGAACTCTTCCTCGTCCTCGAGGAAGACGAGTGAGAGTGGGAGCTCGGAAGGGAAATATAGAGAGGAAGAAAGAAAAAGAAAACTCTAAGCCCTAGATCGTCCATCAGAGCCATCAAAATCAAAAACGACACACCCAGCAAGCAAACGCCAAATCACACCACTAAACCTAGGAAAGCGAGTCCAAATAAGTGTCGTGGGTCCACGCAGTGAAGCGCGAGTGAGCGTGGTCGTGTGCTAGCAAATGGTGATGCTTTCTACGATGTGCTACGAGGCTCGATATACACAAATCCAAGATATGACCCAAATATCGAATCGAATTGAATTAAGCGGCGAATATAAGTTCGAGCATGCATGAGAATAGAGAGAATAGGAGCGTATCATGCATCGGGGACTCCACAACTAGGGTTAAGGAAATCACGCCACTATAGCCTAGATACTAGCTAAATAGCTCCTAAGCCAAGTGTCTTTGATAACGACGGGGGTTGAGATGATGTGGAGAAGAACACTCGGTGCAAATTCTCGCCTTCCCTTTATTCTTGGCAAGTATGAAAATATTCACACGGGAATTTTTTTGGGTTTTGGGTATTTGCATATTTTTTTTTTGGCTTGTTGGCTATACAATCTTTTTCTTTTCTTTTTGGGTTTTTCATTTCTTTTCTCCCATTTTTTTGGATTTTTGGGTTTTTGGCTATACACTTGTGTACTCTCCCAAGTGGGAGAACGGTACACGACGAGGGGATTTGCACCAAGTAAAACAAAAAAGAAGTTGAAATCTAAACACTTGGGCAAAGGGAACTATTCTCGCTAAATAGAGCTTAGGCTAATTGGGTTATCCTAGTCCTTAGTTGTGGAATCCCGACGCATGTGAAATGAAGTATACGATATATATATAGCATGCATATAGAAGCAAATACCGCATATTCAATATCGGAGCATGATAATCTAGGGGTCATTCCTGGACAGGTATATAAAGTAAAATCACAAGGCAGAAGCACACCAATTGCTAGTCACGACACACGACTCACAAAAAGCTAAGTGGACCCACGATGCGTGAAATGCAAGAGGACTCGAAATCCTAGGGTTAGTGAGTGTGATTATCGATGCAATGCTAGGTGTGTGTGATTTTGTGGCGATTCATCATAGGATTCATTTCTAGGAGAAAGAGCTAAAGAAAGAAGGAAAAAAGAAAAAAGAAAAACACGATGGAAAATGACTCAAATAACGTAGAAAAACAACACAAATGACGCACGAAGTGCGACTCCCCCAAGCTGAAACTTGCATTGCCCTCAATGCAATAAGAGTGAGTACGGGAGGGCAATGAAAATGGGGGGGGAATACACACAGACACGAAAAGAAATGAAAACCAGGAAAAAACATAGATGAAAATGAAAAAGAGAGAAAAATTGAGAACAAAATCAAACAATACGAAAAGAAAAGTAAAGATAAAATCACACGACACGACACTCAAAAAGTGAAAAAACAAACACACACACACAAATGAGAAAAACAAACAAAACACGACAGCACACCAAAACAGACGTCCCCCAAGCTAGACCAGAAAGTGCTAGCGAAATGATATGATCAATGAAATCCAGATAAGTGCAAGGGGGAGTCAAAAACAAAAAGAGGGGAAATCAGAAAGCAGCAGAAGGTGAGTCCTCGTCATCCTCGGAAGAGGGCGGGGATGGGTGGTCGGGGGAGGCAGGGGGTGTGCGGAGAAGTGGGGAATGAGGTGAGGGTATAGGGGCAGTGGTGGTGTGAACTATGGGAGGAGTGTCTGTGGTGGTGGGTGGTGGTGGTAGGAAGGCGATCAAGGCTGTGGTGAGAGGAATAGAAATGGAGGAGGTGGATGTGGAGGTGACGGTAGTGGGAGGTGGTGGGAGGGATCTGGAGCGTACCGGTAATTTCCTCTGGCGCACGTATGGAGTGACGGAGGAGGATGGAGGTAGCGTGAGTGCGGTGGAAGTGGTCGGGAGGGGTGAAGTGGATGCCGGGATGGGATGTGAAGAGGGAGGAGAAGAATGTGGTGAGGGGGGTGATGGAAGTGGAGAAGTGTGGGAGGGTGGAGGAGAAGATCGCCTGGGTGGTGAAGGTGGAGGTGGTGAAGGTGGAGGCGGTCCGTGGATATGAGTAAGAAGGCGGAGAATGGCAGCCACATTCCTCTCAAGTGCGAGGAAACGTGGGTGAGTAAGAAAGGAGGATGGTGATGGGTCCGAGGAAACAGAGGACATGGCGAGCTCACGAAGCGCGGCGACCTCCCTCTCAAGTCCTAGACGGGCAGATACCTGACGGCGACCAAAAGACGTAGACTGGCACGAGGCAGCAGTGGTGCCGCCAGGTAAGGTCGAAGAGGTGCTGGCGGCAGTGGTCATGCCAGCACGGGAGACAAGGCCAGAAATGGCCGCAAGGAGGTGCTCAGACGTGATCGGTCCCGGAGCAGAAACGGGACGACTCGGGCCAGCCCCTAAGTCTCCCCCAGACGCAGGGATATCCTGCTCGCCTAAGTGGGCGGCAGGGGACGGTGATCTGCGTGCGCCAGCGGGGAGAAAAGGAAGATTCAACCCCGCAAGGAAGTCGGGGTCAGGAGGGAAGGTCCAATCTCCCACGAGAGCAATGGGCATGCGAGCGGGGTTGGGCAGAATGGTGTAAGGGGCTGGGGGGTGGCCATAGTTGAAGATGTAACGGCTAGCTGAGTAGGGTCTAATCATGTGAATGTGCCGCAGGACGTCAATATCAAGACGTGATGGTCCTGCGGCAACAGGAAGATTGTTGGGAAGGGGGATATTGAATTGGGGGTAAGAGCATATGATAGTGATGATGCCCCCGCAACAAAACTTTCCCTTACCAGCCCGGCTAATCTCGAGTAGCTTGTGAACAAGCCAATCGCCGCCATGAATGGGGACGGTAGGGGCCCTGAAGCTAACTCCATCATCATCCCGGACATAAGGAAAAGTCATGGCCCAAAGGATAAAAAGATCGGGGATAGTCACAGTGCCTGACTCGTCCCTAGGAAAGAATGTGGAAGAGATGATCCTGTGGGCGAGACGAAACACGGGATGAATGATGGAGGAGGCCTTGGCCCGACCTCGGGGGTAGTCGCCGATCAATGTGAGGCGGAACCAGAATTGATCGACGCAAAATTCGGGCGTGTACCCATGGTGTCTGATAGAATCATCCCCGAGATTGGGGAAACCAAATATATCATTAATCGTGTTCAGGGTTGTGGTGACACTACGGTTACGCACCCGGAATCTAACGATCGACCCGGACTCTAAAACAAGTGTGGAGAGGAATTCGAGTGTGAGCGCCGGGTGGGAAGTGGCAGATGCATTAAGGAAGGCTAACCATCCTAAGTTGCCGAAAAGATATTCGATCTCGGTGAAGACACCGAGATCGAGAAGTGTTTGTGCATGCGGGAACTTGGTGGATAGATGCCCTCGAGCATCAAGCATATGGTAAAAATCTTTGTGCTCCTGGTTCCGAAAAATTTACCCGTGCGGGCCCAACATTGGGTCCACAGGGGGAATAATAGGTGGAGGAGGGCCAAGTGTAAGTGCTCGTGTACGGGAAGGGGGGCGTGTTTGTTTTCGTCTCTTTCGAGACGGCTCCTCTTCCCTCATGATACCCTTCCCCTTATCCTTATCTTTAGCCATGTGCGTGTGTATGAGCAAGAATTAGTGCAAAAAAAATCGTGGATGCACACGAACACAAGCCAACAAGCAAGCACAATAAACAGGGCAAATATATATAAACTAAGAATAGGAGTGAGTTTACCCAAGCGGAGTGGTGGAGCTTGCTCGTTGGTGCCCCACACTGTTCAGCGAGAGTATCGTGGAGCCGCGGCGAACTCCTTCGGCGAAAATTTTCGAAATGGAGGTGGATTTGGGAAAATTAGGTCAAAAATCTCGGAATGGGAGGAGAGAGAGGGTGTAGATGATGGAGGGGTTGATGAAGGAGGTGGAGAGTGGGAGTAATGGGGGAGTAGGGGACGTGGGGGAGTGGGGATCGGTTGTTGGAGAAGAGGGGAAGGCGAAACGACGGCGGAATTTGCGATCGGGCGAGGGCGAAAACGAGCGGGTGTCGGGGGGGTTTATATAGGGTTTTAAGTCGAACCGATCGGGTGACTTGTCACCCGGTCGGTTGACGGTTGGGTCGAAAATCTTGCCGAAGAAATGCTACAGGCGAACCGATCGGTTGACTTGTCAACCGATCGGTTGGCCGCTCCACTAAATTTCCCGAGAACTTAGGGCTTCTCACCCGGTCAGGTCAACCGATCGCGCTCAAACTCAACCGATCGGTTGATATTCCTCAAAATTTTCCGAGACTTCTCCCCAGCTCACCCGGTCTGCCACTCGGTCTCTTCATTACTCAACCGATCGGTTCATTCGGGGACAGATCTCGGCATGTATCTGATACATCCCAACCGATCGGGTGAGTTATCACCCGATCGGTTGGGGCTTGTTTCCTGCAAAAACCAAGAAATTTGATTAAGTCCCCTAACGGATGTTCACGCGGCTGACTTTATTTATAGAAATAGATAAAGTAAAGTAAAAAATAATGCTAAAATTTAGAGAAAAAGTTTAGAACATGGGTTGCCTCCCATGAAGCGCACTTGTTTAACGTCGTTGGCTCGACGCCCGCAAGAGATGCTCATGGTGGCTGATACGGGTGATGCCCAAACTTAGGCATCTCTTCCTTGTTGGAGCTGAAGGCGCTCGGGGTAGTCAGCGGCTGGAAAAATACTTGCTCGACCCCCCTCCCTTTGTTCTTGAGATCCGGGGGCTTTTCCTTGGTGTTGGCGCTTCCCGCCATCTTCTTCAGGATTCGGACCTCGTCTTTAGTGAGGTCCGTGAGCTCTTTCCCCGTTCTCTTCACAGGAGGAAACTTGGGGAACCCGGGAGGGGTCGTTCTCGCTGCACTTGGTTTTCCAGCAGCTTCTTCGTCTTCGGGGCCTTCTTCATCTTCAGAATTCCCCAATTCATCGGGGGGGTTTCTCAGGAGAATCTCCCAGGAGTTCTCCTCTACAGCTTTTTCTTCTTCTATCTCAAGCAGATTACACCGGAGGTCATCAGGAGGGTCGGGGTGCTTCATGGATAGTCCCAGGTTAAACTCAACTTTCTCTCCGCTGACGTTCAAGGAGAGTTTTCCGTTCTTCACATCTATAAGAACGCCAGCAGTGGCCATGAAAGGCCGTCCCAGGATGATGGGGGTGTGTGCGTCTTCGGGCATGTCCATGACTACAAAGTCCACAGGCACATGCACCCCTCTCACATTCACGGGGAGATCATCGACAATTCCCACCGGATATTTGACCGACCGGTCAGCTAGTTGTAGGGTCATCCCGGTGGGCTCCAAATCACCCATTCCTATCCTTCTATACATTGACAAGGGCATCAAGCTAACACTCGCTCCTAGATCGATGAGTGCACGATTAATCTTCACAGCCCCGATCGTGCAAGGGATAGAGAAGCTCCCCGGGTCTTTGAGCTTTGGCGGGTTATCCCTCTGGATAAGAGCGCTATATTCTAACGTCAGCACCACTTTCTCTTTTCTCGACCCTTTCGTCACCAAATCTTTCAAGAATTTTGCATAGGAGGGGATTGTCTCAATTGCCTCCAAGAAGGGGATTTGCAGGCTTAGGTCCTTGACCATGGCGAAGAACTTCCCATATTTCTCATCAATTTTTGCTTGAGCCAACCGTTGGGGAAATGGCACAACGGGTTTATAAACTTTTGGGCTCTCCTCCTCCTTCTTCTTCTCTTCTTCGGACACTCCCTCCGGAGTCGTGGGATTTGATGACGAAGCACCGATGTCGTTTAATTTTTCAGTCGGTCTCTCAACGACCAATGGTGCTTCCGGGTTGCTAGGGGGCACTCTAGTAGGAATTTGTGTCCCGCTTCTCAGAATGATAGCGGACACATTCGCGTGCTCGTGCACGAGTGCCGATGTTTGTGTTGCTCCTCGAGGGTTCACCTCCGGTTGTGGCGGCAATTGGTTTTGTGACCTTGCGAGGTTCGCCACCTGTAACCCCAGCTGGGTTACTTGGTCCGTGAGGGTCCGCTGGCCCATTTCCAGCTTTTGGTTGATCCTCTCCTGGTTGGTAATATATTGAGTCAAGAGAGACTCAACCGGAGAGACGGCCCTCTGCTGGCCATACTGCTGCTGCTGGAACAGCTGCTGATTCCTGGGAGCGTACGTTTGTTGCTGAGGTTGCTGCTGAAATGGTTGCAGCTGACCCTGATTCTGCGGTGGTCTAGCCGGCTGATAGATTTGTTGCTGCGGCTGCTGAGGCGGCGAGGGCTGAAATGGTGGCCGGTAACTGAAATTCGGGTGGTTCCGGTTGTTGGGAGAGTAGGCCGGGTTGGAATTTGTCCTTGGCGGATATGGCGCATTCCCCGTGGGGTTGTAAAATAGTGCGCTCGCCTGATCCAACGGTGGTGAGATGTCACCACCGTCGAATTCCCCAAGGAATTCGGACTCTACTGCAGAAACTTGCTGTGTACCGGCTCCACCGGCTCCAACCATCAGTGCGGAGATCTGGGTCGAAAGCAAGTCAAACTTGCTCGAAAGTTTGTCGACGTCCTCGACTCTGTGTATACCCCCAGTTCTTGGTGTGGCTCTCTCGTCACACCACCGCTCATTGTTTGATGCCATGTTTTCCAGAATATTCCCGGCATCTTCCTCGCTTCGGGACATGAAGGAACCCCCAGCCGCGGTGTCCATAGAAGATTTAAGGTCATCCCTCAGCCCATTGTAGAACAGATTGATAATCTGCCACTTCGGAAGCTCATGATGAGGGCATCTTCTTTGCATCTCTTTATATCTCGTCCAAGCCTCATGCAAGGACTCGTGGCTGGCCTGGGAGAAGGAGGAGATCTCACTCCTCAACTTCATGGTCTTCCCCGGAGGAAAGAACTTCGTCAGAAAAGCATTGGAGAGTTTCTCCCAGGTGTTGAAAGTATTGGGGTCCTTCCCCCTTAACCACTGCTTGGCCTTGTCCCGCAAAGAGAAAGGGAACAACTTCAGACGGATAGCCTCTGTAGTGACACCATTAATTCTGAAGGTGTCACACTTCTCCAAGAAGGAGTCTAAGTGCTCTATCGGGCTCTCCATGGGCGCACCCGCAAATTGGTCCTGCTGGATCCATGTCACTAGAGACGGCTTCAGCTCAAAGCTTTGGGCCGCAATAGCTGGAGATCGGATGGCAGAAGTCGACTCGATGGATGGCATCGAGTACTCCAGCAGAGACTTGTGAGGTGGGGTGTTCTCCTCCATGGATTCGGGATCTTCCCTTCTTCGCTTTTCGGCGGCCAAACGCCTAAGGGTGGCGTTAATCTCTGGATTGAGGGGGATCAAGTCGTCAAGACTCCTTGAACTCCTGCGCATGAAAAACAACAGACACCCGTGAAGCGACAAGTGGGAAAGAAACAGATAAAATAAGAAATAAAAATAAGAAAAACAAATAAGAAAATAAAAACAAGAATGCGAAAATTATCGCGAGGTAGGGATGTGAGCTAGACACGAGGGTTCAAGAGATCCTAAGATATCAAGCACGTTGCCTCCCCGGCAACGACGCCATAAACTTGACCGGCGCCCCGCGTGATGTGCGCGGCGGCGCGGTGTCGTTTACCGCAAGTTTCACGGTTAGTGTAGGGTGCGGGAATATCGAACTCAGGGAGGCGAGGTTGTGCTTGGGTCAGGTAGGACCTAAATCACCCCGAGGGGCGAGCTAGCCCGAATCGGTGGTTGGTTGTCACGAAAGGAAATGAAAGCGTATGAACAAAAAGAAAGTAAACCCGGGACTTTGGTTTCCGACCCGACGAGAGACTCTCGCCGCTACGGCCTACGGGTATGGATAGCGATCGGGATTAGGGTCTAATGGTGAGACGTTGCCTCTGAAAGTGGTACCGGCGTCCCATGGGCCCGATATTCCGGTCGGTGCCCAGGATGATACACCGGACTTCCCGGATTCGATCAGTGGGCACTCCCGTGTCCATAAACACTGATCGATCCCAGGAGCACTAAGTCCGCAACGATATCTCCCGACGTCTCATCCTGCCGCTCCCGCGTGCTAGGATTCGGCGTCTACGCTAAAGGCGTGAGCTTTGGCTAGGGAGTCAACCGCCAAGTTTATTCCCCCTTGGCCCAACGGTCAAAGGCGGTCTTTTTCCCGCCGATGACAATGAAACACCCCACGTAACCGTTAGATTCCTACTCCCTATCGATTTCCTAACCCTATGGACGCATCGGGAAGAGCCCCCGAAGGGGCTTCCACCAAAATCCCAGATTTGGGAACTACTCACAAAAATTCATGAAAAATCAATCTAAATGAAATTTAACCGTTAGAATCATAATCCGACAATTGCAATGCGGAAGTAAAGGAGTAGTAAAGACAATACTAAAAAATTAGAAAGATCTGAAAACTTACTTAAGAGTAACAATTACAGCCGTCACAAGGAAATAAAACAGTAAAAAAATACAACTCTCTCGTTTCTGGAACCCTAGGGGTCCTATATATAGATTTTCGGATCAACCGATCGGGTGACAAGTCAACCGATCGGTTGATCCGTTACAGATAAATCACAGAAAACGGCGAGTTTTCACCCGATCTCATGAACCGATCGGGTGAGTTCTTGAGCGACCGGTTGGATCTTGGAGGAGTCGGGTGAACCGGTCGGTTCGACGCCCGTGTCTTCAGCTCTTTTTCTCAGCTACAGATGAACCGATCGGGTGAGAGTCACCCGATCGGGTGAGAGTCACCCGATCGGTTGGAATTCTGCTCGAAAAGACAGAGAACAGCCGCCCGCAGAACCGGTCTATGAACCGGTCGGGTGACTTCTTCGTGAGCTGCGGTAGCGGTCGGTTGGTGCACGCGTGCATCACCCGATCGGTTGGAGATGACCAACCGACCGGGTGAGGGGCAGAAAGATGAGTACTTCGCCGTTTGACCCCCTGGATCACGCGTGACTTCTCCCGTTGCTCCGGGGACTTGGGATATCATCGTAAAAGGTCCCCTACGTGGTCGAACTCCTGCAATCATGGACAAACAAAGAAAAGTGAAAGAAAACGGGAAAACATACGAAAACGAACAAGAGACGGCGGAAAATACGGAGAAACACAAAAGAAAACGTGCGTGCATATATGAAATATAGACGCACGTCATCCACCCACATGAGTACCCATTATGAATACTATATAAAGGAGGCTAGGGGTTTCCTAGCGTCAACCCTTCTCCAAATTTGTTTCTCGTTCACAACATAAACTAAATTCTTAAAACTTAATTAATTAAATAATATATTAGCTAATTACCCCTTTAAAAACTAATGTGGGGTGCGAAAATACTGATCATAGAAGTGTATAGCGTGGGGCCCAGGGCTTTTAACTCCTGCAGCAAAACATAGAGAGTGAGAAGAGGGGGGGCCCACATAAATGTGGGAATCCTTTGTAATCCGAGAATTTCTCTCGGATTGTTGATGGCGCACTGGATTTCAAATATTCGGTGCCACGTCTGCTTTCTCTCCCCAGATTCTGAGTTGCCAAAAAACAGGTTTTTGGAAAGTTTGGTGGGATTATAATGAATAGTGTATAAACAGTGTGAAAGTTGGGATTCTTCAATCCCAACTTTCTTGCAAAAGAACAGGCCCTTACTGGCAAGTCAGACCCCGATGCCATTAGTTAGGCTTATGTGCTAGTCTCTTCATAGGTAGTCGTGTCCAAAATATTGGATTTCTCGCAGGCCGTTATTTTTAAGGTGTAACACTTGTCCCTTGTCATGAGTTTGTCCAACTTAACATCAGAATTGATTTGGTTTTGCATCTTCATGTTTTTGGAGACATGACCCAATTCAGTTGCTACCAAGGGTGTAAATGGAGTAGATATGAAGCAAATACCACAATATCCATATTCAAATCCAATTTTTAATTGCACTATCCGAATCCAATCCGAAATCTGATTGGATATTGCCTATGCTATCTGTGCCTACATCTAACAGATAATATTTAATACTATTTAGATTCAAATATTAACCAAATTTATTTTTTATATTATATATTTGGATTGTAAAGAGTCAAAACTGATAAAATAAATAAATAAATGTAAAAAGAATTTGTTTATAACTAATGAGTATGTAAATTTAGAGACTGCTATTGCACACGTCTCAATATTTGAAATTGTTTTTTAATTATAATTGCATGACATTTTGATTTTTTTATTTATATATTCACATGCAGAGAAAATAATATACGGAGTAGATACCATACAATCCAAATATACTCCTGTTTTGGTAGATATATGTTTAAATATTCAATTAATATACAGAACATCTAAGCCTACATCCAAATCCACTTAAATGAATGTATATACGGAGTAGATTTGGATATTTTAGATATTCACTTACATCCCTAATTGTTGCAGTTACTGAGGGTAGCTGACGTGTCTCATCTCTATACATATAAATATAAAGTAGCAATATGAAATAAAATTTTGATCTCTTACCAATTAATCTTCATCATTTTTGACAAAGATCATGGCTTAGGAGGAGGACATAGACAAGCTATTGCCTCTAATTATAATTGCATGACATTTTGATTTTTTACTTATATATTCACATGCAGAGCAAATAATAAACGAAGCAATTACCTTACAATCCAAATATAGTCTAGTTTTTGCAGATATATGTTTAAATATTCAATTAAATATTCAATTAATATACGAACATCTATACCAACATCCAAATCCACTTAAATGAATGTAGATACGGAGTAGATTTGGATATTTTAACTATTCACTTACATACTTAATTGCTGCAGTTACTGAGGGCAGCTGATGTGTATCATCTCTATACATAAAAAGTAGCAATATGAAATTGATCTCTTACCAAAAATCTTCATCAATTTTGACAAAGTTCAAGGCTTAGGAGGAGGACATATGCAAGCTCTTGCCTCTAAACTTGATCGATGAGGAGGTGTCGGATAAGCTGGTAGTAATTGTTAGGATATTGAGTAACTCTGTATAGTTTTGGTGATGAGCAAATATTGTTGAATACTGAGTCAACACATGTTTGTTTTGATGATAAGAAACAAATTTTGTACTAATGACTTAGAGAGTATATATGTGTAGATAATGTGCTTTCATGATTAAATAATGCAAATCAAGGAGGAGGAGAGCCAACAAAGACAATGGAGTTCAATGGCAACCAAGACAATGGATGAAGAGAGAAAATTGCATCAAGAGCTTATGTAATATTTTCAGTTTGATGTAATTTTTATTTTAAGTCTTGGTATCATGCTACAGTCTTCGTTGAAGCTCTCACACACTTAGGAACACATATAAAATGCTTTTAAAATTATTTGAAAATTATTTCCTAAGTTTTTAGAGCCGTGTCATGTGTATATGCTAGGAGTCGACTACCATTAGGGTAGGAGTCGACTACTATGCATGTCTAGCTCTTGTCTAAACACTAGAAATGATTAGGAGTTGACTCATTTACACAAAAATAGTCAACTACTACCTCCAGTAGTCGACTACTCTTTGTACAGTAGTTGACTACCAGTGCACATTCAGCATACAACGGTTTGATTTCTAGTTGTTTTTTCTAACTATTTCAGGGACTGTTTGGTCAATCTAGTGGGGTAGAATTGAGGGGTATTTATAGGGGATTCTTGTTGAAGTTATAGCCAACTTTAATGATCCATTTTTCTTGAGTAAAAATTAATTTCAGAGAGAAAATCTTTTGAGCAAAATCATTCTTGGCCTAGGTTTTAAATTTATCCAAATTATTTTGCCCAAAGTTTATTGATCTCACAAGCTTCATTTATACATTATTCGGAGATCCACTATAGCCACACTACAACACACAAGAGCTTCAACATTTGGCTATAAGTTAAAAAAGTTGAAGTATTTCTTTTCTGTCATTAAAGAGGTGTTTGTCTCATTGAGACGTGTTTGTCCATTGTTGGAAGTGTTGTTCCATTTGGAACGTGTTTGTCCTTATGAGGACGTATTGTAATCCTTTGTCTCGTTTGAGACTTGTTTAATGGATTTGTCCCGAGAGTGGACGTATGGATGGATGTATGGGAAATGCCCCAAATTAGGATAAATTTGTGTGTTTGCGATTGTGAGACTCTTTGTACTTATTGTGTACTTGCAATTTCTATTAGCTTCTGCATTACTCGTTATTATTATAAGTCATTATTGTTGATTAAGTTATAATTAGGTAACTCTAATTAATAACTTAGGTAGAAATACTAGAGGACTTTATAATTTTCATAGATACTATTCACCCCCTCCTAGTGTTATATTTGACATCCACAGGGTCGCAATGCGTGGTATCAGAGCCTGATTAAAGGATGGCATCAACAAACAACAATAACACCTATCCTGAAAGCCAAACCACCAATCGTCCACCTTTGCTTACCGGGTTAAACTATGGGACATGAAAGAATCGGATCAAGATCTATCGAAAGTCCATCTCTTATGACGTGTGGACCATGGTGGAGAATCCATATGTTACCAATAATGCCAGGCAACGAATGGAAAAAAGCCAAGAATGAGAATGATGCATTGAACTTCAAAGCGATGAACACACTTTACTGTGCCATTGACAACATGGAGAGCAATCAGGTGTCTCGTACAACCAGTACCCATGAGATGTGGAAAATTCTTGAGGTAACTCATGAAGGTAGCACAAATGTTAAAACTTCCAAAACTTCTCTCTCTGTTCAGATGTAGGAATATTTTGAGATGAAACGGGGAGAATCAATTTCTAATATGTACCTTCGCTTCACGGAGATCATAAACACTCTTGCGGGACTTGGCAAGAGCTACTCATAATAAATCGACCATGTGACCAAGCTTCTTCAGTCTCTCACACCCGAATGGGAAAGGAAGGTCACGATCATTGAGGAAGGAAACGATCTTTCCAATCTCACTTTAGATGATCTAATTGGAAATCTCATGGCATACGAGCTCCAATTACAACAAAGGAAGGACAAGTAGCAAACAAAGAAGATGACACTTGCCCTCAAGGCCGCCAAGGAGAAAGAAAGTTCGGAAAAGGAGGATGATCAATTTCTCTCATGACGAGAGAATTCAAGAACTATTTCTAGGTAAAGCTAAACTCACCAAACAAAAATTATCTAACACTATTATTTGTTTTAGGTGTAACAAGCCAGTACATTGGATAAAGAAGTACCCACTACAAAAGAAGAAGGGCAAAGGAAACACAAAGGCTACATCAAAATTACCAAATCCCAAGAAGAAAGCATTTGCGACATGGGACCGAGAATTTGATGCTTCATCCGATGAGTCCTCAAGTGAGGAGGAAGAAGAAATGGAGGATAAGAACTACATGTGCTTTATGGGCATTGCAAATGATGAAGAGGTAAATTATGAATCTGAAGCCTCTAATAAAGATGATGATGATGATGATGATATGTTTACTAGACTACTTGAGAAGTATGAATCATTGCTTAGGGAGCATCACAAGTTTAAGAAGATTCATATCGATTGCATGCCTCATATATAATTTGAAAAGATAAAATAAGAAAATCTAAAATTGATTAGCAAAAATAGGTCGCTTAGTGATGAGGTTGATAACCTTAGTGGTAGGCTCGATGAATTAATAAGACTTTGACCACCATTAAGACCAAGTATGCTGACCTATATAGGAACGTGGATAGGTTCAACGAGGGTAATGAGAAGCTAAATGAATTGATTAGTTCTCAAAGACCCTCTAGTAGCATTTTTGGCCTACGTTATAATAAGGCTCACGTTAGGTCTAGAAATGATCATGCTAGGGTGCATCGCTCTAGAAATGGTTTCATTGATGTTTGGATACCCAAGCATGGAAGTATTCAAATGAAAGATGAGTATGTTTCTAGATTCATGCATAATGTGCATTTTTGTAGAGATTATAGATAAGTTTGTTATTGAAAATCTAGACCCTAATGGGGTTGGTTCCCGTTGAGTGATATCTCAACTTTTGTGACTAATCCCATTGGCCCAAAAGAAAAGGGCACCAAGATATTTAATTAATTTTCAAGTACTTACTTATGATGGGATTAGTATCTAGCTCCAAAAGACTTCAACGAATATGCATAGTTTAAGGGGCAATTGATGTGATGCATATTTTCAAGGGGAGCTTATGCAAAGGATTGTAAGAAAAAATTTCTTTTATGCATAATTTTTTCATCACGTGGTATACCTTTTACATGTGGTATCATTTTAGACACTTGGCATCTTATATACACTCACTTTTGGGGAGAGCTTATATGCAAAGGGAATCACTTATTTAGGGGGAGTAACCTATCTTTGAATATTGAGTCATTATATTTCTTATAGGGGGAGAAAATTATTAATTTTTGATAATGCCAAAGGGGAGATAGAGATGAGATATAAAATATGTTTTGGTTAGAATATTGCATGCAACACACACATTGCATAATTTTTATATTTTATATGCAATATGGTGTCATCGTCAAAAAGGGAGAGAATGTTGGATATTGAGTCATCCCATGGTTGTTTTGATGATGAGCAACATATTTGGTACTAATGACTTCTTGAGCGTATATATGTAGATAATATGCTTTCATGATTAAACAATGTAAATCAAGGAGTAGGAGCGCTAACAAAGACCATGGAGTTCAATGGCAACCAAGATAATGGATGAAGAGATGAAATTGCATCAAGAGCTTATGTAATATTTTCATTTTAATGTAATTTTTATTTTAAGTCTTGGTAGCTGTTAAAGTCTTTGTTGAAGTACTCACACACTTAGGAACACGAATAAAATGCTTTTAAAATATTTTAAAAATTATTTCCTAAGTTTTTAGAGTCGTATTTTATGTATCTACTAGGAGTCGACTACCATTAGTGTAGGAGTCGACTACTATGCTTGTCTGGATCTTGTCTGAACATTGGAAGTGGTTAGGAGTCGACTCCTTTACATAGAGTAGTCGACTTCAACCTCCAATAGTCAACTACTCTGTGTATAGTAGTCGACTACCAGTGCCCAGTCATCCTACAATGGTCCGATTTCTAGACATTTTTTCAATCGTTTGAAGGACTATTTGGCAATCTGCTGGGATAGAATTGAGGAATACTAATAGGGGTTATTACTGAAGTTATATCCAATTTTAATGATCAATTTTCTTGAGTAAAAATGAATTTAAAATAGAAAAGCTTTTAAGCAAAATCCTCTCATTCTTGGCCTATATATTAAATTTTTTCAAATTATTTTCGCCAAAGTTTCTTGATCTCAAAAGCTTTATTTCTACATCATTTGGACATTCACTATAGCCACACTAGAACACACATAAGCTTCAACATTTCTCTATAGTTAAAAAGATTGTAAGTATTTCTTTTCTCTCATCAGAGAGGTGTTTGTCTCATTGAGAAGTGTTTGTCCATTGTTGGACGTGTTGTTTCATTTGGAACATGTTTGTCCTTGTGAGAACATGTTGTAATCCTTTGTCTAGTTTGAGACGTGTTTAGTGGATTTGTCTAGAGAGTGGACGTGTGGCTGGATGTAGGGGAAGTGCCTCGAACCAGGATAAATTTGTGTGTTTGTGATTGTGACTCTCTTTGTTTTTATTGTGTACTTGCAATTACTTTTATCTTCCGCATTACTCTTTATTATTGCATGTCATTATTGTTGATTAAGTTATAATTAGGTAACTCTAATTGATAACTTAGGTAGAATTACTAGAGAACTTTATTATTTTTATAGACAATATTCATTCCCCTCTAGTGTTCTTTTTACCATCCACATGGTCCCAACAAACATATCATCTAATCTATGAGTGCATGAATATGAACTAAATCATGAAGCACTCAACGCTAATGTGAGTTCAACAAGGCCATGAGCCAAAGGAAGCTAGACAAGGAGTTCAAAGTGTCAAGGATACATGAAAGAAGCTCAAATGTAATTTTATTTTGATGTAATTCTTTTTATTTCTTATCTTAGCATGCTAAAGCCTTGATTGAAGCTCTCACACATTTAAGAACTCACAAAACATATTTTAAAATTGTTTTAAAATCATTACATTGAAATTTCCTGAGTTTTATTTGTATCGGAAAACTAGTCGACCAGTCTCAATATATTACTCGACTAGTTCTCTCAGGAATTTGTGAAAATTTATGGCTCATTCAAGTAGTCGACTAATCACACTACACTAGTCGACTAGTTGTAACGACCATTTTTCGGTCGTGTGTATCTAGTGCGTATCTTGTTATCATTTGTGTATTTTCGTGTTTTGTTTTATTATTTATTTCCATATCTCTGACGCATGACCGAACCCCGTATCCACGATCCTCTCGGAGGCGCGATCGTCCCGGTATCTTCTTTTTAATTTTTGGATGCCAAGGGACCAATATGCTATAATCACATTATTAAATATTAAAATATTTTAAAAAAATTTTGAATTGCACACACTGTTGCCGTTTTTAAAAACAAATCTTAAGATACTAATATTAAACCCATTTGATATCAATCCTAACAACCCCATGCTATCACGTCCACTCCCCCACGTCACCCCTCAAACCCCTCCCACGTACTAGATCCTCTCCCTACAAAACCTAAAGGCAACCTACTCCACCTTTAAAAAAAGAAAAACCCTACAGAACTTCTCGTCTCTCCAAAAGCAACCCAAAAGCCCAGGGCCATTTCTCTTCCTCTTCAACACAACCCCAGGCACCCAGGCCGCAATCTCCCATCTCCCATCTCCTCCATGTGCCCTAACCCTCCTCCCTTTCGACCTACAAGAGGCCGCAGCCCACTCTAAACCCTAAGCCCACGCGCCACCTCCTAGCTCCTTCCCGTGCGCCACCTCCCTACTCCGAGCAACCCAGCCGCTCCCAAGCCCTCTTCCACCTGCAGACCACCGGATCTTCCTCCTCCCTTGCCGAAACCCCAGACCCACCGCCGTCCTGCCTCCCGATGGTCTGAGGATCCCCTCCGTTGTTCCTCTCCACGGCCACCGAGTTTCCCCAACGGCCCTTCGAGACTCCCGCTCGAGATCCCCTCATCACGCCGTGGCTTCCGTCCCCTGCTACTGTGCCAACAGCACCTCCGCTTCTGTAACGACCCGCTCTCGGTGGCCAGTTACTTATTTGATATTTGCGCAGGTCCTGCAGTTAACCAGTGAAACCAAAATAGCCACGATGCAGAGATGTACAAAAATACCCAAATAGTGTCCATTTATTACAATCCATACTGTACAACTGTTCCAACAACGATAATGAAAGAAAGAAAGCACATAACGAAAATAAAACTAAAAGCTGCGGTCTCAGGGTCGAACTCTGGCGCTATCAACTCAAGAGCATGTACCTCCATATGTACGTTGTATGCGGTGCCACGGAGATAGAACCGTAGGTAAGTCACAACAATTCTAAATAAAGAAAAAGAGGTATTGTACAAGTATGACAAAGGTAACTACGTACAAGCAGACCAAAGTGAAAGTAAAGTACGGTGTCTGTACAAGTGTAGAAAGTAAAGTGTAGGTGTAACAGGCTACTGCTGTAGCTAAAAGTACGACAAGTAAAGTACGGTGACTGTGCCGGTAAGGAACGTAAAGTGCATGTACTGAAAAGAAAGTAACTGTGTAAGTTACACTAGAACTACGTGACTCAAGTAGGAGAGTATGATATGCAACCATTGAGTTCATCTATTGCCAGGGACCGTTTTGTCGACGCATGCAGACCTTGTAGTTTTGCCGACGCAGGCAGACCTTGTAATTTTGCCGACGCATGCAGACCTTGTAATTTTGCCGACGCATGCAGACCTTGTTGTTTTGTCGAAACAGGCATGTAAGTAGATGAACCCCCGGTCGTAGCTCCCACACTCTCTCTACAATGAGTTACCCCAAACCCTAGTGATGTGTATCTATTACGAGATGTTCCACAAGATGTTCCACGAGATGTTCCACCAGATATTCCACACATGATATTCCACACGATGTTCCACATGTTACTAGTCAAACCAAGCCAACTGGTTGACTTCCTCATTGAAAACCAGAAAGTAGGATATAGACAAGTTCAACACCAAAAGCTGCTACTTTCGTGCTTTGAGCACGTGGTAGTGTGGTATAGCACACAATTTAGCCAAGTTGGTAGTTGCGTGCTACAACCACCAAAGTTGAAAGTTGGGAAAGTAATCTTTAGTTGACTACTTTCCTATTAGGTTAGATCTCTTGTTCGGTTCAACTTGAATAGCCGTTCTGAGGCTATAGGTGAAGTGTCACAAGTACATACAAGCACAGTAGACTAGTTTTCTAAGGTTAGAATATGTCGTGACTTACATTATCGAGCTCGTCGTGGCAAGACGAGGTTGGAGCTAGAAGAGCTGGTGCATGAGGAGTGGTACCTGCAATCACCAAAAATACTTGGTTAAAGAACGCTACATTACTATTTAAATAACTTGATCGTTTTGATTTTTAAAACTGGTTGAAATGTTGTCGAAAAGCGTTCTAAATTTTTATATAGGCTAGATATGTTAAAAATAATTTTACTGCAAGAGGGAATATTTTTCTAAAGTTTGTAGTAATTTTTAGAATTTTTAAAAGCTCAAAAACAATTTAAAAACAATTTTTAAATTAGTAACGTATTTATTCAAACATTTATTCTGAATGCAAACTACATCGAAATGTTGAAAATGAGCTGTCAAAATGACCGTATTAACTAGTACTATAACGTATATTTTTATCACATATTAGTTTACATGAAAATAAGAAGATACAGATTTTTAATTGAAAAAGATGTATTCAAGTTTTTGGCTTAAAAATTAATTCTGGAAAAACTAAGCGTCCGATTGAGATGAAACTAGCAACATTGGGTCCAGAATATTATTTCTGATTTTCTGGAGCTAGTCTCACATTTTTCTGGGGCTTATATAATTAGTTATGGATTTAAAACCGTAATACCCTATTTAATAATTTATAAAATACGAAATTACGAATAACTTTCATATTTACAAGTTTGCCATTGGAGATATTACCGTCGCTTCGTTCGTTGCATGCGAGGGTGGCGAACGCATGGGGCTTCGTCGGCGGCAAAGCTCGGGTCGAAGGGAGGCGGGGATGGAGGGCGAAGGCGTCGGCGTTGTCGAAGCTCGGGGAAGCGGCGGGTGTGGCGGTGCCCAGGTGCGAGCAACGGCGGACGGGAAGAGGGAGGGCGGTGAAGCAAGAGTGGGGTTGGGTCGAGCTGTCGGACGTCGGGGGTGACGAAGTCGGAGCTGGGATCTTCGTGAGCTGGGCGTCGCTCGGAGGGCGGAGGCTTGGGCTGCTCGGGGTGACGCTGGCCTGGGGATGGGTTCACGTCGGAGAAGAACGAAGAGGGGGCGGTGCAGCTCGCTAGGCGGGGTTCGGCGGTGTACGGCGACGGAGAGGCGGCGATGCGTGCGGGCATTGCTTCGTTGTCGTCATCGTCTCAGGCGATGCTCGGTGTGGGGTGGCCTCGGTGTAAGGGCGTGGGGAGTTCAAGCGGTGGTGGAGCGGAGAGCATGGGGTGGGGAGTTTGGGTTTGCATGGATAAGAGAGAGAACTAGAGAGAGGGTTTGCCTGTGTGAAAATGAGAGGGGAGGGAAGTTATACAGGGTTTAGAAAATAAAAGGGTAGCTGGGGTTTGTGGGTAGCTGAGGGAAATGAACAGGTTAAGGGGAGGAAAACATGAGGGTTAGGTAGGTGATTAGGTGGGTAATTAAAGTAATTAGGGAAGCGTAATGGTAAGTAATAGTAGGTAAACCCCCATTATTAGTGTAACAAAATTACGATTTTGCCCCTAATAGTAAACGTGTCCGAAAAATTACAAAAACATACCCACGGGACCGTATCTTTGCGAAGATCGCGAATACGAAATCCGTTACAGGGTTTGAGCTACTGAGATACTAGTTTTAGGCCAAAACGTTTAGTAAGCGAGTTTGCGGGTTCTCTATTAAAATAATATCAAAAAATTACAAAATTAATGTGGAGAGCCCTAAATGATCATAGGATGCTACTGTAGAAGTTTAAAAACGTTTTGAAGACGTTTGTATACAAAATAAATTCATTAAGCCAAAACAACAATATCTGAAAATGAATTTTCATCAGATCTTTTAGAGGTATTTGATGAAATCCGATCTTACTAAAATACTCCATAACTAGTCTGGTACTTCAAAATATTTTTATAAGAAAATTTTGAAATCAGTTTTGTTATAAAACTCTTGACTACATTTATAAAGAAATTTTGAATTGTTAAAAATACGTTAAGTACATGTAAATTGAAGTGTTGAAAAATACAGGTCGTTACATCCTACCCTCCTTAAAATAATTCCGTCCTCAGAATTTAAAAATCTCTTTTGAAAATAATTGATTTTATGAATAAGCTCTAGCAAATAAATGATAGAAAAGATAGTAATCTAGTAAATCATGAAATGTGATATTAAGAAAGCAAGAGATGTTATATATGAATATAAACTATTGACATCACCATAGCTTCCGAAACTAGTTTCGAAACCTAGTATCTTCACTATAGCTACTTCAGATTTATCAAGTAGCTAAAATATGAGATAATTGCATTACATGAAAATGAGAGCTATTATGCTGATGACATCTGTTCGAACTTGGAACCCAAGGTGATAAGTCAGTAGCAAGCCATTTAAACCATACCAAAAAGAAGAACATAACGTCTAAAATTTTCAACTCATGTTAATGATGACTACTGGGTCTGGGTCTTAATCATGTAAATCATTGCCATAGCATACATAAATGTAAGGGCTAAACCTAGTGCATCCGCGTTGTTACAACTTAACCAACCGAACACAAAGGACTTCATCTGCCATGCTACCAAATTACAAGACAATATCCAGATCAACACTAATAGGCAAAAATAACGCCAATTCTCGAGGGTTAAGATCATCGCTACCACTTCTTCCAGCAATCTCCATAACATCCAACAAGAAACCAACATCCTAGCCGTCTCCCAAATCCAAGTACAAGACTGACATCCAACTTCAACACCTAAGCCCAAAAGCATGCCAATACTCATCCCCAATGATACTGCTTGCCAATACCATTGGTCGACGTCTACGGTTATCACCATCAGCCCTAAGCAATTCAACGACCAAAAACTTACGAACCCACAACCACGAAGGAGCAGCCCTAAGAAGGAATCAAAGTGAGGTAGCTCAAGGGGAAAGAACCAGAAAAAGGAGCTCCAAAGAATACCAAGAACGGCAAATTCCCACGAATTCAACCACACGGCAACAACGAGGGTGACAGCGAGGGCTGTCGCTAAGGCCAAGAATCCCAAAACAGAACGTCAAAGGGCCATCGGCGGCTGTCGATCTGTGGCGACGAGGGCTGCGACTGGCTGTCGATCCATGGCGGGGGCCTCCGGGATGGGGTGGAGCGGAAGATGGCGGATCTTCGGGTGAGGTCGGCGGATCGGAGATCGGAGCGATGATGCGAGGTCGGGTCGAGCTCGCTTGAGGAAGAGGCCGGGAGGAGGAGTGGGCGATGTCGGAGCGAAAGGGAAAGGAGAGGGGGGTTTTAAAAAAGGGGGGCACCGAAAGTCGGTGTTAGGTAGGGTAGGGTTTGGAGGGAACGGGTCTCGAGGAGGGGAAGCGGACAAACAAAATAAAGAGGGGGGAAGGAAGGTGGTCGGTGGGAAAGGAAATCAAACCCTTGAAAAAAAATCGGGTACAAGATAGAAGTAGGGGCTAGAAGATAAACACGAGCTCAAGAAGGATGAAAATATGCAAACAGCCTACACTTACACGTCAGGTTTGGCTCGTCTCAAAATCTCTAGCACCATCCTCCAATACTTCTGAGCGTCCTTCGATCTGCTTCTGTTGTCGAACTCGAACTTCTGGTGATCAAAAATCGAATGATATCCTCCTTAAAATAAATGTAGCTAGAGTTCAGGCGAACTAAATGCGATTAGAAAGAATAGTAGAATAATCATAAGGCCATCATTAGCTAAAGAAAGGGGTGCTAGTGATGAAGATCGATGGCATTACATAATCATGATTCACGTCCTTGCGGTCCAGCGGACACGGCCAGGGAAGTGACTAAGCCAGGATCACTTACCCCTAGACTAGCTAGGATGATCCAACAAACTTTAGCCAAGCACATTGACCGGATCATGGTCTATTGAAGGAAGCTTATCACTTATATGCGTACCATCATCAACTGAAGGAAAGGTGAAGAAGAAGAAGTGGGTAGATAGTTCAACCTATGAAAAATAACTATAACTGCTAGCAATGGAGGTTACTAGGGAGGGTATAACCAAGAATGGGACACGAGTTCCTAAGCATGGGTTAATAGTTCAAAGGAAGTGATGAATATTAAGGAAGACCTAATGAAGATGGTAATAAGGACACTTTACCCGTATGTCCAATACAAATGAACACTCGAGACATCCCGTACTCGAGGTTCAATTTGAGTATTTTATATTGCACACCCTGATCTTGCTATATTGTTCACGAGGTAGTTAGCGAGGACTTGCATGGGCCACCAAACTTGTAACGACCCGCTCTCAGGGGCCAGTTACTTATTTGATATTTGCGCAGGTCCTGCAGTTAACCAGTAAATCAAAATAGCCACGATGCAGAGATGTACAAAAACACCCAAATAGTGTCCATTTATTACAATCCATACTGTACAACTGTTCCAACAACGATAATGAACGAAAGAAAGAACATAGTAAAAATAAAATTGAAAGCTGCGGTCTCAGGGTCGAACTCTGGTGCTATCAACTCAAGAGCATGTACCTCCATATGTACGTCGTCTGCGGTGCCATGGAGATGGAACCGTAGGTAAGTCACAACAATTCTAAATAAAGAAAAAGAGGTACTGTACAAGTATGACAAAGGTAACTACGTACAAGCAGACCAAAGTGAAAGTAAAGTACGGTATCTGTACAAGTGTAGAAAGTAAAGTGTAGGTGTAACCGGCTACTGCTGTAGCTAAAAGTACGATAAGTAAAGTACGGTGACTGTGCCGGTAAGGAACGTAAAGTGCATGTACTGAAAAGAAAGTAACTGTGTAAGTTACACTAGAACTACGTGACTCAAGTAGGAGAGTATGATATGCAACCATTGAGTTCATCTATTGCCAGTGACGGTTTTGCCGACGTAGGCAGACCTTGTAGTTTTGCCGACGCAGGCAGACCATGTAATTTTGCCGACGCAGGCAGACCTTGTAATTTTGCTGACGCAGGCAGACATTGTTGTTTTACCGAAACAGCCATGCAAGTAGATGAATCCCCAGTCATAGCTCCCACCTCTCTCTACAATGAGTTACCCAAACCCCCAGTGATGTGTATCTATTACGAGATGTTCCACAAGATGTTCCACGAGATGTTCCACCAGATATTCCACACGATGTTCCACATGTTACTAGTCAAACCAAGCCAACTAGTTGACTTCCTCATTGAAAACCAGAAAGTAGGATATAGACAAGTTCAACACCAAAGGTTGCTACTTTCGTGCTTTGAGCACGTGGTAGTGTGGTATAGCACACAATTTACCCAAGTAGGTAGTTGCGTGCTACAACCACCAAAGTTGAAAGTTGGCAAAGTAATCTTTAGTTGACTACTTTCCTATTAGGTTAGTTCTCTTGTTCGGTTCAACTTGAATAGCAATTCTGAGGCTATAGGTGAAGTGTCACAAGTACATACAAGCACAGTAGACTAGTTTTCTAAGTTTAAAATATGTCGTGACTTATATTATCGAGATCGTCGTGGCAAGACGAGGTTGGAGCTAGAAGAGTTGGTGCATGAGGAGTGGTACCTGCAATCACTAAAAATACTTGGTTAAAAAACGCTACATTACTATTTAAATAACTTGATCATTTTGATTTTTAAAACTGGTTGAAACATTGTCGAAAAGCGTTCTAAATTTTTATATAGGCTAGATATGTTTAAAATAATTTTACTGCAAGAGGGAATATTTTTCTAAAGCTTGTAGTAATTTTTATAATTTTTAAAATCTCAAAAAAAAATTAAAAACAATTTTTAAATTAGTAACGTATTTATTCAAACATTTATTCTGGATGCAATCTACATCGGAATGTTGCAAATGAGCTGTCAAAATGACCGTATTAACTAGTACTATAACATATATTTTTATCACTTATTAGTTTACGTGAAAAATAAGAAGATACGGATTTTTAATTGAAAAAGATGTATTTAAGTTTTTTGCTTAAAAATTAATTATGGAAAAACTAAGCATCCGATTGAGATGAAACTAGCGACATTGTGTCCAGAATATTATTTCTGATTTTCTGGAGCTAGTCTCACATTTTTCTAGGGCTTATATAATTAGTTATGGATTTAAAACCGTAATACCCTATTTAATAATTTATAAAATACGAAATTACGAATAACTTTCATATTTACAAGTTTTCCATTGGAGATATTACCGTCGCTTCGTTCGTTGCATGCGAGGGCGGCGAACGCATGGGACTTCGTCGGCGGCGAAGCTCGGGTCGGAGGGAGGCGGGGATGGAGGGCGAAGGCGTCGGCGTCGTCGAAGCTCGGGGAAGCGGCGGGTGTGGCGGTGCCCAGGTGCGAGCAACGGTGGACGGGAAGAGGGAGGGCCGTGAAGCGAGAGTGGGGTTGGGTCGAGCTGTCGGACGTCGGGGGTGACGAAGTTGGAGCTGGGATCTTCGTGAGCTGGGCGTCGCTCGGAGGGCGGAGGCTTGGGCTGCTCGGGGTGACGGTAGCCTAGGGATGGGTTCACGTTGGAGAAGAAAGAAGAGGGGGCGGTGCAGCTCGCTGGGCGGGGTTCGGCGGTGTACGTCGACGGAGAGGCAGCGATGCGTGCGGGCGTTGCTTCGTCGTCGTCGTCTCAGGCGGTGCTCGGTGTGGGGTGGCCTCGGTGTAAGGTCGAGCTAAGGTCGAGCTAAGGTCGAGCGGTGGCGGAGCGGAGAGCATGGGTTGGGGAGTTTGGGTTTGCATGGAGAAGAGAGAGAACTAAAGAGAGGGTCCGCCTGTGTGAAAATGAGAGGGGAGGGAAGTTATATAGGGTTTAGAAAATAAAAGGGTAGCTGGGGTTTGTGGGTAGCTAAGGGAAATGAACCGGTTGAGGGGAGGAAAACGTGAGGGTTAGGTAGGTGATTAGGTGGGTAATTAAAGTAATTAGGGAAGGGTAATGGTAATTAATAATAGGTAAACCCCCATTATTAGTGTAACAAAATTACGATTTTGCCCCTAATAGTAAACGTATCCGAAAAATTACAAAAACATACCCACTGGACCGTATCTTTGCGAGGATCGCGAATGCGAAATCCGTTACAGGGTTTGAGCTACGGAGATACTAGTTTTAGGCCAAAATGTTTAGGAAGCGGGTTTGCGGGTTCTCCATTAAAATAATATCAGAAAATTACGAAATTAATGTGGGGAGCCCTAAATGATCATATGATGCTACTATAGAAGTTTAAAAACGTTTTGAAGACGTTTGTATACAAAATAAATTCATTAAGCCAAAACAGCAATATCTGAAAATGAATTTTCATCAGATCTTTTAGAGGTATTTGATGAAATCTGATCTTACTAAAATACTCCATAACTAGTCTGGTACTTCAAAATATTTTTATATGAAATTTTTGAAATCAATTTTGTTATAAAACTCTTGACTACATTTATAAAGAAATTTTGAATTGTTAAAAATACGTTAAGTATGTAAATTGAAGTGGTGAAAAATACAGGTCGTTACAGCTTCACTGCGCTACCCGCAGTAGAGGAACCGGAGCCCGTGATGCCAAGGACCAATGACTAGATGTTTCAGGAGTGGAGGTGACGAGATCCGTTGCTGCTTCGGGATCTGGCGCCAGATCTACGCGTGACCATCATACTAGGTTGGTATTCTCCTGCTTGTAGTAACCCAAACGTTACGCCACTGGAAACCTAATTAAAACTAACAACATAATCACTAAAGTTATTTTATGCTCCTTTTAACTGCTGTGACAACCTAGTCCGTTGATTGGGCTATTTTGACTGTGCACATAGGGTAGAATCGATGTAGAGAACCATAGAATAGATCTGAACGTATGAACAACGTGATTTGGAACTACTAGGATAGCCACGATCAACTTAGAGACATGCCGTAATAGGAATTCTAAAACCAGTCCTGACATCATCCTGTTTGACCTGTTACAGCAAACTGTAACCGATGCTCTGCCCGTGACGAGACGCCCCCTACGGATGCACTTCTCGCTACTTCAGGCAAGTGCTCACTTGTGTTGACACGGCCACGTTTAGGCCATTACTTTTCTTAGTTTGTAAAAATATGAACAAAATACCTATACGTGAAATGATAGCGTCTAGGATACCCTTACGACAGCCTAGACTTGATGACAAAGTCTAGGCCCAATATGCTATAACTGCATTGTTGATAAATATATTAAAACGGACATGCATCATTCTTGCCTTGCCATGTAACTTTATGCACGAATTGTATTGAACCAAGCAGGGAATAAGGCACTCTCCTAGCAGAGAGAGTGATCCTTTGTACAAATAACATGCGGGAAATAAGGCACCCTCCTAGCAGAGAGAGTGATCCTTTGTATGGAATTGTCTTGTGCACTGGGTTGGGGTTGGGTTGAGCGGTCGCAAGGTTTAGAGGGTTTGGCCGCCCTCTAACCTTAAGGAGTGAACCCTAGAGACACACACTGTCTGGTATTGTCTTGTAGCTGGTAGCACACGACACGGCCATTGCCATGCCACGTTTACTTACTTTCATCTGTCTTTTACTTTCCTGCCATGTTTACATAAATTGCAATGCTGTCGCATCTCAGAATCTGCCATGTAAACAACATTTAATAACTGTCTTTAAACTCCATACAACTTGCAGTAGATTCTTTCTTACATTTCATTTGTAGACTCTGTCTGACGTACAACTCCTCTTCTCTTGGGTGTTTGTACGTCAGGTACTGAGACAGAGTACACAGACGAGGAGACAGTAACTGAGGACTTGGAGCAGGAGGACGCTGCTCAGGAGTACGACCCGGTCGAGGACCAATCCTAGAGTTTCCTTCCTATTTCTGACTTGGAGTTTCCAGTTTCCTAGTTTGGGTGCGTATCACCGTTTAGATTCTTATCTAGGTTAGGTGCGTAGCACCAGTAGTTTTTTTCAGTTGTAGCCATGCCCGATGCTTTCTTTTATTAGACTTCTTTTGTACTGCTGGATTTTTATCATGATGAATGAATGTTCTTGGTTCTTTTTGAGTACTCTTATTATTCTGAACTGTAATGTAAGAACCTGTACATTGATTGTTGTATCCCTACAGACGCTTAGTGGGCTCGAGCTTCACAGCTCCGCCCATGCAGACCTTCATCTCGTTCTCATACCTGTATAATGGGAAGCAGGGCGTGACACTAGTGCTCTCTGTTTTTGAGATTCTGAGCCTCTAGTCGACCTGTAGATGAACACTAGTCGACTAGTGTTATCATTTATATCTATAACGGTAACATTTGACTTTGTGATTTTTAGCCATTAGAGGGGCATTTTAGTTAATAGTTTTGACACTTTTTGTCCTATAAATAGAGGAGTTTTCTCAGATTTTTTTTGTTTACAAAGGAGGACATCGAACCCTTGACCTACCACTACAATGGGAGGGGGAGTACCACTAGGCCAAAGGGCCGATTTCTCAGATTTTTGATATGAAGAAAAGTCATTTGTTTGCGAAAGAAAAGTATTTTGTGCATAAATTTTTTATAGAAAAACTCTATTCTCGTGGTCAAATATTTCAAAGTTTTCTATTCCTTAGTTTAGCAAATTCCTTCATCTTCCAAAGACAAAATTCTATTTTTTGGGATCAAGATCTTCTCAATAGCCACTACACGTTCACAAGAGCTTCAACTCGGGCTACATGTATTTGTATCAACAATCTCTGTAAGTATTTTCTCACTTGTGTTTGTGAGAGGGAAAATCCTCTTGTAGTGAAGTGGGCTGTAATATCATTCGTCTAGGCAAGGTGGGTTGAAAGTCCTCTTGGTGGTAGTGGCAAGTGTACTATTTGATGAAATAGTGGACTAAACCCTAACGGAGTTTTGGGGACTGGAATGGCACTGAGGGGTGAACCATGATAAATTTGCTATGTTTGTGATTGTGTTTCTGAGTTGCTTTGTTCCCTTGCATTATTTTATTTATGTTGTGCTTACATCTTTATTTAAAAGAGTATTGATTAAGATTAAATTAGGTAACACTAATTGTAATCTCATGGAGAATTTTCTAAAGTAATATTTTATTTTTTTCCTTAAAAACACTATTCATCCCCCCTCTAATGTTTCTCCTTACGATCACAAGATCTAGCACATGGTATCAGAGCCTGGTACATGATGGCGTCAACATGCAGTAAGTTCCTAGAAGGCCAATCCACCATTCCTCACCATGTCCAACTACGGGAATTGGAAGAATATGATGAGGATAGACTTCTTATCTATATCATGTGATCTTTGGAAGATGGTGGAGATCCATATGTGGAGCCAACAAAATCGGAACATGAATGGACCGAGAAGGAGAAGGACAAAATTGCACTAATCCCAAAGAGATGTCAACTGTCTATTGTGCACTTAATACAATGGAATACAACCGGATCTCCATGGCTACCTCTGCACATAAAACATGGAAGATGCTTGAGGTAACTCATGAAGGTAATAAATAAGTTAAATCTACAAAATGTTCTCTTTATGCCTACATGTATGAGTACTTCAGAATCCATAAAGGGCATATATACGCGGTTCATCGAGATCATCAACACACTTGCAGGGCTAGGTAAGAAATAATCTAAAGAATATCATGTGTGCAAGATTCTCCATTCTCTCACATCCAAGTGAGGAGTATAGAAACCTAAGTGATAGGTTTAGTGACTTAGAACAAAACATGTCCACCATTAAGGCTAAGTATGAGGATTTATATAGAAATGTGGAGAAGTTTAACAAGGGCAAATAAAAGTTAGATGATTTGATTAGCTTGAAAAACCCCTCAAGTAGCAAATTTGGCCTAGGATATAATAAAACCAATTAAAAATCTAGGACCACTCATCAGCATGCTAGGGTTCATCGAAATAAAAATGGATTTGTCAAAGTTGGATACCAAGGCGAAGGACTATCCAAATGAAGGATGAGTATGTTTCTAGTTTCATGAACAATATTCATTATAACAGATATTATAGATTTTCTTATGATGTAAATCTAAATCAAAATGGGTTTGGTTCCCTATTGATTGATATCAATTTCTTTGACTAATCTTGGTCCCAAAGATAAAGCGTACCAAATTATTGGTTCATGTACTTATATATGATGGGATTAGAAGCTGACTCTCGAAATTGCAAGGAATATGTATGATTTCATGGGGAGGTTCAAAATTGATATGCAAATTTTAGGGGAGAGCTAAATAATCTTGGGGTATATTTGTAAGCATTTTGGTGTCATTTTATATATGATATCCCCTCATTTGTTTATAACAACAAGTGGTATCATGCATCTCTCTCATATGTTCATATTTTGTTAGAACACTTGATAGCATGAATAACACTTAATTTCATTTCTCATAACACTTGGTATAACGATATTGAGTCACCTACTTAACTCTTTTGAGTCATGACATTTTACATACATTTTTGGGGGAGAGATTTGCGAATATGGAAGAGATTTGCGAATAGGGGAAAGATATTTTTTTGTGAGAAAGATTTTCATTTCACACTTTTAAATGATAACAAAAGGGAAGAAATACTAGATGACTATACATAATAATATGATTGCAATACTATGATATAATGATATATGTTGCTAACAAATAGTTTTATTCGTATTATTTTGCATTCATATTTGTCATCATTAAAAAGGGGAGAATGTTTGGATGTTGAGTCATGCCGTTTACTTTTGGTGATGAGTAGATATGTCATCTAATATATGAGTACAGTAATATGAAGCAAATCACAAAGTTCTCAAAGCTAATGTTTAGCTTCATGCTCACTTATTAAAGCATCATATTCAATTTTTAGCTTGTCATGATCATGAAGAAAAGTGTGATGACTATCTTCTACCTTCTTATGATCTTTCTTTAACTTTGAGTGCTCACTAACAAGTTTCTCATATAACATCTTAAAAACTTCTTCTAACTCACTATTATCATTATCATTATCAGATCAATGATCCTTTACCTCAGCATCTAGATGTGTTACCAAGCACATCTCGTTGTTGTTGCTTTTGTGGTTTTTTGCCCTCCGGTGGTTGAGTGTCCAATGTTTGTCCTCCATACTTTTCTTCAAAAATTTCCAATTTGATAGCCAGTGATAGCATCTATGATACCGCCAGAACATCATCAGAAATACTAGCATAAAGAACATCCATTACTTAAGGTTCACGGAGTACGCTTCCTTTTGCTCAAATGTCCTCGTCACTTGTCATGCCCCGCTTCCCATTGTACTTGGGAGCGAAAACGTGAGCGGGTCTGCATGTCCTTAAAGTAAAGAAGAAGTACTTTTTTCTTTCTTCTTTGACTTAAGCACAATAAGCGTTTTTTTGTTAAGCAATCAGGTCTTTGCAACCGCATTTCTCAGAAACAGCACAAATGTTTATTACAACTTTGGTCCAGAATTTAAAACAAATACACAACAAATTAGGCCTAGCATGGCCATACATTTTATTTCAGAAAGCAACACACCTGCAACAATAAATGAAGCTAATAAAGGAAGACTGCAGCAATGTTCTAGTATTCGACAGGGAGGATCTCGGCGTCCTTGTAGCTCTGGTCGACGGGATCTACCTTCTGGTTGAATCCTCGAAAGTGGGGTCCTCACTGTACTCCGTCTCTCAACCTAACATATATTTCATGGATTCATTGAAATATATGTCAGCGAAAGGCTCGACAAGATTTTATAGCAAATGAAAGCATTAACTTAGATATATAAACAGAAGAGCGTTAGAACACATTTACGAAGAACAAGTGCACAATTTAAAGTATGAGCATGCTGAAATCATTTAACATGTGATTTGCATTTAAAGGAATTAACACAATTATAAGTTGGGTACTTTCAGTTATTTGTGCTTGTGCAAGTCCATGTCTGAGTAAGTAAAGTGTTCTCGATACACCCTATTATCGGGGGTTTACTGTGACGCTTCTTGCCATCCCTAACCTGAAAAATGGCCAAGATGCTTGCTTCCATTAGTGTGGTATGAAAGTAGCCGTAATGTGTACAAGACACACTTACAGACTCTACTACATGAACCAACCCCACCCAAAGTGTCTGTCTAGTCTTTGACTCGGTTCATCCCATCTGTATTTGATGGTATCACATGTTCGTTTCGAGGGTTATATCCTACCCTCTATCCAAATTAGTTCAATATGATAGCATGCAGATAACAACATTATTATCACAGGTCCATTTAAATCAAAAGGCAACTAGTATAATGAAAGCATGCAGTTCAGTTTTCTAAGATTGACAAGCGTGATTCCAGCACTAGGGTTGTACAGTTCAATTTTGCAATTCAGATACGATAAAATACTTGCCTCGAGGGTTATTGGGTGTCCAGACGGTCGTAACGAGAGGCGCGATTATTTCTGCGAGGTTGGATTCTTAATATGTCAAGCCAAAGAATTCTCTGCTGATAATAATAACTCTAACTTATATAATTATACGATATACACATATAATGTATATATCACTAATTCTTATTACCAGCATCTCTTTTTAATAAATAATTTATATATGTAATATCTATATTATAAAACAGGGATGTTATCATGGGTTATTGGATAAGAGTTTTTGGATAAGAGTTGAGAAATTGGGTATATATGAGGGTTGTTGTTAAGAGAAATTGGATAAGATAAGAGAAATTGGATAAGATAAGAGAAATTGGATAAGTGAAGAGAAATTGAGTTTGAAATTTTAAATTTGAAACAAAATTTTGGGGGGAAATTAAATTCTGGGGAGGGAAAAACAAATCAGCGCTTAAAAAAACCCCCCTGCTGCCTCTCAAAAAATCCCGAAAACAATTCAACGCTAAAAAAACCCCTGCTGCCTCGCAAAAAAAAACCCTACTGCCTCTCCTCCGTTCTCATGCTTCCTCGCCCCCCCCCACATCAGCGCTAAAAAACCCCCGCTGCCTCTCAAAAAAAACCCCTTTGCCTCTCCTCCCTTCTCATGCCTCATCTCCTCCCCTATTCCGCTCATATCGGACATCGCCCCCAAATCGAGTCAGGTTCGGGTCCGAACCCGCCGGCGCCCGACCTAAGGGCCCAATCAGCGCCTCCTGCCCACCCACGATGGCTGATCCGATGGAGGGGTTAGCGGCGGTGCCCAACAATGTTGCCAATGCCGCTGGTAAAATCATCCGCAAGTACTTCCGCCATTCCTTCGATCTCAGTCACTCTTTTTAACTCTGCAAAAATTGCTTATTTTTAGTGATGTTTGGTTAAAGATGCCAGCTTTAGTAAATACAAATGTTTTTTAAGTCTCTTCTCTAAATTATGACATTGTCTGTGTCAACTATAGTGATTTTTGTGATCAGATGTTATGCTTGCGTGAAAAGATAACCATGAATTTGAAGAGGGGTGATGGCAGGAAATGATGTTATTGATGAGCTGATATTATTAATCATAAGAAGCAAGTGGATTGTGTTACATACTGTAATGAGCTGATGGTTCATACTGTAATGAAGTTTTAAAAAGAATTTGCATTTTATTTGAATGCCAAATTCTATATGTGCTTAATGTTAATTTTCCAATTTCTATTTGAATTCCAATTTCTATTTGTGTTGAAAGCTAATGCAATTCAGTTAATCATTACATTCAACAAAAATTCTATGTCAGTTCATGGAAATTCAGAATTAGTTAACAGAAATTCTATGTTAAAAATGGATATAGTTAAATAACATATCAACAAAGTTAGTTGATGTTGGAACACAATTAGTTAACAGAACATATCACAGAATTATATCTTTTTTCTGTTGGAGTTCACATAATTTTTCTGTTATGAAATTTGTATTTGAATTTTTCTATTGGAGTTCACATAATATTTTCCAAAAATTTAATTTTTTGTGATGACCTGATCTTGGTCTCAAAAAATCTTGATCCTATGTAAGCTATTTTTGGGCATCACATTGACGTTTTACCACAAAAATCGACCCCAAATCAGTTCTTTTATGTACTCAATCATTGTCAAGCTCAATTTTCCCATCAGCATTCAAAAACCTCACCTAAATGCACTACCTCTCCACGTTTTTGCATTATTGTAGAATGTATTCGTTGAACATAAACGATTAATTCAATGATGGTGTTTTATGGTGTTTTATCAAATGTGAGTACAAATTATAATGTGTGAAATGGTGAAAATACCATTGCTGTTGTTTTTTTGACATTCATATATGGTTCATTAGGGATAAATATATTTTGTTGTTATGTTTTTGTTGTTATTATTTTGTCAATTCTGAGGTTTTATGCAACCGAATAAAATTAGAAATATGGTCACTGGGATTGTTACTGAAGTGTCTTTCCCCTATGTTCAGACACTAAATGAGAAGCCAGAAGAACGGAAGCAAGACCTCACTTTCATCCCTCTTGCACCAGCATGTGTTGTTTCAGCCACAAACTCGATTGTTTTGAATGGTTATGCATTACAAGCATTTAAATATCCCTAATAGACGAGGATTTCGTGTTCTCATTTCTTTTTTTAAAAATCATTTATTAAACCAAATAATGAAACTTTAGATATGACAAGGCAATTAGTCTAATTTCGCATTATTGTAGAATGTTTTTGTTGAACATAAAAGATTAATTCAATGATGGTGTTTTATCAAATGTGAGCACAAATTATAATGTGTGAAATGGTGAAAATACCATTGCTTTTGTTTTCTGACATTCATATAGGGTTCATTAGGTATATATATATTTTGTTGTTATGTGTTTGTTGTTATTATTTTGTCAATTCTGTGGTTTTATGCAACCGAATAAAATTAGAAATATGCTCACTGGGAATGTTACTGAAGTGTCTTCCCCCTGTGTTCAGACACTAAATGAGAAGCCTGAAGAACGGAAGCAAGACCTCACTTTCATCCCTCTTGCACCAGCACGCGTGGTATGTTTCAGCCACAAACTCGATTGTTTTGAATGGTTATGCATTACAAGCATTTAAAAATCCCTAATGGACGAGGATTTCATGTTCTCATTTATTTTTTTAAAAATCATTTATTAAACAAAATAACGAAACTTTAGATATGAAATGGCAATCAGTCTCATTTCGCATTATTGTAGAATGTCTTCGTTGAACATAAAATATTAATTCAATGATGGTGTTTTATGATGTTTTATCAAATGTGAGTACAAATTATAATGTGTGAATGGTGAAAATACCATTGCTCGTGTTTTCTGACATTCATATAGGGTTCATTAGGGATAAATATATTTTGTTGTTATGTTTTTTTTAATTATTTTGTCAAGTCTGTGGTTTTATGCAACCGAATAAAATTAGAAATTTGCTCACTGAGAATGTTACTGAAGTGTCGTTTCCATGCGTTCAGACACTAAATGAGAAGACTGAAGAACGGAAGCAAGAACACACTTTCATCCCTCTTGCACCAGCATGTGTGGTATGTTTCAGGCTTTCAGCCATTGGTATTATGCAATAGAATGCAGTCGGAAAAGAACATTGTGTGGTATGTTTCAAGCATGCATGTGTGGTATGTTTCAAGCGTTCAGCCATTGGTATTATGCTTTCAGCCATTGTATTTGAGCCCTAACTCGATTGTTTTGAATGTTCACAAGCTAAAGCATATTAACGTAAGTCATAAGAAATGCATTGGTATTTCGTGTGACAAAAATCAAGATACTAGAGTTCTGTTTAGAATTTGAGTCATATATCCTAGATGAGTACATTCTCACTCTCTTAGTATTTAAATTTCTATTTTTTCCATACCCTAACCATATGCACCTATGAGCTTCTAACTTGCCATCCTCTCTTCCGATATCATGGGGTTTGACATAAATCCTGATTTATCTTGATTCATATTATCATTTTCCCATCAATTTCACAAATCATGTGCATCATACAGATTTGAAAATTCAATTTACTTAGATACGTTCAATGGCATTTGTTGGCAAATTCATTCAATTATAAATACTTTAGATGTAAATTTACTATCTCAGTGAATTTTATTATTTCATATTTTAGATTCAAGAGAAAGTATTTGTACTTTGAAAAATTTTACATGCCTTTTTCTTATCTATGCTGCTGATTTTTTTTGGTTGCAACGTGTCAGGCAATACCTTTGGTTTGTATTTGAGCCCTATCTTTCTGACAGAAACCGTGTCTAAGGCAGCAGCTATATCTTTTTCAAGATTGTGACTGTCATTGATAAATGGTATTGTCCGATATTCTTGCTCTCACCGAAAACAAACACCTTTGTTTACTTTCTGGCATGTTCATTTTTGATTAACTGGTAATGGGATTCTATCAGTGTTGTTAAAATTAGAGATAAATCTGGTTGCTTTCGTTTTTGGTTAGTCATTTATCATTTGCGGATGCCTTGGTACATATCACCAGAAAAAGAACTCAGCTTCAAATGTCTTGAATCTTGAATTAACAATATGAATTTTGAGTTCAGATTTCAATTTTTTTGACCTAAAATTTCAGGATATTTATGCTTAAAATAACAGTCATGCTTTCCACATATGGGTGAGTTCTTTCGGCTTAAAATAACAGTCACTCTAACATATGCTTAAAATAACCCTCTTTTTTCTTTCGGCTTTCCACAAACTTGGATATTCACAGTATTTTGCTGACAATGTTACTTTAAGCATACATATTGAACTGAAAAAACTTTAACTGAAATTTGAAATCAGTTTCCTTAACCAGTTATTTTAAGCATACATATCCTGAAATTTTTTTGATAACAGATACAATGTTATTGATACAATGAGTCATTGTAATAACATTGTATCAATGAGTTCAAATTTTTTTTGCTATGTTTCATTGAACCCTCACCATTGATTGTGTTGTTTAGAGCTTGAACCATGATGAAAGATTCTTGTGTCTCATATCATTCTTTTCCGACTGCATTCTATTCATGTAAATACATTGTTTATTTGGTTTGCTTGATGTCTGAAGACTGATGTATTGAATTACCGGGCTGTTCTCATGGAAATTTCGAAGCAACTTCTAGATCTCATTATTTGTCTATCCAAAAATGATATAAGGAAATTCTTGCACTATTATTTTGCAATTTTGGGTCAATGTTCTTTGATTTATTTCAAGAAGGTGAATGATGGTTTCTTATTTGTTGATTTACAGAGTTTTATTGATATTTGCATTGAGTATGTTAACGAGCTACTTCGGTCAAATTTTGGCAAAGAACAATGTTACTTTAAGCATACATATTGAACTGAAATTTTTTTAACTGAAATTTGAAATCAGTTTTCTTAACCAGTTATTTAAGCATACATATCCTGAAATTTTTTTGATAACAGATACAATGTTATTGATACACAATGAGTCATTGTAATAACATTGTATCAATGAGTTCAAATTTTTTTTGCTATGTTTCATTGAACCCTCACCATTGATTGTGTTGTTTAGAGCTTGAACCATGATGAAGATTCTTGCGTCTCATATCATTCTTTTCCGACTGCATTCTATTCATGTAAATACATTGTTTATTTGGTTTGCTTGATGTCTGAAGACTGATGTATTGAATTACCAGGTTGTTCTCATGGAAATTTCGAAGCAACTTCTAGATCTCCCCTCCCCTCTCTCAACTTCCCTCTCTCCCACATGCGCAGCATGTAGGTACACGTGTACTGGATTGTCAAGGAGGTTTTCAGATGTCTTAGATTTGCAAATACTTATTTTGATATTATGCTTCCATTGCCTTTTCGTTCTTACTAACAAATTTTACATGTTAAATTTCAATGTTCTTACTAACAGATTTGTACATTCAGTAAATATACATGTACAATCAGATTTGTATGTGCAAACTAAATGTACATGTACTATCTGAATGTTAAATTAAATGTTCATTCTGTTTTCACATCAGCATCACAGATTTGTACAATCAATTTGAATGTTAAATTAAATTTTGATATTATGCTTACATTGCCTTTTCGTTCTTACTAACATATGTGATGGTGTAGCTCAAGTGAGAAAACACATCAATCATTTCAACTTAAATATTTTTGTGTGTGGAAAAAATAAGCAAAAGATTGTCACAGAAAGAACATGCTCTACCAATAGTAATGTTAAATATATCAATAGTCAAGCCCGCACGAGCAAGAAGTGGTATGATCTCAACTGTGCTCTCCCAATATTCTTTCAAGAAAGTATACTTTTTGACCAGTTCCTGCTCTACCAACATTCTTAACCATGATGAACATGTATTTATAGCTGAAGACTGAGACAAGGCACAAGCTTATAAACTTCAATTTCTACGTGTCGCTGGACGAGCGCTTCAGCCGGAGCAAGCTGTCGGAGTTCATAACGAGCTCACTCCAGGCAATACTCCACTTCGTGACCTCAGAGCTGCAATCAATTTTCCAAGGGGACCGTGTTAGCTTCGAGTCATTCGAGCAGGTGGCAAAGGACATGTATGGCGGGAAACGAAGCCACCTGCTGGAGGGCATGGTGATGGGAAAGCTGAAGGGGTTTCTCCCAGAAGAGCTCTTCAAAGAAATCGTCAGAATGACGAAGGCGAATCCAGTGAAGTTTCCAGTTCCACAGGTCATCGTTGGTCAATTAATTTCTTTCTCCCTGTAAAAATGTATAGTAGTGAAATTTTGTCCAGTCATTAACCATGTACCACAATGCAGTCGATGAATACGCATGGAAGACCGACGAGGAATTCGCACGAAAGATGCTCGCCGGGGTCAATTCGATGTTGATCAAATGTTTGGAGGTAGAAATGAATGAAAATTCTATTTAATTTCTTCCATATTCAGTGAATTGCAGCAAGATGTTTCTTAATTGTTTCAGTCTTTTTTCATGATTTTCATCATGTCATTTGAAAGTTGGGATAAATGTTTGCTTGCAGGCCAATCTGATGGATTTGAGAACAGGTCTGCCGGTGAGATCTCCGCTGACAACTTGATCGATATCCATAGCATCCTTGGAACACAGAGCCCAGCTCAGCACGGAGGAAGATCTGCGACAAATGAAGAATCTAATGATCTCCATGGAATGTGGACTAATTCTTCAAGGTGATAAAAATGCTAGCTTCCATTATTTCATGCATTAGACAAGGAGTTGTGTGTGATAGATTCATGGGAGTATGTATATATGCTGTTGGTTTAGCAAGACATACCATTTTATTTTTGATATTGTGTCAAGCTATTGTTTGTTGGATTTATTTACCAAACCATGGATTTGGTGCTCAAATTGTCACTCTTTTTTCTCAAAATAAAAGTGAAGATTTGATAACATGATAAGTTTTCCTCATTTAAAATAAATCATAGAATGTTATAGGAATGAGCTTGCATTATGTTTTTCTTTTGAAAAATATATACACATTCATGTAAGTGATACTAAAAGGTAGCTAACAAACATGATTCATAGTGCAGTGTTGTTCCATCTGTAACATCATCTTATTAGAATTTGGCCATCCATCATTAAGCAAGCAGTTAGGCAATACTTTATGCCCAGGCTTTTCAAAGGGGCACACCTAACTGACACTTTTGTAGTGTTTTTGAGTTTTAATTTCAGTTTTTAGATTTCATGTTTCTGTTTTAAAATCAGGTTTCATGTTTCTGTTTGTAAGTTCAGGTTTCATAGTTGCATCATAACAAGGAGCAAGAATCCTGAAGCTCTCTTAATCTCGCGATTCTGCCCATGTTAGTAAATTTGGATAATTTTTGTTGGTATTGAACTGAAGTGGAATTTTGGGTGTGCCCAATTATATGTTGTTCTTGGAGTTTTATGAGAAGGGGAATTTGGCAGAGAGATTACATGCCGAGGGTGTTGAGTTCAAGGATTGATGAAGACCTACTGATTGCTTATGATCTTGGTATATAAATTCATGCATCGTGCTCAAGAGATTTTTGGTCTATAAATTCAGTACATATAGGATTAGTTTTGATATATCTTTTAAATGATTTGTCTTAAAATAGCTTATTAAATAATACAACATTTTAAGGATTAATTTTCTATAACAAGCGAAGAAATCTATTTGTCTTCTTATGTTTTATTGCATTGTGTTTCTATTAACGTGTCTGATGTTAAAATATCGTTGCATTTGTTATCCATGAACTTGCTCGATTATTGTTTTTATTTCAGCATCTTCTGCCACAATCAATCTTTCATTACAATAGCATTAGTGAGCAATCGGGTTTCTCCTTATTAATCTTTAGTTGTTGCAATGGGAGAAGCAAGGTTATGCTGCTTTAGGGTGTCATTACCAAGAAAATTTCCTTGGCTATATACGAGGTAACCCAGTTTAACTGTCAATTCTTAGGCTTACACAATTAGGGGTGTATTCCCATAAACGGTTTGTGTATATTCCTCTCAGTTTCATGGTGCATATAGTGAAATTTGAATGTGTGTATTCCCAGAGAGAGTTTGTGTATAGTCCTATTAGTTTGATCTTTTTCTTAATTGTTCTTAAATTAGTGAGATATGTGATGCCTTTTTGTTGAAATGATAAAATGTATGCTCAAATTCTCATATTAGAATAGTAGCATATACGTGTTTGGGCATGAACTGAAGTCAATTATCTCATTTAGGTGGATTCAACTATCATATTCATCATTTTCTGTTACTTAGTCTATTTCAAATTTTCCAAGAGATGAATTACAAAATTCAAGACAATGGAATTAAATTTTATGTATAAAGAGATTTTTGGTCATAAATTCAGTGCATATAAGATTAGTTTTGATATATCTTTTAAATGATTTGTCTTAAAATAGCCATGGTGGTAGCTTTGTAATTTGAACCATGGTGGGGCTTGCTTTCGATTGCAAATTTTTTGTTCCGCTCATTATCCAACTTTTTTGTTCTTTTTTTTTGCACAGATTGCATGGAGTAGGAGATGGCTATGGTGTGTTTCAATTGGTGTGGCTTCTTATACAGGGTATCAGAGTTAAAATTTGAATGGTGTATAGTTGAATGTTGGAGCAAAAACCAAATATTTGAATGTTGTATTGGTTCATTTATGTGTTTCAAAATGTGTCCTGATTTCTCATACAAGCAGTGTCTTTTTTAATGCCAACCTTACTGGCTTCTTCTTTTTTCCAATAACTACATATTATATGTGTTTTAAATACTTTGTTTTTCATTCTATTGATGATGTTTTCCAGGATGGTGAAAAAAATTGCTGGCCAGATACTTACTGGATGCAGTGTGATAGAATTTCATCGTGCTACAGTGTTTGATGTATGGACATTATTTCCTCTAATTTATGAACTTACATGAATCCTTTTTTACATCTTCTGGATTCTAATGCTTATGACTCTCTATCCTTTCACCATAGGATCATTGACATCTCTTTCGCTTGCAACTTCTGTATCATATATAGATATGCTTACCTATTCGCATTGAGAAAGGGGATATAAATGGAAGAGCAGTAACCCATCTTAAATTTTATTATGTTGAAAATATTTTTTGGAAGCGTTGATTCAAAGGTGCTCCAAGGATAATTAGAATTCAGGCCATTCAGGAAAATGTTTATAGGATAGGTGCACTTATTACACTTATATTATCAGCAGGTCAATGATAATTAGAATTCAGGTCGTTTAGGCAAATGTTTAAAGGATATATGCACTTATTACACTTATATTATCGGTAGGTCAAGGATAATTAGAATTCAGGTCGTTCAGGCAAATGTTTATAGGATAGGTGCACTTATTACAATTATTTTATCAGTAGGTCAATTCCTCCTCTTTTAACAATATAAGAACCAATAATTTCTCTTCTATGGGATGCTGAAATTCTTATGGAGTATGATAAGCATATTTTTGGGTACAATGAGTTCAACAGTGGACTATGTTTTTGGGTTCCATAGTGGGCATCTACAATTAATATGCACTATATCTGATGCCATACCTTAGTGGACTATGTTTTTGGGTCAGTTATCATGAGGAAGGTTCAATAACCAATTATATGGCAGACTGGCATAGCTACTTCATAGGTAGAAGCCTGGCAACTAAATTTTAAATAATGAGAATAGATGCATAAGAGACAGTAAAAGAGCAGCATGGCAACAAGTTATTAAATAGCTTAGCCCTATGATGGTTCACGTAATTCAAGATTCAACCATATTGTCCCTCTGTCCTGCTGTTCAAGATGACTTTCAATATCCTAAACAGATTTCGGAATCTCAAATATGATTTAGGTTTCAAATTTGCCTATGTGTATAATACAAGTGGTGGATTCTGAACTTTTGCCCTTTGGTTAATGTTTATTTTATATTTAATGGTAATGCTAGAATTATGTGGACTTGGGTAAAAAATAAGTAGAGTTGCCTTTGTTTGAAGGTCCAGTTTTGACGGGATTGAGTCAGATAAATGTAGCCCTTGATACTTGAGGTAATGTTAATATTTTAATAGAGTGAAATGACTAATTTAACCTTCTGTCTCTTGGTTTCTTTTTATTTGTTATTTTGCAAGCTTTTGGTGATGGATGGATGGATCATTTTCGTTGCCAGTCCTTAACGAATGGTTCACCTACTTCAAGATTCCATACATATCACGAGTCATTGTAATAACATTGTATCATTGTTCTGATACAATTTTAACATGAGGAGTTGAACTTATTGGAATGACGTGTGATATATATATCATGTTATAACAAATTTATCATTCATGAGGACTTCAACTGGAGCAATTTTGCCATTCCAATGAGTTCAATGAGTTCAATGTGTTGGTGACCGCCTCAAGAGTGGTGTACAATGAGTTTAATAGTTGCATATCCTGTTATAACAAATTTTGATTACAATGTTAAACTGTTTGATGTTTTAACATTGTATCATCTTATGTTAAGCATACAGTTTGATGTTAAAACATGATACAATGTGTTGGTGGCAATAAAATATTTTATGTTAAAACAGTTTGATGTTAAAATTTGGATGTTAAAATATTTTATGTTAAAACTATATGTTAAAATTGTATGTTAAAACTATTTTAACTAAAATATTTAATGTTAAAACTGTATGTTAAAATTGGTGGCAATAAAACATTCCAATGTGTTGGTGGCAGTTTGATGTTAAAACATGATACAAGCAGTTTAACTAAAATTTTAACATGATACAATATTCAAATGTGTTCTATATGTATGTATGCACTTGGTTCCTGCCTCTTCAGAGTTGGATTTTTTGTGTTGTTGCTAGCTGTTCATGGTGAAATACCACTGAAATGAGAGAATGGACAGATACAAGGTTCTTCTGGTTGTTAGATGTTTTACTCAAACTTGCGGAGCTGAATACCTTGAGATCATTTCTCATGTTGCCCTATTCAATTGCATTCATGTTATTTTTTATTATTATCAACCAACAATGGCAGATGTTTTAGTTAGATGTGACGAATGCTTTTCTTATATGTAGATCTTAATGAAGAAGTCCATATAAGCAACCTCTTGAGTATGTTGCTCTCAAGGAGAATGTGGCGTGTAAGCTAAAGATAATGTGTAGTTTAAAGCAGAGTTGAGGGCTCGGGTTTAAAAAGTTTAGCTGCATAATCATTGAAGTTGGTTTACAAATTTGTTAATCACACAGTCTTTGTTCATTGTGGCACTTATAGATCTATGGCCGATGTTTTAGTTAGATGTGACATGCTTTTCTTACGTGTAGATCTTAATGAAGAAGTCCATATAAGCAACCTTTTGTGTATGTTGCTCAGAAGGAGAATATGGCACGTAAGCTCGAGATATCACGCACCCAAATGCACTTTGTATAGCTGTTGCTGTTATTCTGGCTGTAAAATCTCAAGATGGATCACGAATGCATTACAGTACAGGTCCCAAGACTCCCAATCCAAAAAAAGAAACAAAGATCGGGACGATGCAGACGCTCAATGCGCGTGACCTTAAGCCCAATGATCAAACCCCTTATAGATAAGAGTAGATGCCCAGTTAAGAAGAGATGGAGAGGATCACATGGACTTTATAATTTGCGGAGGTAGCCCATAATAGTCCATGAATATATGTATCAACTATCCTTTAACTATCCACTATCCACTTGAGAATGACTCTAAAATCAATTATCGACTTATCTGAGATGTTGTTCCCCCCCTAAATTCAAAAATAAAAATTGACAAGTTTTGGAGATTAATTATTCAACCTCTTCATAAGCGGTGTCCATAAAAACTATTTATCCAAATAAATTAAAAAGCAGCTAAAAACAAGAACAACTCTACTATCCACTTATCTTAGATGTTTTTCAGGTTTCGGGGGCGCCCGTGTCGAGCGATGTCGAATTTGTTCTAAATTTTTTTACGCTAATTTTCCCGGTGACGAAGGCGCTAAATTTTTTTATGCTAATTTGTTGTTCCATGTCGAAGGCGCCTGTGAGTAATTTGTTGTTCTACGCTAATTTGTTTTTCTGCGCCGAAGGCGCCCACCTGCGCCGAATTTGTTGTTCTACGCTAATTTGTTTCCGCGCCGAAGGTGCCCGCACCGAATTTGTTGTTCTCTGCTCATTTGTTGTTCCACACTGAATTTGTTATTCCGTGCCTAAGGCGCCACGTCAAATTTGTTGTTCCGTGTCAAAGGCGCATATGCCGAATTTGTTGTTCCGCGCCAAAGACGCCCGTACCGCTAAATATTTTTATGCTAATAATTTTTTGTGAATAAAGATTTCGCGGGGAAAAATCTTAAATGAACCGTACCCGCGGGCACGGGTTATGACTAGTATATATATATATATATATATATATATAGAAAGATGCTAATATGAGATGGTGAGATGGTGAGATGAGATATTCATATCTCGAACTAGCCAAAATTATTTGCCAAATCATCAATCGGAACCGTCCATCTTCTTCTATCTATCAAGTGATCTTTATGTATAATTTTTTGTGTCATTTGGACATTTCTATCAGATCCATCTAGTGTTTGCAAGATGAACGGTTTACAAGATGCCTGTAAATGTAACAAAATTGGAACGGGTTGATCCATAGGATTTTGGGGTTTATAATCTCTGATTTTTTAGGGTATAGATCGATCGACATGCTCTTGAAGATGAACGGTGCCGATCGTTAATTGGTGTTGCCGATTGTGCTAGCTCACGGTAAGGATTTGAGCTCACCATCTCATAATAGCATTACACTATATATATATATATATATATATATATATATATATATATATATATATATATATAATAAAAGAGAAAAGTGCTTGTGCCCTTCGGTGGGAAAAGTGAGATTGGGAAGTTTTTCCTTGGCAGATTTGGTGGGAAAAGTGCTTTGGACATTCTTGCAAAGACATCACTTGCCTCCTCGGTTTGGCATATCTGGAGAGAAAGAAATCGGCGCATTTTTGATGGGAAGAGGAAAATAAAGACATCTCTATTTGAGGAAATAGCGGCTGATATCAGAGTCCTTTTGCATGACATAGAGCCGGCCAATAGGGATGAAGCGAATATATTTACCTGCTGGGATTTCAGAGACATGGGATGAGTTGTGTGTATATTACTTAATTTCCTTGTACATATGTTTTTGAGAATAGCTTCATTTGGGATGTGTAATTGATAGTGGAGAGTGACGGCGCTTGTGCTCTATCCTCTCTCTATCGATAATACATTGCTAAATGTGCTATTAGTGTATTTTGTACCATCGATTAATAAAACACCACGCTAACCTTTCAAAAAAAAATATATATTATAAAAGAGGGTTGTTATCAAGAGAAATTGCATAAGAGAAATTGGACAAGAGAAATTGGATAAGAGATATCTATATTATAAGAGATGGATGTTATCAAGAGAAATTGGATAAGAGATATCTATATTATAAAAGAGGGATGTTATCAAGAGAAATTGGATAAGCGATATTGGAAAAGAGAAAATGGATAAGAGATATCTATATTATAAAAGAGGGATGTTATCAAGAGAAATTGGATAAGAGATAATGGAAAAAAGAAATTGGATAAGAGATATCTATATTATAAAAGAGGGAAGTTATCAAGAGAAATTGGATAAGAGATATTGGACATGAGAAATTGGATAAGAGATATCTATATTATAAAAGAGGGATGTTATCAAGAGAAATTGGATAAGAGATATTGGACAAGAGAAATTGGATAAGAGATATCTATATTATAAGAGAGGGATGTTATCAAGAGAGATTGGATAAGAGATATCTATATTATAAAAGAGGGATGTTATCAAAAGAAATTGGATAAGAGATATTGGACATGAGAAATTGGATAAGAGATATCTATATTATAAAAGAGGGATGTTATCAAGAGAAATTGGATAAGAGATATTGGACATGAGAAATTGGATAAGAGATATCTATATTATAAAAGAGGGATGTTATCAAGAGAAATTGGATAAGAGATATTGGACAAGAGAAATTGGATAACAGATATCTATATTATAAAAGAGGGATGTTATCAAGAGAAATTGGATAAGAGATATTGGACAAGAGAAATTGGATAAGAGATATCTATATTATAAGAGAGGGATGTTATCAAGAGAAATTGGATAAGAGATATTGGAAAAGAGAAATTGGATAAGAGATATCTATATTATAAGAGAGGGATGTTATCAAGAGAAATTGGATAAGAGATATTGGAAAAGAGAAATTGGATAAGAGATATCTATATTATAAAAGAGGGTTGTTATCAAGAGAAATTGGATAAGAGATATTGGACAAGAGAAATTGGATAAGAGATATCTATATTATAAGAGAGGGATGTTATCAAGAGAAATTGGATAAGAGATATCTATTTATAAAAGAGGGATGTTATCAAGAGAAATTGGATAAGCGATATTGAAAAAGAGAAATTGGATAAGAGATATCTATATTATAAAAGAGGGATGTTATCAAGAGAAATTGGATAAGAGATATTGGACATGAGAAATTGGATAAGAGATATCTATATTATAAAAGAGGGATGTTATCAAGAGAAATTGGATAAGAGATATTGGACAAGAGAAATTGGATAAGAGATATCTATATTATAAGAGAGGGATGTTATCAAGAGAGATTGGATAAGAGATATCTATATTATAAAAGAGGGATGTTAACAAGAGAAATTGGATAAGAGATATTGGACATGAGAAATTTGATAAGAGATATCTATATTATAAAAGAGGGATGTTATCAAGAGAAATTGGATAAGAGATATTGGACAATAGAAATTGGATAAGAGATATCTATATTATAAGAGAGTGATGTTATCAAGAGAGATTGGATAAGAGATATCTATATTATAAAAGAGGGATGTTATCAAGAGACATTGGATAAGAGATATTAGACATGAGAAATTGGATAAGAGAGATCTATATTAAAAAAGAGGGATGTTAACAAGAGAAATTGGATTAGAGATATTGGACAAGATAAATTGGATAAGAGATATCTATATTATAAAAGAGGGTTGTTATCAAGAGAAATTGAATAAGAGATATTGGACAATAGAAATTGGATAAGAGTGATGTTATCAAGAGAAATTGGATAAGAGATATCTATATTACAAACGAGAGATGTTATCAAGAGAAATTGGATAAGAGATATTGGACAAGAGAAATTGGATAAGGGATATCTATTATATAAAAGACGGATGTTATCAAGAGAAATTGATAAGAGAATTTGGACTTGAGAAATTTGATAAGAGAATTTTGATATCTATTATATAAAACAGGGAAATTGAATAAGAGAAAATATAAGAGATGAGATTTTGAGGGATAAAAGAAGAGGTGGGGAATTTTGCCCATACAACCCCGGTGTATGTATTTTTGCCTATGGACCCTCCCCACACACACACCCACACTTTTTATTCTCACCCCTTCCGGCCATTTTTTTTCCATTTCTATGAAGATTTTGAATCTTATCCTACTAGGACAAAGCTTTGTCCTACGTGGCAAGTTTGTCCTTGGTGGTAATGACAATTTTGGGAGGACTTAAATTTTGGGGGAAAACTTAAATTTGGGGGGAAACTTGAAATTTTGTGGGAAAACTTGAAATTTGTGGGAACTTGAAATTTATGGGGGAGAAAAACTCAGCCATTAAATAAACCGTGCCCTATGGGCACGGGTAATGACTAGTCTATATTATAAAAGAGGGATGTCATCAAGAGAAATTGGATAAGAGATATTGGACAAGAGAAATTGGATAAGCGATATCTATATTATAAAAGAGGGATGTTATCAAGAGAGATTGGATAAAAGATATCTATATTATAAAAGAGGGATGTTATCAAGAGAAATTGGATAAGAGATATTGGACTAGAGAAATTGGATAATAGATATCTATATTATAAAAGAGGGATGTTATCAAGAGAAATTGGATAAGAGATATCTATATTATAAGAGAGGGATGTTATCAAGAGAAATTGGATAAGAGATATCTATATTATTAAAGAGGGATGTTATCAAGAGAAATTGGATAAGAGATATTGAAAAAGAGAAATTGGATAAGAGATATCTATATTATAAAAGCGGGTTGTTATCAAGAGAAATTGGATAAGAGAAATTGGACAAGAGAAATTGGATAAGAGATATCTGTATTATAAGAGAGGGATGTTATCAAGAGAAATTGGATAAGAGATATCTATATTATAAAAGAGGGATGTTATCAAGAGAAATTGGATAAGCGATATTGAAAAAGAGAAATTGGATAAGAGATATCTATATTATAAAAGAGGGATTTTATCAAGAGAAATTGGATAATAGATATTGGAAAAGAGAAATTGGCAAAGAGATATCTATATTATAAAAGAGGGATGTTATCAAGAGAAATTGGATAAGAGATATTGGATATGAGAAATTGGATAAGAGATATTTATATTATAAAAGAGGGATGTTATCAAGAGAAATTGGATAAGAGATATTGGACAAGAGAAATTGGATAAGAGATATCTATATTATAAGAGAGGGATGTTATCAAGAGAGATTTGATAAGAGATATCTATATTATAAAAGAGGGATGTTATCAAGAGAAATTGGATAAGAGATACTGGACATGAGAAATTGGATAAGAGATATCTATATTATTAAAGAGGGATGTTATCAAGAGAAATTGGATAAGAGATATTGGACAAGAGAAATTGGATAAGAGATATCAATATTATAATAGAGGGATGTTATCAAGAGAGATTGGATAAGAGATATCTATATTATAAAAGAGGGATGTTATCAAGAGAAATTGGATAAGAGATATTGGACATGAGAAATTGGATAAGAGATATCTATATTATAAAAGAGGGATGTTATCAAGAGAAATTGGATAAGAGATATTGGACAAGAGAAATTGGATAAGAGATATCTATATTACAAGAGAGGGATGTTATCAAGAGAGATTGGATAAGAGATATCTATATTATAAAAGAGGGATGTTATCAAGAGAAATTGGATAAGAGATATTGGACATGAGAAATTGGATAAGAGATATCTATATTATAAAAGAGGGATGTTATCAAGAGAAATTGGATAAGAGATATTGGACAAGAGAAATTGGATAAGAGATATCTATATTATAAGAGAGGGATGTTATCAAGAGAGATTGGATAAGAGATATCTATATTATAAAAGAGGGATGTTATCAAAAGAAATTGGATAAGAGATATTGGACATGAGAAATTGGATAAGAGATATCTATATTATAAAAGAGGGATGTCATCAAGAGAAATTGGATAAGAGATATTGGGCATGAGAAATTGGATAAGAGATATCTATATTATAAAAGAGGGATGTTATCAAGAGAAATTGGATAAGAGATATTGGACAAGAGAAATTGGAAAAGAGATATCTATATTATAAAAGAGGGATGTTATCAAGAGAAATTGGATAAGAGATATTGGACAAGAGAAATTGGATAAGAGATATCTATATTATAAGAGAGGGATGTTATCAAGGGAAATTGGATAAGAGATATTGGAAAAGAGAAATTGGATAAGAGATATCTATATTATAAGAGAGGGATGTTATCAAGAGAAATTGGAGAAGAGATATTGGAAAAGAGAAATTGGATAAGAGATATCTATATTATAAAAGAGGGTTGTTATCAAGAGAAATTGGATAAGAGATATTGGACAAGAGAAATTGGATAAGAGATATCTATATTATAAGAGAGGGATGTTATCAAGAGAAATTGGATAAGAGATATCTATATTATAAAAGAGGGATGTTATCAAGAGAAATTGGATAAGCGATATTGAAAAAGAGAAATTGGATAAGAGATATCTATATTATAAAAGAGGGATGTTATCAAGAGAAATTGGATAAGAGATATTGGACATGAGAAATTGGATAAGAGATATCTATATTATAAAAGAGGGATGTTATCAAGAGAAATTGGATAAGAGATATTGGACAAGAGAAATTGGATAAGAGATATCTATATTATAAGAGGGGGATGTTATCAAGAGAGATTGGATAAGAGATATCTATATTATAAAAGAGAGATGTTAACAAGAGAAATTGGATAAGAGATATTGGACATGAGAAATTTGATAAGAGATATCTATATTATAAAAGAGGGATGTTATCAAGAGAAATTGGATAAGAGATATTGGACAATAGAAATTGGATAAGAGATATCTATATTATAAGAGAGGGATGTTATCAAGAGAGATTGGATAAGAGATATCTATATTATAAAAGAGTGATGTTATCAAGAGAAATTGGATAAGAGGTATTGGACATGAGAAATTGGATAAGAGAGATCTATATTATAAAAGAGGGATGTTATCAAGAGAAATTGGATTAGAGATATTGGACAAGATAAATTGGATAAGAGATATCTATATTATAAAAGAGGGATGTTATCAAGAGAAATTGAATAAGAGATATTGGACAATAGAAATTGGATAAGAGTGATGTTATCAAGAGAAATTGGATAAGAGATATCTATATTACAAACGAGAGATGTTATCAAGAGAAATTGGATAAGAGATATTGGACAAGAGAAATTGGATAAAGGATATCTATTATATAAAAGACGGATGTTATCAAGAGAAATTGATAAGAGAATTTGGACTTGAGAAATTTGATAAGAGAATTTTGATATCTATTATATAAAACAGGGAAATTGAATAAGAGAAAATATAAGAGATGAGATTTTGAGGGATAAAAGAAGAGGTGGGGAATTTTGCCCATACAACCCCGGTGTATGTATTTTTGCCTATGGACCCTCCCCACACACACACCCACACTTTTTATTCTCACCCCTTCCGGCCATTTTTTTTCCATTTCTATGAAGATTTTGAATCTTATCCTACTAGGACAAAGCTTTGTCCTACGTGGCAAGTTGGTCCTTGGTGGTAATGACAATTTTGGGGGGACTTAAATTTTGGGGGAAAACTTAAATTTGGGGGGAAACTTGAAATTTTGTGGGAAAACTTGAAATTTGTGGGAACTTGAAATTTATGGGGGAGAAAAACTCAGCCATTAAATAAACCGTGCCCTATGGGCACGGGTAATGACTAGTCTATATTATAAAAGAGGGATGTCATCAAGAGAAATTGGATAAGAGATATTGGACATGAGAAATTGGATAAGAGATATCTATATTATAAAAGAGGGATGTTATCAAGAGAAATTGGATAAGAGATTTTGGACAAGAGAAATTGGATAAGAGATGTCTATATTATAAAAGAGGCATGTTATCAAGAGAAATTGGATAAGAGATATTGGACAAGAGAAATTGGATAAGAGATATCTATATTATAAGAGAGTGATGTTATCAAGAGAAATTGGATAAGAGATATTGGAAAAGAGAAATTGGATAAGAGATATCTATATTATAAGAGAGGGATGTTATCAAGAGAAATTGGATAAGAGATATTGGAAAAGAGAAATTGGATAAGAGATATCTATATTATAAAAGAGGGTTGTTATCAAGTGAAATTGGATAAGAGATATTGGACAAGAGAAATTGGATAAGAGATATCTATATTATAAGAGAGGGATGTTATCAAGAAAAATTGGATAATAGAAATCTATATTATAAAAGAGGGATGTTATCAATAGAAATTGGATAAGCGATATTGAAAAAGAGAAATTGGATAAGAGATATCTATATTATAAAAGAGGGATGTCATCAAGAGAAATTGGATAAGAGATATTGGGCATGAGAAATTGGATAAGAGATATCTATATTATAAAAGAGGGATGTTATCAAGAGAAATTGGATAAGAGATATTGGACATGAGAAATTGGATAAGAGATATCTATATTATAAAAGAGGGATGTTATCAAGAGAAATTGGATAAGAGATATTGGACAAGAGAAATTGGATAAGAGATATCTATATTATAAGAGAGGGATGTTATCAAGAGAGATTGGATAAGAGATATCTATATTATAAAAGAGGGATGTTAACAAGAGAAATTGGATAAGAGATATTGGACAAGAGAAATTTGATAAGAGATATCTATATTATAAAAGAGGGATGTTATCAAGAGAAATTGGATAAGAGATATTGGACAATAGAAATTGGATAAGAGATATCTATATTATAAGAGAGGGATGTTATCAAGAGAGATTGGATAAGAGATATCTATATTATAAAAGAGGGATGTTATCAAGAGATATTGGATAAGAGATATTGGACATGAGAAATTGTATAAGAGAGATCTATATTATAAAAGAGGGATGTTATCAAGAGAAATTGGATTAGAGATATTGGACAAGATAAATTGGATAAGAGATATCTATATTATAAAAGAGGGTTGTTATCAAGAGAAATTGAATAAGAGATATTGGACAATAGAAATTGGATAAGAGTGATGTTATCAAGAGAAATTGGATAAGAGATATCTATATTACAATTGAGGGCTGTTTTTGAACTTATCCTATGTGGCAATGTCACATCAAGTTTTGGGGGGAAATTTTTGGGTGGGAGGAAACTTTGTTGGGAGAAACTTTGACTGACCCACTTTTTGAAATTCACATCATCAGCACTTAAACCCTTAAATTAATGCCCTTAAATTGAAACTTTGACTGACCCACAATTAATACAGGTTGGGAGTATTTCGGCTTACCCAAAATTAATACGTTAGTTAGTGCTCTGCCAAAAAAACATTGGCCATCAACATATGTTAATTTTCGGCTGACCCAAAATTAGTTCGGTTTAAATACATTAGTGCTCTTCCAAACAAAATTAATATGTTAGTGCTTCGGATTAAATTCATATTTCGGTTGAAACGTTGGCCATCAGCGTTATCAGCATTTTTTAAAAACGGAGACATTAGTGCTCTTCCAAAAAAAAAAACGTTGGCATTTGGAATATATAGTGTTTAAATACCCATTGCTTCTCCTTAAGCTGCCAACGTAAGAGCTACCAATTCGGTAATCGAGATTTTCGGCTTAAATACCCATTTTTTAAATACCCATTGCTTCCCCTCAGAAATTTTTTTGGCAATTGGCAATGTCGTTCTAAGACATTATCAGCATATTTCCAAAAAAAGTCTTTTGTAAGAGCTACCAAAAAAACTCTGGCAATCGAAATTTAGTGCGCTTCCAAAACAGCGCCTTAAGCATGAATCGTGCCCACATTTTCGGGGGGACTAAGATTTTGTGAAAGAAATATCTAAATTGAACCGTGCCCGCGGGCACGGGTTATAGACTAGTCTATATTACAAACGAGAGATGTTATCAAGAGAAATTGGATAAGAGATATTGGACAAGAGAAATTGGATAAGGGATATCTATTATATAAAAGACGGATGTTATCAAGAGAAATTGATAAGAGAATTTGGACTTGAGAAATTTGATAAGAGAATTTTGATATCTATTATATAAAACAGGGAAATTGAATAAGAGAAAATATAAGAGATGAGTTTTTGAGGGATAAAAGAAGAGGTGGGGAATTTTGCCCGTACAACCCCGGTGTATGTATTTTTGCCTATGGACCCTCCCCACACACACACACCCACACTTTTTATTCTCACCCCTTCCGGTCATTTTTTTTCCAGTTCTATGAAGATTTTGAATCTTATCCTACTAGGACAAAGCTTTGTCCTACGTGGCAAGTTTATCCTTGGTGGTAATGACAATTTTGGGGGGACTTAAATTTTGGGGGAAAACTTAAATTTGGGGGGAAACTTGAAATTTTGTGGGAAAACTTGAAATTTGTGGGAACTTGAAATTTATGGGGGAGAAAAACTCAGCCATTAAATAAACCGTGCCCTATGGGCACGGGTAATGACTAGTCTATATTATAAAAGAGGGATGTTATCAAGAGAAATTGGATAAGAGATATTGGACAAGAGAAATTGGATAAGAGATATCTATATTATTAGAGAGAGATGTTATCAAGAGAGATTGGATAAAAGATATCTATATTATAAAAGAGGGATGTTATCAAGAGAAATTGGATAAGAGATATTGGACAAGAGAAATTGGATAAGAGATATCTATATTATAAAAGAGGGATGTTATCAAGAGAAATTGGATAAGAGATATCTATATTATAAGAGAGGGATGTTATCAAGAGAAATTGGATAAGAGATATTGGAAAAGAGAAATTGGATAAGAGATATCTATATTATAAAAGAGGGATGTTATCAAGAGAAATTGGATAAGAGATATTGGAAAAGAGAAATTGGTTAAGAGATATCTATATTATAAAAGAGGGTTGTTATCAAGAGAAATTGGATAAGAGATATTGGACAAGAGAAATTGGATAAGAGATATCTGTATTATAAGAGAGTGATGTTATCAAGAGAAATTGGATAAGAGATATCTATATTATAAAAGAGGGATGTTATCAAGAGAAATTGGATAAGCGATATTGAAAAAGAGAAATTGGATAAGAGATATCTATATTATAAAAGAGGCATTTTATCAAGAGAAATTGGATAATAGATATTGGAAAAGAGAAATTGGATAAGAGATATCTATATTATAAAAGAGGGATGTTATCAAGAGAAATTGGATAAGAGATATTGGACATGAGAAATTGGATAAGAGATATTTATATTATAAAAGAGGGATGTTATCAAGAGAAATTGGATAAGAGATATTGGACAAGAGAAATTGGATAAGAGATATCTATATTATAAGAGAGGGATGTTATCAAGAGAGATTTGATAAGAGATATCTATATTATAAAAGAGGGATGTTATCAAGAGAAATTGGATAAGAGATATTGGACATGAGAAATTGGATAAGAGATATCTATATTATAAGAGAGTGATGTTATCAAGAGAAATTGGATAAGAGATATTGGACAAGAGAAATTGGATAAGAGATATCTATATTATAATAGAGGGATGTTATCAAGAGAGATTGGATAAGAGATATCTATATTATAAAAGAGGGATGTTATCAAGAGAAATTGGATAAGAGATATTGGACATGAGAAATTGGATAAGAGATATCTATATTATAAAAGAGGGATGTTATCAAGAGAAATTGGATTAGTGATATTGGAAAAGATAAATTGGATAAGAGATATCTATATTATAAAAGAGGGATGTTATCAAGAGAAATTGAATAAGAGATATTGGACAATAGAAATTGGATAAGAGTGATGTTATCAAGAGAAATTGGATAAGAGATATCTATATTACAAACGAGAGATGTTATCAATAGAAATTGGATAAGAGATATTGGACACGAGAAATTGGATAAGGGATATCTATTATATAAAAGACGGATGTTATCAAGAGAAATTGATATGAGAATTTGGACTTGAGAAATTGGATAAGAGAATTTGGATATCTATTATATAAAACAAGGAACTTGAATAAGAGAAAATATATGAGATGAGATTTTGAGGGATAAACGAGGAGGTGGGGAATTTTGCCCATACAACCCCGGTTTTTGTATTTTTGCCTATGGACCCTCCCCACACACCCACCCACACTTTTTATTCTTACCCCTTCCGGCCATTTTTTTTCCAGTTCTATGAAGATTTTGAATCTTATCCTATTAGGACAAAGCTTTGTCCTACGTGGCAAGTTTGTCCTTGGTGGTAATGACAATTTTGGGGGGACTTAAATTTTGGGGAAAAACTTAAATTTCGGGGGAAACTTGAAATTTTGTGGGAAAACTTGAAATTTGGGGGAACTTGAAATTTATGGGGGAGAAAAACTCAGCCATTAAATAAACCGTGCCCTATGGGCACGAGTAATGACTAGTCTATATTATAAAAGAGGGATGTTATCAAGAGAAATTGGACAAGAGATATTGGACAAGAGAAATTGGATAAGAGATATCTATATTATAAGAGAGGGATGATATCAAGAGAGATTGGATAAGAGATATCTATATTATAAAAGAGGGATGTTATCAAGAGAAATTGGATAAGAGATATTGGACATGAGAAATTGGATAAGAGATATCTATATTATAAAAGAGGGATGTTATCAAGAGAAATTGGATAAGAGATATTGGACAAGAGAAATTGGATAAGAGATATCTATATTATAAGAGAGGGATGTTATCAAGAGAGATTGGATAAGAGATATCTATATTATAAAAGAGGGATGTTATCAAGAGAAATTGGATAAGATTTATTGGACATGAGAAATTGGATCAGAGATATCTATATTATAAAAGAGGGATGTTATCAAAAGAAATTGGATTAGAGATATTGGACAAGATAAATTAGATAAGAGATATCTATTTTATAAAAGAGGGATGTTATCAAGAGAAATTGAATAAGAGATTTTGGACAATAGAAATTGGATAAGAGTGATGTTATCAAGAGAAATTGGATAAGAGATATCTATATTACAAACGAGAGATGTTATCAAGAGAAATTGGATAAGAGATATTGGACAAGAGAAATTGGATAAGGGATATCTATTATATAAAAGACGGATGTTATCAAGAGAAATTGATAAGTGAATTTGGACTTGAGAAATTGGATAAGAGAATTTGGCTATCTATTATATAAAACAGGAAAATTGAATAAGAGAAACTATAAGAGATGAGATTTTGCGGGATAAAAGAGGAGGTGGTGAATTTTGCACATACAAACCCGGTTTTTGTATTTTTTCCTATGGACTCTCCACACACACACACCCACACTTTTTTTTCTCACCCCTTCCGGCCATTTTTTTTCCAGTTCTATGAAGATTTTGAATCTTATCCTACTAGGACAAAGCTTTGTCCTACGTGGAAAGTTTGTCCTTGGTGGTAATGACAATTTTGGGGGGACTTAAATTTTGGGGGAAAACTTAAATTTGGGGGGAAACTTGAAATTTTGTGGGAAAACTTGAAATTTGTGGGAACTTGACATTTGTGGGGTAGAAAAACTCAGCCATTAAATAAACCGTGCCCTTTGGGCACAGGTAATGACTAGTATATATATATATATATAAACTAACGTACTTAACTAAGTACTACATATAATATTAATGTACCGATTATTAACTGTCGCATTATAAGTATATTAGCACTTACTTAATTATATAACAACATATATATAAGATAATCTATTATACTGTTATTACTAACATTATATATATACTAAACTGTTATATAACTACTGTATATATATAATATGTACTAATATTATAATTTACATGTAATTTGCAGACGTTTCGTTGTCCTTACAAGCGAAAATGGCGATGATGCACGAGAGGTAGCGCTGCAGCGGCAACGTCGAGTGGTCTGACGGTGATTGTGGTCGGCGGCGTTGGCGATGTAGGTAGTGCAGAGACTGAAGGGTGACGGCGGAGGCGCTGCAGCAACGTTGGACGTTGGCACTGGCGGTGATAGCAACGTCGTCGAGGGGGGAGGGAGATTGATGGCAGTGCTGTGACTGCTGTGTTTCGACAGGAGGGGGAGAGAGTCGGAGGCCGCTATCAGGGTTTGGTTGTGGAGAGTCTGTGCGACGAAGTTGGAAGGAGGCAAATGCTTGGACGTTGGTGGGGCATGGCGTCGCGAGTGGAGGTGGCCGCTCGGAGTTAGGGTTGAAGGGAGGAGGAGGAAGTCAGGAGTTGGCGGCGGTGTCGGGGGTTGAAGAGTTGGGCGATGGTGGTTGGGTTTGAAGGGAGGAGGCGGCGTCGACTTCGTTGCGTGGGCTGGGGAAGGAGGTGAGGCGACGGAGTTGGCATGTGGCGGTGGTCGCTGCAGTGGAGGAGAGGCATGAGGTTTGTTTGAGGGCTGGAGGAACGGAGGTGAGGGTTGAAGGGTTTGGAGGGGTCGTCGGTGGTCGCTTGGCAGATGGTGGAGGTTGGTGTCGAGGTTTGGAGATGGGTCTTAAGGAGAGGTTGGCATTGTCTATGGGAGAGGCTTCCTGTGGGTTTTATGAAGAAGGATGAGGATGAGGATGAGGGAGCGAAGAACAAGGGGGTTCGTTAGGATTTCCACGTGCGCGAGATTTGCATGGGTTACGTTGAGAGTTTTCGCATGGGTTGTTGTGATTCATGGGTTTGCTGCATGGGTTATGTTCGGGCAGGGGATGCGGGTGAGTGGTTGAGGACGTGGGCTTAGGGTTACATGGGGTTCTACATGCACATAAGGAAGACGTTGGGGGAGTTGGTTACTGGTTAGGCTAAGTTTTCAAAATTTATTAATTTATTATCTTTTTTATTAGAGAAAAACATTTAGTTAGGATATAATTATGATTTAGATTAGGATAATTAATAGTTAGCGGAATATTATTGTTAAAATAGTTTAGATTTGATTGTTAGAATCTAATTAGGATGGAGGGAAATCTTAGTTAGGATATTTAATATTTAGTTGTTAGGATTTAATTAGATTTTCTTAAACTTATTAAAATTTATTAGCATATATATATTTGAATATGGAGGTGAGCTGACAGCGCATGAAATTTTTCCCGCGCTGTCAGCGATTGGGGGGGGGGGGGGTAAAAACAATTTTCTTTTAAATTCTTTTGTGCAGTAGTTATATATACTTGTTATCTAGCTCCCCACAAATTTTCAGGTCAATACAACACCGTTTAAGCCGTTGTTCATGGATTTCAAAAACGTTGCGCAAAACTATCTAGAATTCTAGACAGTTTTGCACAACGTTTTTGAAATCGATGAATGGAGGCTCAAACGGTGTTGGATTGACCTGAAAATTTGTGGAGATCTAGTTAACAAGTATATCTAACTACTGCGAAAAAATTTAAAAACAATATGTTTAGAGGGCCTAAATCGCTGACAGCGTAGGCAAAATTTCATGCGCTGTCAACTCAAGCCCATATTCCTCATATACAGATACATACATACATACATACATACATACATACATACATACATAAATATATATATATATGATATAATCAAATTACGGGAAAGATCGATATGGTTACAAGTATTATCATTATTACGATTTTGCCACTGCACATCAAGGATGTCCAAAAATGACAAAGTTAGTGGCAACGCGATCGTGAAGTCGAGTGGATCACAAACACTGTATTGGATCACGTGTACATGCTACGACAATTAATCAATAAAATCCTAACACGAATAATCTCATTGTTCAATACATCAATAATGCACGAACGAAATACGTACGATGAATACCGGTCGTTACATCCTACCCACCTTATTAAAATTCCGTCTGCGGAATTTTATCAGCTAGGATTCAGAAAATAAATGGGGGTAGCACTCACACATCTCCTCTACCCGTTCACAGGTAGATTCTCCAGGTGATCCGTGACGCCACATCACTCTAACAAGATTGATGACTTTATTCCTGAGGGTTTTCTGTCGTCGGTCCAAGATCTGAACCGGCTGTTGCTCGTAGGTCAGATCGGTTGAATGGTAATCTCGGAGTAGTCAACCACATGAGTAGGGTCACTAACATAACGACGCAGTTGGGAGACATGGAAAACATTATGAACTCCCTCCAATGAAGGCGGTAGAGCTAGATGATAATCAACTTCTCCAACTCTCTCTAGCACATCAAATGGTCCAAAGAATCTTGGGCTAAGCTTCCCTCGCTTCCCAAATCATATCACTCATCTGTTTGGGGATATCTTCAGGAAGACGTGATCTCCAGGTTAAAATTCCAAGTGACGACGCTTAGCATCAGCCCAATGCTTGTATCGATCTTTTGCAATGTGTAGCTCGTCTATGATGTTATGCACTACATCCACCGTATCAACAACCCAATAAATCTCGATCACCAATGTCATCCCAACTCAACGGGGATATCAGCTTCCGTCCATAGAGTGCTGCAAACGGGGCCATGCCAATACTGGCTTAGTAGCTGTTGTAGTAGGAAAACTCTACCAAAAGCAGATAATCTTCCCACGAGCCTTTGAAATCTAGCATGCCAGCTCGTAACATATCCTCCAATATCTGGATAGTATGCTCTGATTGTCCATCAGTCTGCGGGTGATACACAGTGCTGAAGCTAAGACTGGTGCCCAGATTGGTCTGCAGACTCTTCCAGAATTGAGACATGAAGCTGGTGTCCCGGTCAGAGACGATGCTCACTGGAACTCCATGCAATCGAACAATCTCCTGCACTGTTATCGATTACATCATAATGTATATTAGAAGAAGTCATAAAGGTAAAGGATAGATCGTTACCTCCATATACTTCTTCGCTAGTATTTCCGTATATTGTCCCACTCGGAATGGTATAAGTGTGCTGATTTGGTTAATCGATCAACGACCACCCAAATCGCATCATTCTACTTAGCACTCCGAGGCAGTCCGGTCACGAAATCCTTAGTGATGTGCTGCCACTTCCATCCTGGAATAGGCAGATGTTGAAGCAATCCAGAAGTGCGATGATGTTCAGCCTTCATTTGGTGACACACGAGGCACTTGGTGACACAGCGAGCTACGCTTCTCTTCATTCCATGCCACCAAAAGTTCAGACGGAGATCTTTGTACGTCTTGGTGCCATCGAGATAAATAGAGTATGGTGAATTGTGCGCTTCATTCAGTAGTTCATCTCTAATATCACCGGAAGGCAAATACATCCTACTACAATATCTCAAAGAACCATCCTCGTAAATGAGAAAATCCATCCGGAGTCCAGCTTCGACTTGCTCCCTGATCTTCCGTAACTTCGCATCGCCAGTCTGGGTAGATTTAATTCGACCCATGATGGTAGACTAAACTTGCATATTCATCAATGATGCTGAAGTCCCGGGTAAAATAACTTCAATCTCCATCTCTCGCATAGCCTGCTGAAGTCTCCATTGAGTTGAGAGAGTCATGATCACTGGTAATCGACTCAATGCATCTGGTACGACATTCACTTTCCCGGATGATACTGAAAATCGATGTCATAATCAGCCATGAGCTCTAACCATCTACGTTGCCTCATATTGAACTCCTTCTGAGTGAAAATGTACTTTATGCTCTTGTGGTTGATGTAGATCTTTACTTACGTGCTCAATAAAAAAGGCCTCCAAATCTTCAGAGCAAATATGACAGTAGCTAACTCCAAGTCATGGGTTGGATAATTCTTCTCATGAGTCTTTAACTGTCAGGATGCATATGCAACCACATGATCATGCTGGTGTAGGACACATCCGAGACCCTTGCAAGATGCGTCACAGAAAACTTCAAATCCTCCAGTTCTATCTGGTATAGCTAGCACTGGTGCAGTCATTAGCTTCTCCTTCAACTCTTCAAATGCTTGCTCACAAGACTCAGACCAGATGAATTTAATATCCTTCCTCGTCAGGCGAGTCATAGGCTCAGTAATCTTCGAGAAGTCCTTGATAAATCGACGGTAGTAGCCAGTCAATCCGAGAAAACTTCGGATATCTGAAGCTAACCGAGGAGTCGGCCAATTTCTAACTGAGGCAACCTTCTCCAGATCGACAGAAATACCATCTTCTGATACCACATTCCCAAGAAATGTGACTCGGTCTAGCCAGAATTCACACGTGCTGTACTTGGCGTATAACCAATGACGTCGCAGGATCTCCCTAGAATATGCTCTTGTGTCCTGCAGGAGACAAGCTGTGTCAATCCAAGGAAAATAAGTAAGACTTCCAATGAAGGAAGTCCAGACAGGGTCGTCATAATAAAAATAAAGAGATGAATATGTATGACGACAATCTGAATCTAATATATATGGAAATAAAGTATGAGATTCAGAAATGAAGGGAAAAGTGTGAAGAGAACTTCCCTGAATGGCGATGCTATCGCCTGGTTGATGTGACTCCTCAGAAGGAGGGTGAAATGGCTGCGAGGGTAGGTATGGAGGATAAGGCAGCGCAGGCTCAATGTAAATCATCTTGCAGTCACTGTCGCTTGCTGCATCCTCGCCATCGAGGGTAATGGCCTCTGTAGACATCCCTGGACACTGTGGTCCACCCTGAATATCATCGTCCTGGATGATGGACTGATGTGTGCCCTTAGGTGTCTGAAGTGATGGCTGCTGAACTGAATCTGAAGGGAGGGAGGGCTCGGGTTCCAAAGTAGTCTGTAGGTTGTATCCCGTGCACCCATCCTCCTCAATACCACCGCAGTAAACCATCTCAGTAGTCCACCTAAGATGCTCGTACACCTCCAGCTGTAGTAACGAATCAGATGGGTAATGTGACTCAGGCACTCCGATGTCATCTATCTTACTCTTGCCTGTACACATCTCCATCTCATCATCACCACCAACCAACGAAACAACATCGTGTCTCCAACATGGGTGACACACACTTCATCATCCATCTCCTCTTGATCCTCAATCTGTAATCTCTCAACGTCCTCTACCTGGCTTTCCGGCAACCCAACATCCTGCTCTGCTAGGTATCCTATGGGGTCGCAAGAAAAAAGCCCAAAGGTGGCTCCTCAGACTAACACTGAACCTGCACTGCATCCTGAAGTGGAAGTGGGGACTGGCCATCATCCTTATATCCAAGTGACGGCTCTCCAGATGGTGCAGTCCGCTCTCACTCTGCAAGGTCCCTCAAGTACAACCATGCATCATCTGTAGTGTATGCAAAGAAATCCCCACTACTTCTCATCTGCACAAAGCCCCGTGTCAACGGCTGCAACCATGTGTAGAAAATCCGAAGTAGATCCTCTGTGCTAAAGCATGGCATGGACACCCAAACACTAAACCATCGAACCTCTCCAAAACCTGACAGTAAGTCTCACCGTCAAACTGGATAAAGCTCGCCATTTGTTGCTCAAATGCCTAGCGCATCTGTACCTGATTTCTGTAATAAATAGGAAAGAAAGCTCGAAGGAAGAAAGCCAAGTAGAAAAAGAATCTCAAGGATAAGCATCAAACCAAATCTTATCATCAACTCTCAAAAAATATGGGAACACTTTAAAATAAACAAAATCTGCACAATTGTTCTCATCAAACAAATCCCAAAACTCTTCTCTACACCATTTTTCAAACTTTGACATAAATGAGCTAGGATTTTCCAACCCCATACGTGAAAGAACGGTGGGAGTTGTGAATCCTCCACATCAGCATCGCTAAAGTTTGAAAATGAATCCATAAGAAAAAAATTTATATACAAAAGATTTTTAAAATAAAAGAAAGAAAGAAAGAAAAATGACTCAAAAAAGTATAAAATAAACAATAAAAAAGACTCAGCACTAAGCTGGAAGTACTACACCTAAAGTGTCCAAAATCAACCAAAAATGTGAATGTGAAAACCGTTGTCCCCGGCAATGGTGCCAAATGATTACACGCGAAGGCATGCACTATCCAAATAGGATACACATGTCCTCCTCCCAAGAGAAGGAGTGTCTAATGCAATATAAGCCCGTGAGTACGGGGTCGAATCCACAGAGACAACTCGTTTCACAATCACAATCTCGATTGGTTAAGGAATGCTAAAGGTGTTGGTACAACCAACTAAACTAACACGTGTGTCGTGAGAGAGTGTGGGGTGACAATGTCGAGCCAATACCAAGGTAGGTAGGGTGGAGACCAAAGTGTGGAGCTAGTCAAGAAAGGAAGAGTGTGTGTGGAATGGGATATCATTAGGTTTATGGGTTGATTAGCAATAGGTTCATCCCAAATGAATCAACCCTCGCATCCATTTCAAGGTATGCGGGGTTGTGCACATAGGTAATGCCCTTAAGGCACACCGCCATTCTACGAACCCGCCAAGAGTAATGCACGATTCATTGATGTGTTGATTAGTGGGTTGAAATCCCTAACTTAAGCTCGTCAGTCGATCCTTGCATCCGTGTCAATAGGATGCATGGATCATGCACGTAGGTGTGACCCTTAGGGTACACTACCGTTCTACGGTCCCACAAAGGGCGGTGCACGACTCAATGAAACCTAAGGCATAACCCAATAATCAACACTACTAACATCCATTTCAAGGCATGTTAGGTCTATTACATGCAAGGAATGACTAATTACTAATCAACCACACAACCCTAGTTAATCTCAATCCACACACAAATGGCTCTAGGCCTTCATAATGAAAGAAACCTGATAATCATTCAATAAAAGCAAATAAACATTCATTACAAGCCAGGAATCAAACAACTATCAAATGGGTCTCACTCTCATTCAACACTCATTCAATAATATTCACTACAAAACCATAGAGCTAAATGTTATAAGAAAGGGGAAGAGATCACCAAATAGAAACCCAAAACCCCAAGCTTTCCCTCTCTTGCTCCTCCTCCAAGCTCCACCAAGCTCCAATGGCCTCCAACCCTAGTCCTAGCCTTTGGTGAAGAAGATGTGGGTCTAAACTCCCAATGGAACAGTAAAAAAAGGCTTGACCGAATCGATCCCCATTAGATCAGAGTTTAGGGGTTTTAAACCCCTAAAGGATAACATCCTAACCCTCCAAAGAAGCATCCAATGGCCCACATCGACTGGGAAGAAATCGGGTTAAGAAAAAATCATTTCTCGCAACCCAGATCCGCTAGAAAAGACATGCGACAGGCGACTGTCAAACAACTGTCAGTCGCATGTCGTTGGTCAGGCAGGCGACTGCTGTGAATTTCACAAGCGACTGTAAATGATACAGTCGCATGTCTTTTGTGCTTCAGTCGCTTGCTGCAGAAGTGCAAAAATAACAGTAAGGCGGCACTTTTTCGTCCTTCAAGATGAAATAGAACAGTCAACTGCTGTTGAAAGAACAGTCGACTGCCGCTGTAAGGACAGCCAACTATCCTGGCTCCAGATTCATTTCTCCATTTACTTGATTTTGTCCCCTTCGGGACTCCCGAAAAAATCCCAAAAAATTCTGGAAAATCCCCAAGACTCCCAGGAGTACCTGAAAAATAGGAGAAGGAGAAATTAGTCAATAAAATGATGGTTTGTGCAAAGAATGTAAAATAAGCCCTTATATGAAACCTAAATTGATAATACACTTAAGAGGGCAAGATTAAGCATGATCTTTAGCACAAAATGGGGGTAGTTAGGGGGTATAAATATACACTTTTCACCACGAATCAAATCATAAATACGGTATCGGATCATGTGTACAGGCTACGGTAATTAATCAATAAAATCCTAACACGAATAATCTCATAGTTCAATACATCAATAATGCACGTACGAAATACATACGATGAATACCGGTCATTACATCCTACCCACCTTATTAAAATTCCGTACTCGGAATTCTATCAACTAGGGTTCAGGAAATAAACGGGGGTAGCGCTCACGCATCTCATCTTCCTGTTCCTAAGTAGATTCTTCAAGTGATCCGTGACGCCACATCACGCTAACAAGATTGATGACTTTATTCCTAAGGGTCTTCTGTCGTCGGTCCAAGATCTGAATGGCTGTTGCTCGTAGGTCAGATATGGTTGAACAGTAATCTTGGAGTAGTCAACCGCATGAGTAGGGTCACTAACGTAACGTTGCAGTTGGGAGACATGGAAAACATTATGAACTCCCTCCAATGAAGGCGGTAGAGCTAGACGATAAGCAACTTCTCCAACTCGCTCTAGCACATCTAATGGTCTAAAGAATCTTTGGCTAAGCTTCCCTCGCTTCCCAAATCGTATCACTCATCTGTTTGGGGATATCTTCAGGAAGACATGATCTCCTGGTTGAAACTCCAAGTGACGACGCTTATCATCAGCCCAATGCTTGTACCGATCTTGTGCAATGTGTAGCTTGTCTCTGATGTTATGCACTACATCCACCGTATCAACAACCCAATAAATCTCGATCACCAATGTCATCCCAACTCAACGGGGATATCAGCTTCCGTCCATAGAGTGCTGCAAACGGGGCCATGCCAATACTGGCTTAGTAGCTGTTGTAGTAGGAAAACTCTACCAAAAGCAGATAATCTTCCCACGAGCCTTTGAAATCTAGCATGCCAGCTCGTAACATATCCTCCAATATCTGGATAGTATGCTCTGATTGTCCATCAGTCTGCGGGTGATACACAGTGCTGAAGCTAAGACTGGTGCCCAGATTGGTCTACAGACTCTTTAAGAATTGAGACATGAAGCTGGTGTCCCGGTCAGAGACGATGCTCACTGGAACTCCATGCAATCGAACAATCTCCTGCACTGTTATCGATTACATCATAATGTATATTAGAAGAAGTCATAAAGGTAAAGGATAGATCATAACCTCCATATACTTCTTCGCTAGTATTTCTGTATATTGTCCCACTCGGAATGGTATACAGTGTGCTGATTTGGTTAATCAATCAACGACCACCCAAATCGCATCATTCTGCTTAGCACTCCGAGGAAGTCCGGTCACGAAATCCTTAGTGATGTGCTACCACTTCCATTCTGGAATAGGCAGATGTTGAAGCAATCTAGAAGTGCAATGATGTTCATCCTTCACTTGCTGACACACAAGGCACTTGGTGACACAGCGAGCTACGCTTCTCTTCATTCCATGCTACCAAAAGTTCAGACGGAGATCTTTGTACATCTTGGTGCCATCGGGATAAATAGAGTAAGGAGAATTGTGCGCTTCCTTCAGTAGTTCATCTCTGATATCATCGGAAGGCACATAAATCCTACTACCATATCTCAAAGAACCATCCTCGTGAATGAGAAAATTCATCCGATGTCCAGCTTTGACTTGCTCCCTGATATTCCGTAACTTCGCATCGCCAGTCTGGGTAGCTTTAATTCGATTCATGATGGTAGACTGAACTTGCATATTCATAAATGATGCTGAAGTCCCGGGTAAAATAACTTCAATCTCCATCTCTCACATAGCCTGTTGAAGTCTCCATTGAGGTGAGAGAGTCATGATCGCTGGTAATCGACTCAATGCATCTGGTAGGACATTCACTTTCCCCAGATGATACTAAAGATCGATGTCACAATCAACCATGAGCTCTAACCATCTACTTTGCCTCATATTGAGCTCCTTCTGAGTGAAAATGTACTTTAGGTTCTTGTGGTCGGTGTAGATCTTTACTTGCATGCTCAATAAAAAAGGCCTCTGAATATTCAGAGCAAATATGACAGCAGCTAACTCCTAGTCATGGGTTCAATAATTCTTCTAATGAGTCTTTAGTTGTCGAGATGCATATGCAACCACATGACCATACTGGTTTAGGACACATCCGAGACCTTTTCCAGATGCGTCACAGAAAACTTCAAATCCTCCAGTTCTATCTGGTATAGCTAGCACTAGTGCAATCGTCAGCTTCTCCTTCAACTCTTCAAATGCTTGTTCACAAACTCAGACCAGATGAACTTAATATCCTTCCTTGTTAGGCGAGTCATAGGCTCAGCAATCTTCGAGAAATCTTTTATAAATCGACGGTAGTAGCCAGCCAAGCCCAGAAAACTTTGGATATCTGAAGCTGACCGAGGAGTCGGCCAATTTCTAACTGAGGTAACCTTCTCCAGATCGATAGAAATACCATCTTCTGAAACCACATTTCCAAGAAATGTGACTCGGTCTAGCCAGAATTCACACTTGCTATACTTAGAGTATAACTGATGACGTCGCAAGGGTCTCCAATACGATCCACAGATGCTTGGCATGTTCTTCTTTATTCCTCGAGTAGACCAGAATATCGTCGATGAAGATCACTGCGAACTTATCCAAGTACTCATAGAAAACCAGGTTCATGCGATTCATGAATATAGCTGGAGCGTTAGTCACGTCGAATGGTATGACTACAAATTTGTAGTGCCTATACTTGGTCTGGAATGTCGTCTTCGGAATATTTTCACTTCTAACCTTCACTTGATGATAACCACTTCTGAGGTCCAGCTTTGAGAAGACTCGCGATCCACCAAGTTGATCAAAAATTTCATCGATACGCGACAGTGGATACTTGTTCTTAATGGTCACATTGTTCAATTCTCGGTAATCCACACACATCCTTCTCGATCCATCTTTCTTCTTGACCAAAAGAACAGGTGCACCCCAAGGAAATACACTGGGATGTATCAATCCCTTCTGCAGTTGATTGTCGAGCTGTTTTTGAAGTTCTTCCCGTTCAGCAGGAGCCATGCAGTAAGGTGCCACCGAAATTGGTTAAGTGTTTGGCAAAAGGTCGTTGGTGAACTTCAAAGCTCGATCAGGCGGTAATCCCGAAATATCTTTAGGGAATACATTTACAAAATCTCGAACCACTCTAGGCTTATCGGGCTCGACTAACATCGATGCAATGGTCATTTCGTTTGGCTTGGCCCGAAACTTGATAGGTTCAAGTGAACGGTCTTCGGTCACGAATTCAAACACCGGATGGTTAGGGATTTCGAACACTACCTTCTTCTTGTGACAATCGATGGTAGTGTAGAAATTTCCTTACCAATACATACCAAATATTGCATCGAAGTTTGGTATGTTGACTATCATAAAATCTGCAAACAACTCATGTCCACAGATCACTATAGGGCAAGATCGACAGCCACAAGAAGTTTTCATTGCTCCACTCCCGGTAGTGATGCTCCAATAATTTGGTGAGAGTCAATATGAGTAGAGTGCTTCTCTACGAATTCTTGGGATATGAAGCAATGAGAGGCTCCAGAATAAAACATGGATAGAGCCGGATGAGAGGCTACTAAGATAACACCTAGGATATAGAAGAAACACCTTAGCTAAGGTTAAACAATCAAACACACACACACACACACATATATACTATAAGAATCATAAAAGAAGAGTTTAGGTATTACCAGAGATCACTTGCTCATCAGTCTCAGCCTCAGCGCTGGTCATGGTAAATGCCTGACGTCTCGGCTGGTTCTGCCTCGCTTGTTCATAAGCCTTCTGTTGTGGAGCCAGAGGTGGTCCATGCTGAGTAGGTCCAAGAGGTCTATGCCGAATCGGTCCAGATGGTCTAGTAGTCATCGGCTTGTTGGTGCGACAAAGGCAGTCTCTGGTAGTATGTGCTGATGCCCTACATATCAGACTTTGGTTCAGCAGCTCCCGACAGTCCTTCTTGAAATGACCAGTCCGTTTGCAGTGAAAGCAACCCATCTGAGGTTGGTTGTTGGTAGGAGTAGCAGGTCTCTTGAATTGAGCAGTCTGAGTAGGCCAAAGATTGCCCCTGAGTGGCTCTGGTGGACGTCTGCTTCCTCCAGTCTGAAGCGCCTTCTTACGCTTCATAATAAGCTCATGCTTCCTAGCAGCATCCAATACGTCCTGGTGTGTAGTCAGATTCATCGAAGACATCGAAGGCTAAATGTCCTGGTCCAGACCCTGGAGAAACTGATATGCACGGTCTTCGGGATCCTCCACCAGATGTGGAGCGAATCGACTAAGCATGGAGAATTCTGCCTCGTATTCGTCAACGGTACGTTTGCCTTGTTCCAGGTTGACGAAGCGTTGCTGCAGTTCCCTCTTGGCTGATCAGGGAAAATACAGAGCGTCGAATCACTCTCGAAACATGGTCCACTTGATGGGCTTGACCAAACGAGCTTTTTTCGCATCCCACCAGTTTCGTGCATTATCCGTCAGTTGCTTCTTGGCTACTTCCACCCATCCTGCTTGATTAATACGGGAAAGACTCAGGTCGTCTTCCGTACTTCGGGCCCATTCTTTAGCTTCCAGTGGCCCTTCTCTTCTAGAGAAGCTCTTTGGGTTCAGCTCCCAAAATTGCTTAGCTCCAGGTGCAGCTCGAGGAGGAGGTGGTGCAGGTTTTACAGCTTGTTGTCCTCCTGAAGAAGCTGTTGTTGGACCTCCAACATGCCTCTCATGACCCCCATGAGCTCATGGATGTCGGGAGTACCGTTCCCATTAATCTCCATTCCTGTTGCGAGTATTGGGCCATCCTGCCATGCTGCAAACAAAACAAGATAAACATTTGTGTACGAATTTGTCTAAACGATCTGGTTAGTAATAATACTTGTACTGTTCCTGAAATGTCTCGTAGAATACAAGAGGACCTGCATGGGCCACCACTAAAACCTGTCATGCCCCGCTTCCCATTGTACTTGGGAGCAAGAACATGAGCGGGTCCGCATGTGCTTAGAGAAAAGAAGAAGTTGTCACGCCCTGCTTCCCAAAATGGACGGAGGCGAAGCGTGACTAAGGCCCGCTTAGGCCAGAGCTGAGAAGCTCGGACCCAATAAGCGTCTGTAGGGGTACCATTTTAAAAGTTCCAGGTTCTTACAGTAATAAAGTTCGAAACAACAGAAAGTACAGAAAGGAAGTTGCATTCATTAAATTAGAGATACAATATCCAACGAGTACAAAGTCTAAAAAGAAGCCTAAGCATGGCAGCAAAATATTTAAAAGCAACTAAAAACAGTAACCTCTGAAAGTGACGACTAAGAAGACCTCTAGGTATGGTCCTCGTCGGGCACGTACTCTGGGTTGACGTCCTCGGCTCCACGTACTCCAGTAAGTCTGCTTCGTCCACGAACTCTGGCTGAACACCTGACGTACAGCACCCAAGAGAAAGGAACTGTACGTCAGGTAAAGTCTACAAGAAGGGTTAGACTTTACTGCAACTGCACCGAACTTTAAACAACGGTTTACTGGTTGATTAGCATGCTGAGATTTTATTACACAACATTTTACTGGATGATTAGCATGCTGTGGTTATAACAGCGTAACACAACAGGAAGTAACACACCAGGAAAGTAAAACGGGACATGTAGTAGTCGTAGCGTGTGCTACCAACTACGGGACTAACCTACAGGTGTCAAGATAAGTCGGGACGTGACGGGACACGACAAGACAAGACAAGTGAGACACGAAAGGGTTCACGCCTTACGGTTCGAGGGGGATCAGACCCTCTTACCGTGCGCACGCTCAACCCAACCCCAAACCCCAAGGAAGACAAGACAAGACAACAGTACAAGGGATCACTCGAAGAGTGCCCTATTGCCCAGCGGGCTGTGCAAGACGGGACGGGACGTGACAAGACGGGAAGGGTTATTCTAGGGTGTCCACACACGCGCACACGCATGATAGCCATAAATATCAAAAATTGTTGTTGTCAGGCTCAGATTTCGTCGTCAAGTCTGAGCCGTCAGGGGTCATCCCGGACGCTATCATTTCATGTCCGGTTCTTTTTGTTCACAATTAACAATTCTAACCAAATAAGGCCTAAGCACGGCCAAAAGTGCAAGTGGGATACACTTTCCTGCGATGGCGAGTGTGTCGTCTGTCCGGGGCGTCTCGTCCAGTCGTCGCGTCCGCGGTAGTCCGTCTGAAAAGGGGGGTCACGGCGACGATGTCAGGTCGCGATTTCCATCAAGCCTATTAGGGTTTGTTTCTAGGTTAAACAGGGTTACCCTAATGGTTCAGAGTCAAGTTGAAAGTTCAGCCTAATCGACGAGTCTACCCTATATGCACAGTTCAAAAGTCCAGTCGTCGAATCTACTGTTTCACAACGTTTTAAGGGTGCAGAAAATAAATTTAGTTACAGTTGTCCGATTTTAGTTAGGGTTCAATTTTTCTACAATGTGGGTTTTCGCTACGAGTTAGGGGACCAACCTTTTCGGCGTTTGAACGTAGATCGGACGTCAGGTTTCAAAGTGGCAACAGGTCGCATGGAAGACGTATTATATCTGCGTCGATGGATTAAAAGTGTCAAGATACCCACAATTAACTCCTTAAAGAAATTTAAGTATACACCGTTTGTTAGGCTTACTAACATGTTAATACCAGCGTTATACAGATATAATATCCTGACTATAAAGATACCAGTAGTACACTACCACTGGCCAATTGATTAATGAATCAAAGTTATTATTGTCATCACCAATTGTTAACTTAGGTTTAGTAAGTTTATTACTAACATGCTAACCTACTGTCTAACTAACATTACCTTATGAACTAACATTCCACTAACCTCTAATAATTAAAATTACATAAGTCCGCGGTTGTTCGGATGTCGCCATGGCAGCGGCTTCAGGTCTTGGCAACAGCGAGTCGGGCGACGTGCCGTTATGGATGGCGGTGGCACAGAGTCACGGTGGATGGCGGCTGCGCGGTGACGGAGTGGAACCAGGGAGACGATAAAAGGAAGGTGTCTGGGATACGTTCGGAAGGGAGAGGAGTAGGGAGGCCGGGGACTAATGCGGCTTAGAGCGGCGGCGAGAGGAACGGACGCACGGACTGGAGGTGGAGGCGGGGGAAGAGGGAAAGATGCGGCGGCGCACGCTCTGAGAGGGGTAGTGGTGGCGCGACTGTAGATGAGGGAGAGGGGACGCGAGGCGGCGGCTGTCGGGCGGCCGACGCCGGAAAAGAACAACAGCAGCGTTGGGCTGCTGCTGTCCGCTGCTGCTGTGAAAAACAGCCGACAGCTGCTGTTTCAGGCGGTCGGGGCGAAGAGCTGGCTGCCGACGGGGTGCTGGGGATGCTGGCCGTGGGCGAGGGTGAGTCGTGGAGGAGAGGGACCGGGGAGACGAAGGTTGCGTGACTAGGGTTTAAGGATATGGGGCGGCTGCGAAAGAAAATTTGGATGGCCTAGTTACGCACAGGAGAAAATTTGTGGCGACCGAGAGATAAAAGCCATAGGTTAAGTTTTAAATAATAGAGAGGGGGGAATAGCAGTACGTGGGGTTATAAAAGAGAGTGGGCCGAAAAAATTTGAACTGTGGTTAGTTGGGATTTAGCAAATCAAGAATTTGGTGTGTTGAAAAATTTAAAAGTTTGATTCATTCCTCCTGACAGGTTTGATTTGATGTAGATTCTTATTATAAAAAAAATTGTTAAGAAAATATAAGACCTTCCTGTTAAGCAACCTAAGCTAATGGGGTTTAATGATATGTAATAATTTGTTGCAAGGGAAAACGCACAGTACAACGAATAAAAAAATAGCTTTAGGTTAGTGGTTTGAAGACAACAAAAAAAACAATTGGCAGCCAAAATGTACAGAGTTCTAGGGGAAATATATTATGGAGGAGCTTAAATAATTACTACGGTGTTAATGCAGGTTGGTCCACGGGTGTCCGAAAATTTCAAAGAAGGTACCGGGATGATCGCGCCTCCGAGAGGATCGAGATTACGGAGTTCGATCGCGTGTTTGAGCTACGGAAGATAGTAATAAAAAATCAAGTACGAAAATTACGGACACGAAACAACCATACACGCCAAAATACGTGCGGTCGAAAAGTGACCGTTACATTCTACCTACCTTAGAAATGATTCCGTTCTCGGAATCACTTATACTAAGACTAATTATAAAATCCATAAATACTTAAGCCTATAACTCCCATCCTCCATACAATGGTCTCTAATCCTATAGCTTCAATATCATTCCTCAAATAATCCATCATAGCCCTTCTTTTCACTGGACAATGCTACGACTAAACTCACATCCTAATACTTAGCTATTGGCCCATCACTACTGTTCGAATTTCCAACTCCAAGTCCTCACAAAAGATTAATAATCATCTTCTCATACTATACCACTCTGCTAAACATCATCGCTCAATAACATCTTTTAAATTTCTCAATCTCTTCCCAAAGTTAATCAATCTCCAAAAAAAGATTCTAATCAACCACCAATCCAAGACAAAAACTTTGTCTATCTTATAATACCTACACAAATCAACAATCACCGTGTCTTCAATACATTTGTCTATCTTCCCATAATTTTATCCACCAAATAATTCGGACTATCAAGATCACATCTCAACCTACCTAATATAACTAATCCCAAGCAATATTGAGTCTGACTACCTAACCATCCATTTATCTCAACGCGTCGTATCATCCCCAAAGCCTTCTCATGTCAACTCGACAACCAAGTCTTGATGCTTACAATGTTCTACTCATTCTCATGATCATCCTAACTCATACTATACTCCGAAGCTACTCCTATCTACCCCTCGTCCAAGTCTCAAGTCTCAAAGATTCTCATCTCCCTACATATAATCCCATTCAACCAGAATTCTCCATTGAGTACGCCACACATCGGTATTATAAATAAGTCATGGACAGCTCATTCTTTTCATCCGAAAGAAATCTAATCCAATACTCGGGTGTTCCACAATCAACTAATCACTGCCATGATAAAACTCATCTCACCCTGAGTTTACCCACAAACAAAATCCTATAACGATAATGGCTAGTCCCAATAATATAACAATCATAAACACAGAAATTTCTAAGGGAGAAAGAAAAGAAGGGAAAAGGGAACTTAAGACCAAAGACACATTTAAAATATTTGGAAAAACGTGTGGAGTTGCGGTAATGGGTGAGGAAGGATAATTGATTCGTGATCTTGTGAGCTACTTTCAAAAACTTTAAAGATTTGGTTTAAAAGAAAACAAAGCTTTGATACAATCACATGCAGCCAAGATAGACTTATTCATTAATATAAAGACCAAGTCTAAGGAACTGACTGCTATGACACTATTCACATTATATGAATACTATCATTCAGACAACTTCAAGCATAACATGGTTAACACTGAGTACACATTCAAGACACAAGGGCAATCATCAGGATCCTAACGATGACACACTCATACAGGTATACACGCTATACCTATACTCATACACCATGACGACATCACCTACCAAAGGCCTATTCCTAAACTGGAGGTAGCATGGACAACTACAAGGACTAATGTCTACGCAAAATAAAGGAAACAGAAACTAAAAGTGTAACGAAATAAATCGGAAAGAACGAGTTCAAGTAAGGTGGGGCAAGGAGATAGTTGGTTGGGTGGAACGAAAAATATTCTAAAAATGATTTAACGATGAAAGAAGGATTTTGTGCAAAATATGGTATCATATACCTTTTAAAAATATATATATTTATATACTTAAAAGTGAGCAGATGTAGCAAATTAAAATTTTGGAAAAGTAAGACGAAGGAATGATGGGTAGGGTGAGAAATGATTGTTTTGCAAATGAAAATAAGTTTACACGAAGATTTTGAAATGTGGTCACGAAGAACATATAACTGATATAGTAATAATAATAAAATAATAATTGGAGTTCCCTCTAGTTTAGAAAATATTTTAAAAGTACGTGCGGTAAGTGATTAGCAATAAAATTTTGTAGTTTAGAAAGGTAATATATATATATTGGATTATAGAATTTGATAACAAGGTTTAAAAAACTGAAACATGAAAGATGCCGATTTGAAAATAGGTACAAGATAGTAAAATAGTTTTTTTACGACCAGGGAGGTTTCAAGAATAGTGAAGGAATTTTAACTCAATTGAAAAACAAGGATTTTTTTTGAAATATATAATATAGGGGTTTTCAAAGAAATTAAGCTGAGCGAAAGACTTATTAATAAATTTCGAAAATACTTTTTAGAGGAAGCAGAATTGGTCAAGGAAGGGATTCGAAGGATCGTCGATAATCGTCAGGAAACGATCACGTGAACCGGGAGACAGGAAAATGATCGCTCGAAGAATATGTGTAGGATACGAATCGTGAAGAGCTACGATTGAACATTACGGTCGATAACACAAAAGTGTAAAGATCAGAGGGACGCTAGAAGTCAGGGGTTCTAGTCATCGGGTCGTCTAAAGATCAGGAGAGCTCGGCACTAAGATTCCTAATGAGCTAGGCTGTATCCAGGATCTATTGGGAAAGTTCCTAAGAGAATCAAGGTCAGTTCTGTTGGGCCCGAAGTCAGTGGACCCGAGCGAACGGCTAAAAGAGAGGGGTTCTAGAAATCTTACATGGTTAGAGTCAAGTGGGGTTACTAAGGTATTCTAGAACGAGGACGACTAAATCTTAACCAATGCGTCAAACTATCCAACCCGGGTGCCTATCTAAGTCTTCCTACCACCGAAGACTGGGAAAACCTAATTTAGACTTGTACATGGATATTAAATGAATGCGGTACTCTTATTGTTCCGAACTTTTGCAAGACCTGCATGGGCCACCACTAAAACCTGTCATGCCCCGTTTCCCAAAATGGACGGAGGCGAAGCGTGACTAAGGCCAGCTTAGGCTAGAGCTGAGAAGCTCGGACCCAATAAGCGTCTGTAGGGGTACCATTTTAAAAGTTCCAGGTTCTTGCAGTAATAAAGTTCGAAACAACAGAAAGTACAAAAAGGAAGTTGCATTCATTAAATTAGAGATACAATATCCAACGAGTACAAATTCTAAAAAGAAGCCTAAGCATGGCAGCAAAATATTTAAAAGCAACTAAAAATAGTAACCTCTGAAAGTGACGACTAAGAAGACCTCTAGGTCTGGTCCTCGTCGGGCACGTACTCTGGGTCGACGTCCTCGGCTCCACGTACTCCAGTAAGTCTGCTTCGTCCACGAACTCTGGCTGAACACCTGACGTATAGCACCCAAGAGAAAGGAACTGTACGTCAGGTAAAGTCTACAAGAAGGGTTAGACTTTACTGCAAGTGCACCGAACTTTAAACAACGGTTTACTGGTTGATTAGCATGCTGAGATTCTATTACACAATAGTTTACTGGTTGATTAGCATGCTGTGGTTATAACAGAGTAACACAACAGGAAGTAACACAACAGGAAAGTAAAACGGGACAGGTAGTAGTTGTAGCGTGTGCTACCAACTACGGGACTAACCTACAGGTGTCAAGACAAGTCGGAACGTGACGGGACAAGACAAGACAAGACAAGTGAGACACGAAAGGGTTCACGCCTTACGGTTCAAAGGGGATCAGACCCTCTTGCCGTGCGCACGCTCAACCCAACCCCAAACCCCAAGGAAGACAAGACAAGACAACAGTACAAGGGATCACTCGAAGAGTGCCCTATTGCCTAGCGGGCTGTGCAAGACGGGACGGGACGTGACAAGACGGGAAGGGTTATTCTAGGGTGTCCACACACACGCACACGCATGATAGCCATACAGTATCAAAAATTGTTGTTGTCAGGCTCAGACTTCGTCGTCAAGTCTGAGCCGTCAGGGGTCGTCCCGGACGCTATCATTTCACGTCCGGTTCTTTTTGTTCACAATTAACAATTCTAACCAACTAAGGCCTAAGCACGGCCAAAAGTGCAAGTGGGATACACTTGCCTGCGATGGCAAGTGTGTCGTCTGTCCGGGGCATCTCGTCCAGTCTTTGCGTCCGCGGTAGTCCGTCTGAAAAGGGGGGTCACGGCGACGATGTCAGGTCGCGATTTCCATCAAGCCTATTAGGGTTTGTTTCTAGGTTAAACAGGGCTACCCTAATGGTTCAGAGTCAAGTTGAAAGTTCAGCCTAATCGACGAGTCTACCCTATATGCACAGTTCAAAAGTCCAGTCGTCGAATCTACTGTTTCACAACGTTTTAAGGGTGCAGAAAATAAATTTAGTTACAGTTGTCCGATTTTAGTTAGGGTTCAGTTTTTCTACGGTGTGGGTTTTCGCTACGAGTTAGGGGACCAACCTTTTCGGCGTTTGAACGTAGATCGGTCGTCGGGTTTGAAAGTGGCAACAGGTCGCATGGAAGGCGTATTATATCTGCGTCGATGGATTAAAAGTGTCAAGCTACCCACAATTAACTCCTTAAAGAAATTTAAGTATACACCGTTTGTTAGGCTTACTACCATGTTAATACCAGCGTTATACAGATATAATATGCTGACTATAAAGATACCAGTAGTACACTACCACTGGCCTATTGATTAATGAATCAAAGTTATTATTGTCATCACCAATTGTTAACTTAGGTTTAGTAAGTTTATTACTATCATGCTAACCTACTGTCTAACTAACATTACCTTATGAACTAGCATTCCACTAACCTCTAATAATTAAAATTACATAAGTCCGCGGTTGTTCGGATGTCTCCATGGCAGCGGCTTCGGGTCTTGGCAACGGCGAGTCGCGCGACGTGCCGTTATGGATGGCGGTGGCACGGAGTCACGGCGGATGGCGGCTGCGCGGTGACGGAGTGGAACCGGGGAGACGATAAAAGGAAGGTGTCCGGGATACGTTCGGAAGGAAGAGGAGTAGGGAGGCCGGGGACTGATGCGGCTTTGAGCGGCGGCGAGAGGAACGGACACACGGACTGGAGGTGGAGGCGGGGGAAGAGGGAAAGACGTGGCGGCGCGCGCTCTGAGAGGGGTAGTGGCGACAAGACTGTAGATGAGGGAGAGGGGACACGAGGCAGCGGCTGTCGGGCGACCGACGCCGAAAAAGAACAGCAGCAGCGGTGGGCTGCTACTGTCCGCTGCTGCTGTGAAAAACAGCCGACAGCTGCTGTTTCAGGCGGTCGGGGCGAAGAGCTGGCCACCGGCGGGGTGCTGGGGATGCTGGCCGTGGGCGAGGGTGAGTCGTGGAGGAGAGGGACCGGGGAGACGAAGGTTGCGTGACTAGGGTTTAAGGATATGGGGCGGCTGCGAAAGAAAATTTGGATGGCCTAGTTACGCACAGGAGAAAATTTGTGGCGACCGAGAGATAAAAGCCCTAGGTTAAGTTTTAAATAATAGAGAGGGGGGTATAGCAGCACGTGGGGTGATAAAAGAGAGTGGGCCGAAAAAATTTGAACTGTGGTTAGTTGGGATTTAGCAAATCAAGAATTTGGTCTGTTGAAAAATTTAAATGTTTGATTCATTCCTCCTAACAGGTTTGATTTGATGTAGATTCTTATTATAAAAAAAATTGTTAAGAAAATAAAAGACCTTCTTGTTAAGCAACCTAAGCTAATGGGGTTTAATGATATGTAATAATTTGTTGCAAGGGAAAACGTACAGTACAACGAATAAAAAAATAGCTTTAGGTTAGTGGTTTGAAGACAACAAAAAAAATGGCAGCCAAAATGTACAGAGTCCTAGGGGAAATATATTATTGAGGAGCTTAAATAATTACTAAGGTGTTAATGCAGGTTGGTCCACGGGTGTCCGAAAATTTCAAAGAAGGTACAGGGATGATCGCGCCTCCGAGAGGATCGAGATTACGGAGTTCGATCTCGCGTTTGAGCTACGGAAGATAGTAATAAAAAATCAAGTACGAAAATTACGGACACGAAACAACCATACACGCCAAAATACGTGCGGTCAGAAAGTGACCGTTACAGAAGTACTTTTTTCCTTTCTTCTTTGACTTAAGCACAATAAGCATTTTTGTGTTAAGCAATCAGGTCCTTACAATCGCATTTATCAAAAACAGCACAAATGTTTATTACAACTTTGGTCCAGAGTTTAAAACAAATACACAAGAGATTAGGCCTAGCATAGCCGTACATTTTATTTCAGAAATAAACACACCTGCAACAATAAGTAAAGCTAAATAAAGGAAGACTGCAGTAATGTTCTAGTCTTCGACAGGGAGGATCTCGGTGTCCTCGTAGCTCTAGTCGACGGGATCTACCTACTGGTTTGAATCCTCTGAAGTGGGGTCCTCACTATACTCCGTCTCTGAACCTAACATATATTTCATGGATTCAATGAAATATATGTCAAAGGCTCGGCAAGATTTTATAGCAAATGAAAGCATTAACTTAGAGATAGAAAAAGAAGAGCGTTAGAACTCATTTACGAAGAATAAGTGCATAATTTAAAGTATGAGTATGTTGAAATCATTTAACATGTGATTTGCATTTAAAGGAATTAACACAATTACAAGTTGGGTACTTTCAGTTATTTGTGCTCGTGCAAGTCCATGTCCGAGTAAGTAAAGTGTTCTCGATATAACCTATCATTGGGGGTTTACCGTGACGCTTCTTGCCATCCCTAACCTGGAAAATTGCCAATATGCTTGCTTCCATTAGTGTGGTATGGAAGTAGCCGTAATATGTACACGACACACTTACTGACTCTACTACATGAACCAACTGTCGCGCCCCGCTTCCCAAAAACATGGAGGCGAAGCGTGAGAAGGTCCGCACGGACTTGAAGCTGCACAGCCGCAAGTCCGATAAGCGTCAAATAAAACGAAGTAGCAGGTCCCTGTAATGTGACTCAGAACAACAATAACAATAATAGGAAAAAGAGAGACAATAATATAACATTATTCCAACTCATAGTCCAACAACCAGAAATGCCACCAGGCAACAAAGAGTCAAAAGCAAAAAGGCCTAGCATGGCCAATCAGAAACTAACAAAACGGTGCTACTCACCAACAACCACAGCTAACAAAAGAAGAGTACGAAAGATCTCTAAGATTGATCACCGGTGTCCTCGTACTCCACGTCACCAACAGGTTCGGGCACGAACTCCACGAACTCGTCACTCTCCGCAACTGTCTCTGGCTCAGCAACTAACATGCGTCACCCAAAGAGAAGGGGCACATGTCAGCAAGTCTAAAAAGATTTGTGCAATGAAACTATAATAGTAAAGCAACCTAACAGTTCTAAAGTAAAGTATGACATGGATATAAAATGACAAATGACATGGCATGGCAAGTAAACAAGTAAAAGACAAGTACTGGAATTGTAATCACGTCGTGCACAGAGATTCCGCCCTTTGGCTAGAGTGGCTGTACGGGCCAACTCTTACGCTCAAGTGACCGTTTATCCCTACCCCTCCACGTGTGTCGAGCCAGGGCATTACCCCCGAACACGGAATGCTCGCTTCTGGATCACGAGCCAGGAAGTGTTTTTTAACACGGATGGCGTAGGGTTATGCCCGCATAACGGGTGCCTAGCCGGTAACACGGAAACATGGATTTGGTACATGTAGTGTAGCGTGTGCTACGATGCAAATTTAACTAGGATGTCATGTAAGATGCAATGCATGGCAGTTAACAATTCAAATGCGTACAGTTAAGGAATTTAAACATGACAGATATCAATGCATAAATGATATGGCAAGGTGTCGGATCTAGCTTCGTTGTCAAGCTAGATCACAAAGTTGCGCCTAGATCGCTATCATTTCACGATCTAGTCTCTTTCATGCTAGTTCGAGGAATTGGCCTAAAGACATGGCATAAAGAAAAATTGGCAAATTTCACTTGCCTGTTTTCGGTGATGTCGGTTGTCGGGGGTTCGTCTCGACGCGCGTTACGCTATGGAACGATTGGTTCTCTGTTTGATTAAATCACAATTCTAAATTAGGTTCGCTCCTACACATTTAATTAAATACTCATTCTATTAGGTTCTCTAACCTAGGGTGTTGTCCATTTCATAATATTAAGCCAGCTATCATATAACAACATTATTATAGCAACTAAGGTTATAAATTATTACTAGTTGTTATCATATATGTTTCATTAATGAAGGTAGGGTACTACTCATATAAAATATCATTCGTCAATAAGAGTTTCCGTTCTCACTTCTGAAGAGGAGCAACTAACAGTGTGTCATAGGAATAAATAATAACTTAATGCATGCACTTCATATACCCAACTGACATCTTATTAATATATAGGTTTAACAAGTTTATATGCTTGTAGGGGTACTGTTCATAGGCATAACTTATCAGTTGCATTCAACTCAAAAGCTCTAAGAGCTTTCATAGGTACTAGGGTGTTGCTACAAACATTCATAGTACTCTATATATATTTAAAAGAACTTACTGACATTAAAACTGATAGTACGAGTTTTAATCAAGCTAGAGACTTAGGGTACTGTCTGTATGAGGCTTGGTAATCGCATTGAAATTCACGTTTGCATATGTTATACATAGTTCCCTTAACTCATCAGTTATTTTTTTAATAAACATACAAGGGGTCCTAGAGTACATGCAACTGTTCCAAAAGAAGTTAACATAATTACTTAATAAAATTAGACGTAGGTACATTTTAAGGTAAGTCGGTTCCTTTGTCCTACTTTGGTTTCATTTCAAAATGTTGCAGCAACCCAAAAACTCGAGATCATCTCACACGAGAAGCAAAGGGAGGAGGGGCTCTTACCTCGCGTGACGAGAGGAAGGAGGGCAGAAGACGGCGGTCAAGGGCGGCGCACAGAGCTGGGGCGTTTTTCGGCGGCTTCGGCGATGGGTGGTGCGGTTTCCGGGCAGCGGCAACCACGGTGGCGGTTCACTCTGTCGATTCTCGTCGGCGTGGGGTCGAGGCGATGGCCAGGGCGACGATGGGGGTCGGAAACAGGGGTGTGGCTTCGGGGCGTCTCAGGGTCGGAGCAGGCGGCGCATCGGGGTTGTGGACGGCGGAGAAGGAGGTGGCTCGTTGGATCTCGGAGAGGAGAGGGGTGCGTGCGTGAATGGGTGATTGACGAAGGAGATAGTTCGAAGAGAGCCTGGGGTTATTTGTTGGGTTTAAAACAAAATGGGTAGCCCTGGGTTCTTCTTGATTTGTTTGATAAGGGGTGACAAATGATAGCAGAGGTGACGACTTGTTTGTGTGATGGGATAGAGTAGGCCTGTCACTTGCCTTTTTGTAGGGAGAAAGGTTATAGAGGGATGAGAACGTGGGACCGTTGGGGGTGACGTGGGGAACAGCCAGAGAAAAGTGGGGTTAGTAGATATAAGTGGAAATATTATTAGGTTTATATTAGATTACGTTTTGACTTATTCCCATGATTCGATTCTTTCTCTTTATATGAAACTTAACAACTATTAGGTATTAAGTTAAAATCATAAGTTAATGAGGTTTTGTTAACAAAAAAATTCTATCTGAGAGATCCTATTCATTTTTTTTAACGTGTGTTGAAAAACCGGTTGAAAAACCAATAAGTATTATTATTATATATATATATATATTAAGATAATAACATTAATGGATTATTACGAATTTGTGTCCCGACATCCAAAAATTTCAATGAAAATACCGGAGCGCTCGCGCCTCCGAGAGGATTGCGAATACGGAGTTCGGTCGCGCATCGGAACTATAGAAATACAATAATAAAACCAAATACGAGAATACGCACACGAATCAACATACGCACAAAATACATACAACCGGAAGTGGCCGTTACATCCTACCCACCTTAAGAAAAGATTCCGCCCTCGGAATCTACATCTACTAATGCTCAGGAAACAAATGCGGGAAGCGCTCTCTCATGTCTTCCTCACGCTCCCAGGTAGACTCCCCAGGTGAACCATGACACCACTGCACTCTAACCAGGTCGACGGTCTTATTTCTCAACTGCTTCTATCGTCGGTCCAGAATTTCAACTGGTTGCTGATCGTAGGTCAGGTCCGAGAAATCCATAGCATGAGATGGATCACTGATGTATCGACGTAACTGAGATATGTGAAACACGTCGTGAACTCCCTCCAGTGATGGCGGCAACGCCAAGCGGTAGGCTACCTCGCCAACACGCTCCAGGACGTCAAATGGTCCAATGTACCTCGGACTCAGCTTGCCTCTTCTTCCAAATCGGATAACTCCGCGGTTCGGAGAAATCTTCAGAAAGACATGGTCTCCAGGCTGAAACTCCATAGGCCTCCGTTTAGCATCTGCCCAATGCTTGAAACGGTCCTACGCGATCCTCAACTTCTCCCGGATGTTCCTCACAACATCCACAGCCTCCACGATCATCTCTGGCCCTAACAGCTCCCGGTCTCCAATGTCATCCCAGCTCAGTGGCGATCGACATTTCTTCCCGTATAGTGCGGCGAATGGCGCCATACCAATACTCGCCTGGTAGCTGTTATTGTAGGCAAACTCAACAAGGTGGAGATGATCCTCCCAAGAACCCTTGAAGTCCAACATACACGCCCTCAGCATGTCCTCCAAGATCTGAATCGTCCTCTCGGACTGGCCATCTGTTTGCGGATGGTACGCCGTACTGAAACTCAGACTCGTACCCAAGCTCTTCTGCAGACTCTGCCAAAACTGAGATGTAAATCTCGTGTCTCTGTCTGACACGATACTCACGGGGACTCCGTGAATTCGTACGATCTCCTGCACGATTCACGTTACATCACTATCTAACTAATGAAAGGAAATAAAACGGAGAGTAAAGGAATTTACCTCCATGTATCTCCTTGCCAACGACTCGGTAGACTGTCCTACTCGGAATGGAATAAAGTGCGCTGATTTGGTCAATCGGTCTACGATCACCCAAATCGCGTCATTCTGCTTCGGACTCCGAGGCAGTCCAGTCACAAAGTCCATAGTGATGTGTTGCCACTTCCACTCCGGAATCGGAAGAGGTTGTAGCAACCCTGCCGTACGCTGATGCTCCGCCTTTACTTGCTGACAAACTAGACACTTGGCTACACTCCGGGCCACACTCCTCTTCATACCATGCCACCAAAAGTTCAAGCGAAGATCTTTGTACATCTTGGTACCACCAGGATGCACCGAATACGGTGAACTGTGTGCCTCAACTAATAATTCCTCTTTGATATCTCCAGCTGGCACACACAACCTGGCTCCATACCTCAGCGAGCCATCCTCATGAATCCGAAAGTCAGTCCGCAGACCGGCTTCTACCTGCTCACGGATCCTCTTCAGCTTCGAATCTCCAACCTGACCTGCCTTGATCCGATCCACAATCGTCGACTGTATCTGCATACACATCAACGACGAAGCCTCTCCAGGAAGTACAATCTCAATACCAGACTCACAGAAATCCTGCTGCAACCTCCACTGTGCAGTCAACATCATCACCGCTGGAAGCCTACTCAACGCATCAGGAACCACATTCACTTTTCCGGGGTGATACTGCAACTCGATCTCATAATCTGCCATGAGCTCTAACCATCGACGCTGTCGCATGTTGAGCTCCTTCTGTGTAAAAATGTACTTCAAGCTTTTGTGATCGGTGAAGATTTTCACCTTCTCACTCAGCAAAAAGTGCCTCCAAATTTTGAGCGCAAACACAACCGCAGCCAACTCCAAGTCGTGCGTCGGGTAATTCTTCTCATGGGTTTTGAGCTGACACGAAGCATATGCAACCACGTGCCCATGCTGGTGCAACACACATCCAAGACCTTTGCCGGAAGCATCATAAAATATCTCGAATCCTCTACTACGATCAGGCACTGCAAGAACAGGGGCAGTCGCCAATCTCTCCTTCAGATTGGAAAAGGCCTCCTCACAAGCATCGGACCAAACATACGGTATATCCTTCCTTGTCAGTTTAGTCATCGGTTCGGCAATCCGGGAGAAATCCTTAATGAAACGCCGATAATATCCTGCTAGCCCAAGAAAACTCCTGATCTCAGTCGCAGACTGCGGAATCGGCCACTCTCTGATAGCCTTGATCTTCTCCGGATCCACAGATATGCCATCTCCTGAGACCACATGACCAAGAAAAGCCACTCTATCCAGCCAGAACTCGCACTTCGAATACTTGGCATACAACCGATGCCTCCTCAGAATTTCCAATACCGTCCTCAAGTGCGACGCATGTTCCTCTTCCGACTTTGAATAGATCAGAATGTCGTCAATGAAGATAACGATAAACTTATCTAAATAGTCATAAAAGATCAAATTCATCAGGTTCATAAATACTGCGGGTGCGTTGGTCACACCAAAAGGCATGACCACGAACTCGTAGTGACCATACTTTGTCCTGAATGCCGTCTTCGGAATGTCCTCCTTCCTCACCTTCAGCTGGTGATATCCACTCCTCAAGTCCAGTTTGGAAAATACTCTCGATCCTCCAAGCTGATCAAAAATATCATCAATCCGCGGTAATGGGTACTTATTCTTTACAGTTACCGCATTTAGCCCTCGATAATCCACGCACATGAGACGCGAACCGTCCTTCTTCTTCACCAGCAGCACCGGTGCTCCCCACAGAGACACACTGGGATTTATGTAACCCTTTTGCAAAAGCTCGTCCAGTTGCTTCCGCAACTCCTCCAATTCCGCTGGAGCCATACGATAAGGTGCATTCGAAATGGGCTGCGCTCCCGGAATCAGGTCAATCGAAAACTCTAGAGCTCGATCGGGCGGCAGACCAGACATCTCCTCGGGGAAGACGTCATCAAATTCACGCACCATAGCAGGCCTACCCTGCTCCATCAGCATAGCCACCGCCTCCACCGGCTTGGCCCGAAACCTGACCGGACCAAGCGAACTGCTACCACGGCTGAACTCAAACACTGGATGTCCAGGAATCTCGAACACCACCTTCTTCCGCTGACAGTCGATCGTAGCGTAGAAGCTCGCAAGCCAATCCATCCCAAGCACAGCATCGTAGTTGATGATGTCGTGGACAATAAAGTCAGCATACAGCTCGTGTCCATAGACCACCAACAGGCAGGAATTACACCCACGATGCACCGAAATCACACCATTCCCTGTGACGATGTTCCAACTCTGGGGAAGAGAGGAAGTCGACAAGGAATGCCTCTCCACGAAGCTCCGAGAAATGATGCACATGGATGCACCAGAGTCAAAGAGAACTCATGCAGGAAAAGCGCAAACCAAAATCACACCTAACAGACAGTCTAATAATCAAATTCTATTCTAGCAATCAAACATATGCAAATAACTAATCATATCTAACAACCAAACTAACTAAGAAAGGAACAGCTAGATAGAAAGTTACCTGCGATAACCTCATCCAGCGTCTCGGTCTCAGCAGCAGTCATCAGAAACGCCTGTCGTCTCGGCTGGACAGCCTGCTGAAACGCCTGCCTCTGCGGAACGAGAGGCGCTCCACGACCAACAGGAACAGGTGCCCTCTGCTGCAATGGCTGAGCTGCAACAGGTGCCCTCCACGGCTGCTTCGACCTCGGGCAATCCTTCATGGTGTGCGCAGGATCACCACAAACTAAACACTGCCCCAGCATCTTCCGGCACTGATCCTTGATATGCCCCGTCTTGCCACAGAAATTGCAAGTCTTCAAAGTAGAAGGTCCTCCGGGCCTCTTGAACTGCACAGGCTGGTTGGGCCCGTGCCCCGGTCTCACCACTGCTCTGGCATGCTCCATAGGCCTCTTTCCAGTGCCAGAAATCTGTCCCCTCTTCTGATTCACAATCCTCTCCTGCCTCTTCGCCGCAATCAGAACTTTCTGGTAAGTCTCCGCATCAGAAGAAGTGACATAGCTCTGCAGATCCAACGAAAGCCCCTACAGAAACCTCTGGGCTCTCTCCTCAGCATCCTGCACCATCTTCGGTGCAAAACGACTCAGCCTCGTGAATTCCTGGTGGTACTGATCCACCGTCAAATTCCCTTGCTTCAAGTCAATGAAGCGCTGAGCCATCTCCCTCCTGGCGGCCTTAGGAAAATATTCTTCGTCAAATCTGGACTTGAAGGTAGCCCAAGAAATCGGCTCCTCCAGCAACTCCTCCTCGGCATCCCACCAGTTCTGCGCGTTTTCCTTCAGCTGCCGCTTTGCCAGATCAACCCATCCAGTCGGGTCGACCTTCGACATCTTCAGATTGTCTTCCATGTTCCTGGTCCACTCATCTGCAGCCAGGGGTCCCTCGGTCCCATCGAAGTAAGCGGGACCCAGCTCCCGAAATTGCTTCGCTCCGGGCTCGAAGCGAGGGGCAGCCTGGACAGCCGGCGCTGCACGAGCAGGCGGATCATTCCGGACAGTCTGCAAAATTCCTTGCTGCACCTGCATCATCTGATGCATCATCCTCATCATCTCCCCGGTGGTGGTCTCTCGGTCCGGCTCCTGGTCGCGAGGGGGCACACCACCACCAGCACGGGCATTCCGTCTCCCAGCCATCTATTGACACAGGAAACAAAACAGATCAGAATCTTAGCCCAAGGCACGGCGTTGAATTTTGTTTATTGGACTTTCTATAATTCTTATTGTTATTCTGATTAAGTCACAGTTACAGAAAAACGGGACCTGCATGGGCCACCAAAGAAACCTGTCACGCCCCGCTTCCCAAAAACATGGAGGCGAAGCGTGAGAAGGTCCGCACGGACTTGAAGCTGCAAAGCCGCAAGTCCGATAAGCGTCAAATAAAACGAAGTAGCAGGTCCCTGTAATGTGACTCAGAACAACAATAACAATAATAGGAAAAAGAGAGACAATAATATAACATTATTCCAACTCATAGTCCAACAACCAGAAATGCCACCAGGCAACAAAGAGTCAAAAGCAAAAAGGCCTAGCATGGCCAATCAGAAACTAACAAAACGGTGCTACTCACCAACAACCACAGCTAACAAAAGAAGAGTACGAAAGATCTCTAAGATTGATCACCGGTGTCCTCGTACTCCACGTCACCAACAGGTTCGGGCACGAACTCCACGAACTCGTCACTCTCCGCAACTGTCTCTGGCTCAGCAACTAACATGCGTCACCCAAAGAGAAGGGGCACATGTCAGCAAGTCTAAAAAGACTTGTGCAAGGAAACTATAATAGTAAAGCAACCTAACAGTTCTAAAGTAAAGTATGACATGGATATAAAATGACAAATGACATGGCATGGCAAGTAAACAAGTAAAAGACAAGTACTGGAATTGTAATCACGTCGTGCACAGAGATTCCGCCCTTTGGCTAGAGTGGCTGTACGGGCCAACTCTTACGCTCAAGTGACCGTTTATCCCTACCCCTCCACGTGTGTCGAGCCAGGGCATTACCCCCGAACACGGAATGCTCGCTTCTAGATCACGAGCCAGGAAGTGTTTTTTAACACGGATGGCGTAGGGTTATGCCCGCATAACGGGTGTCTAGCCGGTAACACGGAAACATGGATTTGGTACATGTAGTGTAGCGTGTGCTACGATGAAAATTTAACTAGGATGTCATGTAAGATGCAATGCATGGCAGTTAACAATTCAAATGCGTACAGTTAAGGAATTTAAACATGACAGATATCAATGCATAAATGATATGGCAAGGTGTCGGATCTAGCTTCGTTGTCAAGCTAGATCACAAGTTGCGCCTAGATCGCTATCATTTCACGATCTAGTCTCTTTCATGCTAGTTCGAGGAATTGGCCTAAAGACATGGCATAAAGAAAAAATTGGCAAATTTCACTTGCCTGTTTTCGGTGATGTCGGTTGTCGGGGGTTCGTCTCGACGCGCGTTACGCTATGGAACGACTGGTTCTCTGTTTGATTAAATCACAATTCTAAATTAGGTTCGCTCCTACACATTTAATTAAATATTCATTCTATTAGGTTCTCTAACCTAGGGTGTTGTCCATTTCATAATATTAAGCCAGCTATCATATAACAACATTATTATAGCAACTAAGGTTATAAATTATTACTAGTTGTTATCATATATGTTTCATTAATGAAGGTAGGGTACTACTCATATAAAATATCATTCGTCAATAAGAGTTTCCGTTCTCACTTCTGAAGAGGAGCAACTAACAGTGTGTCATAGGAATAAATAATAACTTAATGCATGCACTTCATATACCCAACTGACATCTTATTAATATATAGGTTTAACAAGTTTATATGCTTGTAGGGGTACTGTTCATAGGCATAACTTATCAGTTGCATTCAACTCAAAAGCTCTAAGAGCTTTCATAGGTACTAGGGTGTTGCTACAAACATTCATAGTACTCTATATATATTTAAAAGAACTTACTGACATTAAAACTGATAGTACGAGTTTTAACCAAGCTAGAGACTTAGGGTACTGTCTGTATGAGGCTTGGTAATCGCATTGAAATTCACGTTTGCATATGTTATACACAGTTCCCTTAACTCATCAGTTATTTTTTTAATAAACATACAAGGGGTCCTAGAGTACATGCAACTGTTCCAAAAGAAGTTAACATAATTACTTAATAAAATTAGATGTAGGTACATTTTAAGGTAAGTCGGTTCCTTTGTCCTACTTTGGTTTCATTTCAAAATGTTGCAGCAACCCAAAAACTCGAGATCATCTCACACGAGAAGCAAAGGGAGGAGGGGCTCTTACCTCGTGTGACGAGAGGAAGGAGGGCGGAAGACGGCGGTCAAGGGCGGCGCACAGAGCTGGGGCGTTTTTTGACGGCTTCGGCGATGGGTGGTGCGGTTTCCGGGCAGCGGCAACCACGGTGGCGGTTCACTCTGTCGATTCTCGTCGGCGTGGGGTCGAGGCGATGGCCAGGGCGACGATGGGGGTCGGAAACAGGGGTGTGGCTTCGGGGCGTCTCAGGGTCGGAGGAGGCGGCGCATCGGGGTTGTGGACGGCGGAGAAGGAGGTGGCTCGTCGGATCTCGGAGAGGAGAGGGGTGCGTGCGTGAATGGGTGATTGACGAATGAGATAGTTCGAAGAGAGCCTGGGGTTATTTGTTGGGTTTAAAACAAAATGGGTAGCCCTGGGTTCTTCTTGATTTGTTTGATAAGGGGTGACAAATGATAGCAGAGGTGACGACTTGTTTGTGTGATGGGATAGAGTAGGCCTGTCACTTGCCTTTTTGTAGGGAGAAAGGTTATAGAGGGATGAGAACGTGGGACCGTTGGGGGTGACGTGGGGAACGGCCAGAGAAAAGTGGGGTTAGTAGATATAAGTGGAAATATTATTAGGTTTATATTAGATTGTGTTTTGACTTATTCCCATGATTTGATTCTTTCTCTTTATATGAAACTTAACAACTATTAGGTATTAAGTTAAAATCATAAGTTAATGAGGTTTTGTTAACAAAAAAATTCTATCTGAGAGATCCTATTCATTTTTTTAACGTGTGTTGAAAAACCGGTTGAAAAACCAATAAGTATTATTATTATTATATATATATATATTAAGATAATAACATTAATGGATTATTACGAATTTGTGTCCCGACATCCAAAAATTTCAATGAAAATACCGGAGCGCTCGCGCCTCCGAGAGGATTGCGAATACGGAGTTCGGTCGTGCATCGGAACTATAGAAATACAATAATAAAACCAAATACGAGAATACGCACACGAATCAACATACGTACAAAATACATACAACCGGAAGTGGCCGTTACACCAACCCCACCCAAAGTGTCGGTCTAGTCTTCGACTAGGTTAATCTCATCTGTATTCGATGGTATCACATGTTCGTTTCGAGGTTTATGTCCTACCCTCTGTCCAGATTAGTTCAATATGATAGCATGCAGATAGCAACATTATTATCACAGGTCTATTTAAATCAATAAAGCAACTAGTATAATGAAAGCATGCAGTTCAGTTTTTTAAGATTGACAAGCGTAATAAAATGAGATTCCAGCACTAGGGTTGTAAAGTTCAATTTTGCAATTCAGTTACGATAAAATACTTGCCTTGAGGGTTGTTGGGTGTCCAAACGGTTTTAACGAGAGGCACGATTATTTCTGCAAGGTTGGATTTTTAACATGTCAAGCCAAAGAATTCTCTACTGATAAATACTAACTCTAACTTATATAATTATATACCATACACATATAATGTATATATTACTAATTCTCATTACCAACATCTCTTTTAATAAATAATGTATATATGTAATTGTTTCAGAGTGTTTTCTCACTACAAAAGCGTTGACCGTGGGCAACCCGGTCAACGTGGTCAAGGGGCCCGCTTGGGTCCCTCGGGTGTGTCGAGTCGGTGTAGACGAGGCGCGAGTCAGAGTTGCAGACAGCGTAGAGCGCGTCGGCTGGGCCGAATCGGGGTCCTCGGTCGTCGGTAGGGCGAGGGGAAGCCTCGGCCCGGGTTGAGACGCTCGGCCTCGGTCGGATGTGCTCGGCCTCGGCGGTCGGACGACGAGGGGTAGCCTCGATCGTCCAGCTGGTTACGTGGTCGGCGAGGGGTGGAGAGGAAGCCTCGGCCCGTGCATTTGATGACCTCCTGCGTAGACGAGAACGCTCGTCAGGGGGCCGGACCTTGGTTCCGGCCAAATCCCCTCCGATGCCTAAGTCAGACAGTGATCTGAAAGAGGAGACCCGGCGGAGACGGTTTGACTCGAGAGGAGATCGGAACGGCATCTCACGGCGCGAGCGGGGGAGGAAGGAGATGAAATGGGCGAACAAGGTCGTTGATGGAGTACCTTAGGTTTTAGATACCTGAGATGCGGTCCCCTCTCCAGTCGTCCTTCTAACCCTTTTATAGACCTCCCGCCGAGATGGCCCCCGACCCACGTCGCTCGCCCGCCTTCGATCGTGCCCCCTCAATCCGCCCCCCGTCGCCGCTCCCTGTGCCATGCCAGCACCTCCCCATCAAGGCCATTAAGTGGTAGCGGGATCAGGGGGACGGTTACCGCTGGAGTGGGCGAGTGCCTAGCGCGCTATCAGGGCCGAGTCGGATCGATATTCGGGGGTCCTCTATAGGGCCTTGTCGGGCGGGCCGGATCGCGCAGATGGGCTTCTGATCGGCAGTCGGGTTTCTGGGCTCGTGTCTTTCGGGCTTCGGCCAAATAGGCGTAACAATTGCCCCCATTGGTTGGGTCGATCGGCCTCGGCCGGTTCGGCTCGGCCGATGTGACTTCCACCGACTTTGACAGGTTCGTCAGTCGATGTCGACTCATTTATTAGTCGTCATCATGAGTTGTTCCATTCGGTACTTTTAAGGCGCGGGCTCCGAAGCGTCGTCGTTCCTCTGATGCCGCCACGTGTAGTTGCAAGCTTATCCCCTCCGTTCGCAGGGCCGTCTTAGGTTGAGAAGCCGAGTGGGTTGTCAGCCGCCATCCCGTCGTTTTCTTCTTCGCACTGATCCCGATTCTTCCTGAGCTCTGCCTCATGTCATCTTCCTCTGCCACGGGTTTGAGTCGGCCGGAGCGCGGCGCTGCTCCTGGCCTGGCGGGTAGCCCCCCTTCGGCGATTCGTCGGCACGGGGGTGAACTTTCAGGGGTGCCCCCAGAGGTCTTGTCATGGCCTTCGTCGATCTACGCCACCGCCATTGGGAGCATGCGCTCCGCCTACCTGCTTCCGCCTTACTCGGCTCGTGCCCCTGGGGCCGACGAGCGGATCTGCCTTCCTGGTCCCAACTAGGTTGGAATATACGAGAAGTGCTTCCGCTTCGGGCTTCGTTTCCCGCTCCACCCTTTCATCGTTGAGTTCCTTCGGGCCCACAACGTGTGCCTGTGCCAATTCTGCCCCAACGCCGTCGGGCTCCTCGTCGGGTTCATTATCGTCTGCATGCTGAGGGGAGTGGCGCCCTCTCTTCGTCTCTTCGCCCTGTTCTACCGCATGAGCCATCACCAATCGGGGGCGTGGATTTATATCAGCGCCCACCCGAAGATGACCCTGGTGTTGGGGTTGCCGAGCTCTCAGAAACACTGGAAGGGGGAGTACGTGTTTGTCATGTTCCCGTCGAGCGTACCTTTCCCGGTTCGGTGGGAGGCGGCCGGCGCGGTCATCCTCGATCTGGGTGAGCCGACGGTCATCGAGCAGCAGACGGCGAAGGACATGCCGGCGATCCCTGCGAGGGAGCGGTCGATTGATGTCCTCTTTAGTGACCATAACTTGCGTAAGACGGTTTGGCCCTTGGGTAAGCTCCCCGAGCATTCGCCATTCGAGTTTGCCTGGGCTCTGCTTGGTCTCTCATCTCTTCGTTGGGTGCAGGTGGGTTCCCTCTCGGTCCTTCACCCACCAGCACTCACGTGCAGGCCCCAGATCCGGATCCGCGTAGGAGGGATCATTTGCTGGAGGTCCGAAAGAAGCAGCGGGCCGTGACCTCGACTGGGGGCTCTAAGATGAAGAAGGGGCCATCCCCCTCTGTCCCCTTGTTGGGGTCTTCCAAGAGGGTCCGCGAGGGGGTCGAGGGAGTTGATGTCTCGCCGCCTGCCGATCAGCTCCGACCCGCCCCCGTTGAGGTTGCCTGGCCGTGGGTCGGCCCTTCGCCTCTCCCGGACGGTTCTCTCCCTGAGGCCTACGATCAGTATCTAGGCGCGTTCCGCTCCAACCCCGGCGAATTCCCTTCGTCAGGGGAGGGTCTTCTTCGTCCACGCTTTTCGGTAGGGGAGAAGGAATCGGTATTCTCGAGCCGTGGAGCCGCCGCGCGAGTGGCCGAGAATAGTTGCCTCCCTCCCGATCAGGCTGCGCTGGATGGAGTTAGAGGTGACTGTCTGGTCACCTTTGTGATTCAGGCCGGCCAACAGGTAGAGTGTCTCTGCTTTTCCTCCCTCCAGCTGCTTTCGACGTCTTACCTTCGTTGCCTTGATGCAGTTGTCCTCGGTGGGTCTCTCGATGAGGCGTCAGTTTGTGGCGCTTCCCAAGGCCAAGGCCGATGCCGGGCGAGATCTTGAGGCCCATGATGAGGGGGGAGAGGTAGGCCAGTTAGAGGAAGTGCGGGTCAGGTCCTTGGAGACCCGCGTAACTGAGCTGTCCTCTGCCTTGGAGGAGGCGGACCGGGAGAGGGCCTTGGCTCTGACTGCAAAGTCAGAGGCCGAGGCGCGGGTCGCCGAGCTTTTGAGAGATGCTGACGCGTCCGGGGGAGCCGAGAAGATCCCCGTCTCTGTTGCCGCCCCCGAGACCTTGGAGCTCTCCGATCGTCTGGAAGCGGCGGAGGAGCAGGCGAGGATTCTCCTCGCTCAACTTGGCGAGAGATCCCGGGAGATCGAGAAGGAGAGGGCGGAGCACCAACGCCAGGTCGAGACCTTAGAGGCCCGGATGTGTGGGCTTGAGGAGGTGGATCCGGCCCGGATCGCTCAGGATGCCGTGGCCGAGTATGCCACCTCCTTTGTCGAGACCGCCTTGACGGAGGCGTTCGAGAAGGGCTTCGCCCGGTGTCAGTCCGAGATCCAAAAGAAGTTCCCACTCTCAGGGGTCAACTTTGAGGATCTCCAGATGCACCCCATCGTCGAACGGAGTGTGGGGGATGACCCAAGCGAACCGCCAGCCGGTGGCCCCCAGATGCCCCTGGAGATGAATGAGGGAGGGGAATGCCCCTCGGCCTCTTCGTGCGTCTCTCTGTACATCTTTTTGCTTATCTGGAAAGGAACGAATTCAAATAAATTTATTTCATTGGAAATACTACATTTATTGAAAATACTTGCGTAAATGTTCCGCATTCCAAGCGTGAGTGAGAATCCTCCCCTCCATATTGGCTAGACGGTAGGTTGCGGGTCCGAGGACCTCGATGACTTTGTAGGGCCCCTCCCATTTAGCCGCGAGCTTCCCTTTGCGTGTGGTATCTGGGTTGAAGCCCGCTTTCCGGAGGACCAGGTCCCCAAGGTGGAAGCTTCTTCCCCTGACCCGAGCATTGTAGTATCGGACCACCTTCTGCTTCTGGCGGATGATGGTGGCCAGGGCCTGCTCCCGCCGCTCACCGAGGAGCTCCAGATTGAGCCCCAGACCCTGCGAGTTCCTGTCTTCGTCAAAGTATTTGAGGCCGAGAGATTCTTCGCCCAACTCGACCGGCACCACCGCCTCGGCCCCGTAGGTGAGCATGAACGGGGTCTCGCCGGTGGCCTCCTTGTGGGTCGTCCGGTATGACCAGAGTTTCTCGGGGAGCTCCTCTGGCCAGTTTCCTTCGGCGTCCTTTACTTTCTTTCGGAGGGGCTCTATGATGCACTTGTTGGCTGCTTCCGCCATTCCGTTGGTCTGGGGGTGTGCTACAGAGGCAAAGAGTAGCTTGATCCCCCATTCCGCGCAAAAATCTTTGAACCCTGCGGAGTCGAACTGCTTCCCATTGTCTGTGACGATGGCCCGTGGCACTCCGAATCTGGAGATGATGGAATTCCACACGAAGCTTTTCGCTTTCTTCCATGTGATGGTGGCCAACGGTTCGGCCTCGATCCACTTGGTGAAGTAGTCCTCCACCACAATCAGATACTTCCGCTGCCCCTGGCCCGGCTCAAACGGTCCGAGGATGTCGAGTCCCCATTTCACGAAGGGGATGGGGCTCACGATAGGGATGAGCTCCGACGGGATGTGGTGGGCATACCTCTGACATTCTTGGAATTTTTGGACGTATCTTGCTGCGTCTTGGGCCAGGGTCGGCCAGTAGTATCCCTGCCTTAGGATCTTCTGTGCGACCATTTTGCCCCCGTGGTGATTTCCGCAGATCCCTTCGTGAACCTCCCGTAGGACGTAGTCAGCTTCCTGCGGTCCGATGCACTTCAAGTATGGGAGGACATCCATCTTTGTCCATCGTCTCCGGTAGAGAGTCCCCTCATGGATCACGAATCGGAGCGCCTTACTCTCCAGGGTCCGACGTTCGTCCCAATCCGTCGGCACCTCCCCATAAGTGAGGTACCGTATGATCGGGTCCATCCAGGTGGGATCTTGGTCGATCGCCATCATCTCCTGCTCTTCTGTGCTGGGGGACTGCAGATTCTCCATGTAGATTGTGCGGCCCAGCTCCTTTGGTGAGGACGAGGCTAGCTTCGACAACGCATCTGCCCGTGCGTTCTCTGATCGTGGGAGGTGCAAGACTTCCACGTTTTTGAACCTGGAGAGCGCAACTTTGGCAACGGCGTGATACCTCTGCATTGTCTCCTCCCGTGCCTCGTAACTTCCCAGAAGTTGGTTGACAATGAGCTTCGAGTCACTGAGGAGGCGCACAGACTCGGCCCCAAGCTCCCGGGCCAGTCTCAGGCCGTTGATCACCGCTTCGTATTCCGCCACGTTGTTGGTGGCCGGGAACTCGAACCGCAACGCGTACTCCACGACGTTCCCTTCCAAAGACCGGATCGTGATCCCTGCCCCGCCTCCTGATTGTGTGGCCGATCCGTCCACATGGACTTTCCACGCTCCTGGGACTCCTGACTGGAGGTGGTCAGCCGAAAGAAAAGACAAGGGTTGGGTGATTACCGTTGCTGAGCCTTCTTCCTCTGGAGGATGTTCTCCTTCCGTTGTGCACTCAGCGATGAAGTCAGCCAAGGCCTGCCCTTTGATGGCCGTGTGCGGTTTGAATCGGAGGTCGAATTCGCTCAATTCCACCCCCCCCAGTTTAGTATCCTTCCCATTCGGTCGAATCTCTTGAGATTCTGCTCCAGCTGTGAGTCGGTCAAGACCAGTATGGTGTGGGCCTGGAAATAGGGCCTGAGCCTTCGTGCTGAGAGAACGAGGGCGTATGCCAGTTTCTCCATGGGCGAGTATCGCACCTCCGCCCCCTTCAGGATCCGACTCGTGTAGTATACCGGCCACTGCACCCCACCGTCTTCTCGGATCAGCACCGAGCTCACTGCTTCCTCCGCGCACGCCAGGTAAAGGCTTAGCGACTCCCCTTCCTGTGGCTTGGACAGGAGAGGTGGGCTGCGGAGATATTCCTTGAGAACCGCGAACGCCCTGGAGCAGTCTTCGTCCCATAGTATCGTCTTCCTATTGTTTGAAGGTTCCGTGATCGCTTTCCTCAAGACCTTGAAGAAGGGGAGTGATCTTTCCGCCGATTTGGAAAGGAATCGCCCCAGGGCTGCGATGCGCCCATTCAGCCTCTGCAATTCTTTGATCGTCGTCGGCTCACGCATGTTGATCAGTGCCTCGATCTTGTCAGGATTAGCTTCAATGCCACGGTTAGTTATCATAAATCCTATGAATTTGCCAGATCTTACCCCGAACGTGCATTTCACGGGGTTGAGTTGAATGTGGTGCCGCCGCAACCGCTCGAAGGTTTCACGAAGGTCGGCGATATGGTCCTCCGGCCTTCTTGACTTGACAAGCATGTCGTCGATGTAAACCTCCAGGTTCCTCCCGATCTGGGAGCAAAAAACCTTGTTGACCATTCTCTGGTAGGTGGCCCCCGTGTTCTTCAAGCCAAAGGGCATTTTCTTGTAGCAGTATGTACCCCGGTCCGTTGTGAAGGCTGTCATCTCTTCGTCCCGGGGATCCATCTGGACTTGATTGTACCCTGAGTAGGCGTCCATGAAGCTAAGCATCTCGTACCCCGAAGCATTGTCCACCAGGTGGTCAATGCGCGGCAGGGGGTAGCTGTCCTTGGGACAGGCTTTGTTGAGGTCACTGAAGTCCACGCACATTCGCCACTTCCCGTTGGGCTTCCTGACCATCACCACGTTCGATAGCCACTCTGGGTACCAGACCTCTCGTATGAAGCCGGCGTCGAGGAGGCGTTCTACTTCCTCGGAGGCTGCCTTCATCTTCTCGCCGCCCAGGTTCCGCTTCTTCTGCCTGATCGGCCTGAAGTTAGGGTCGGTGTTGATCTGGTGGACGATCACCTGGGGATCTACGCCGGGCATGTCTTCTGGTGACCAAGCAAAGACGTCTAGGTTCGCCTCCAGGCATTCGACCAGTTGGCTCCTCAGGTCGTGGCCTAACCCTCTCCCGATTGAGACGAACCGGCCCTCGACGTCCGTGACCGGGATCTGCTCCTGCTCCTCCGTAGGGGTGGGCCTCGGCCCACCCCTTAAGTCTAGCGCGGACATCCGGTCGACTAGACGATCTTTGGGACCTTCCTCCGCCAGTTGATAGCAGGTACTCGGTCTCCCCGTGTCGGCTTCGACTTGCCCCATCCCCCCGGGTGTTCGGAACTTGATAGTCTGATGGTGGGTCGAGACCACCGCGCCGATGGCGTTGAGTAGGGGTCGGCCGATGATCCCATTATATTCCGACCCGATCCCCAATATGATGAATTCCACCGCCAGGGTCACCGAGTCTGGTGCGTCTCCGAGTGTTACCGGGAGATGGATCGTGCTGATGATGGGGGTGGAGTGACCCGTGAATCCCACCACGGGACCCGAGTGAGGTCGTAAGTCTTCCTTCCGCCGCCCCATCTTTTCCAGGGTTGACATGAAGAGGACGTCACAGGAGCTGCCGGTGTCGACGAGCAGTCGCCGTACCATGGTAGTGTCTATGATCACCGATACCACCAAAGCTAAGTCCGAGCTGCGCGCCGTTACAGATGCGCTCGGTCTCCCGACCGGTGGGGACGGTGAGGGTCTCCCGGTCCTCTCCTCATGATCCTCCTCGCGTCGGGCCCAGGCCCACTCTCGCCAATGATGGCGGGCCCTGTCGCTTCGCGTCAGAGCCTTGCTCTCCTTTCGTCGAGACGGGTGAAGATGCGTCATTGCAGGTGTGGTTTGTTTCTTCGTGGGACAGTTCGTTCCCACAGACGGTGCCAGATGTTTCAGAGTGTTTTCTCACTACAAAAGCGTTGACCGTGGGCAACCCGGTCAACGTGGTCAAGGGGCCCGCTTGGGTCCCTCGGGTGTGTCGAGTCGGTGCAGACGAGGCGCGAGTCAGAGTTGCAGATAGCGTAGAGCGCGTCGGCTGGGCCGAATCGGGGTCCTCGGTCGTCGGTAGGGTGAGGGGAAGCCTCGGCCCGGGTTGAGACGCTCGGCCTCGGTCGGACGTGCTCGGCCTCTGCGGTCGGACGACGAGGGGTAGCCTCGATCGTCCAGCTGGTTACGTGGTCGGCGAGGGGCGGAGAGGAAGCCTCGGCCCGTGGATCTGATGACCTCCTGCGTAGACGAGAACGCTCGTCAGGGGGCCGGACCTTGGTTCCGGCCAAATCCCCTCCGATGCCTAAGTCAGACAGTGATCTGAAAGAGGAGACCCGGCGGAGACGGTTCGACTCGAGAGGAGATCAGAACGGCGTCTCACGGCGCGAGCGGGGGAGGAAGGAGATGAAATGGGGGAACAAGGTCGTTGATGGAGTACCTTAGGTTTTAGATACCTGAGATGCGGTCCCCTGTCCAGTCGTCCTTCTAACCCTTTTATAGACCTCTCGCCGAGATGGCCCCCGACCCATGTCGCTCGCCCGCCTTCGATCGTGCCCCCTCAATTCGCCCCCCCCATCGCCGCTCCCTGTGCCATGCCAGCACCTCCCCATCAAGGCCATTAAGTGGTAGCGGGATCAGGGGACGGTTACCGCTGGAGTGGGCGAGTGCCTAGCGCGCTATCAGGGCCGGGTCGGATCGATATTCGGGGGTCCTCTATAGGGCCTTGTCGGGCGGGCCGGATCGCGCAGATGGGCTTCTGACCGGCAGTCGGGTTTCTGGGCTCGTGTCTTTCGGGCTTCGGCCAAATAGGCGTAACAGTAATATATATATTTATCTGTTATATATATATTAAAACTAACGTACTAAACTAAGTGCTACATATAATATTAATATACTGATTATTTACTGTCGCATTATAAGTATATTAGCACTTACTTAATTATATAATAACATATATTAGATAATCTATTATACTGTTATTACTAACATTATATATATAATAAACTCTTATATAACTAATGTTTATATATAATACGTACCAATATTATAACTTACATGTGATTTGCAGATCGTTTCGTTGTCCTTGCAGGAGGAAGTGGCAATGATGCACGAGAGGTGGCATTGCAGCAGCAACAGCGAGTGGTCCGGTGGTGACCGTGGTCAACGGCGCTGGCAGTGTAGGTGGCACGACGACTGAACAGCGATGGCGGAGGCAATGCAGTGGTGTCGGACTTCGACGCGGGCGATGACAACAATGGCGTCGAGGGGGAGAGGTAGGTTGATGGCTGTGCTGCAACTGCTGTGTTTCGACAGGAGGGGGAGAGAGTTGGAGGCCGCTATCGGTGTTTGGTTACGGAGAGTCTGTGCGGTGAAGTTGGAAGGAGGCGGAGGCTTGGATGTTGGTGGGGCGTGACGTCACGTGTGGAGGTGCCTGCTTGGAGTTAGGGTTGAAGGGAGGAGGAGGAAGTCGGGAGTTGGTGGTGGTGTTGGGGGTTGACGAGTTGGGCGATGGTGGTTGGGCTTAAAGGGAGGAGGCGGCGTCGACTTGATTGTGTGGGCTGGGGAAGGAGGCGAGGCGGCAGAGTTGTGGTGTGGTGGTTATCACTGCCGTGGAGGAGAGGCGTGAGGTTTGTTTGAGGGCTGGATGAACGGAGGTGTGGGTTGAAGGGTTGGGAGGGGTCGTCGGTGGTCACTTGAGTGGCGGATGGTAGAGGTTGGCGTTGTCGACGGGAGAGGCTTCCCGTGGGTTTTAAGGAGGAGGAGGAGGAGGAGGAGGAGGAGGGGAACGAAGAACGAGTGGGTTCGTTAGGATCTCCACGCACGCGAGCTTTGCATGGGTTACATTGAGATTTTTCGCATGGGTTGTTGCGATTCATGGGTTTGTTGCATGGGTTACGTTCGGATGGGGGATGCAGGTGAGTGGTTGAGGACGTGGACTGAGGGTTACGTGGGGTTCCGCATGCAAATGAGGAAGACGTTAGAGGAGTTGGTTACCAGTTTGGCTAAGCTTTCAAAATTTATTAATTTATTATCTTTTTCATTAGAGAAAAACATTTAGTTAGGATATAATTAGGATTTAGATTAGGATAATTAATAGTTAGAGGAATATTATTGTTAAAATAATTTAGATTTGATTGTTAGAATCTAATTAGGATGAAGGGAAATCTTAGTTAGGATATTTTAGGTTTAGTTGTTAGGATTTAAGTAGATTTTCTTAAACTTATTAAAATTTATTAGCATATATATATCTATTATACATTTGACAGCGTTTTTTGAATTTTAGGGCTGACTAGGACAAGATAAAGAGTGGCTGAGATTTGATCTTGGTAAATCAACGGTTGAGATTGGATTTTGTGAAATTTTTTGGGGGAAAGTGCCTTGGGAACATAAACTTTGAAATTAGAAGTTCCTTGGGAAAGAGTGTGAAAATTAAATTTGGGGGGAAACGTGCATTGGGAAAGATTGTGGATTAGGGGAAAAGTGCCTTGGAAACCTAAACTTTGAAATTAAAAGTGTCTTGGAAAAGATTGTGGAGAATCATGATCCATTAAATTAAACAAAATAAAAAATTTAGCGTAAAACAATTTAGCGGAATAACAAATTAGCGTAAAAATACCCTGATGTTTGTTGTTCTGGCGCCCGCTTTAAATTTTTTTACGTCGAATTTGTTGTTCGACGTCGAATTTGTTGTTTTGCGCCGAAGGCGCCTGCGCCGAATTTGTTGTTCCGCACCGAAGGTGCCCGTGCCGCTAAATATTTTTACACTAATTTATTGTTCTGTTAAATTTTGGCTGTGGAAATAATTTCCGGGGAACAAAGATTTCACGGGGGAAATTTCGGCGCGGGCGCTGAAGGCGCCCGCTAAATTTTTTACAAAGATTTGTTATTCTGCCCCGAAGGCGCGGGCGCCAAATTTGTTGTTTGACGCTGAATTTGTTGTTCCACGCCCAAGACTCCCGCACCGAAGGTGCCCGTGCCGCTAAATATTTTTACACTAATATATTGTTTTGTTAAATTTTGGCTGTGTAAATAATTTGTTGGGGAACAAAGTGTTCGTGCCCACGGGCACGGGTTATGACTAGTATATATATATATATATATATATATATATATATATATATATATATATATATATATATATATATATATATATATATATATATATATATATATATATATATATATATATATATATCTATATTATAAAACAGGGATGTTATCATGGGTTATTGGATAAGAGTTGGATAAGAGAATTTGGATAAGAGAAGAGAAATTGGGTAAAACAATGGTTGGTTAATACAATTTGGATAAGAGAAGAGAAATTGGATAAGAGAAATTGGGAGAAGAGAATTTGAATGACTAGGACAAATTTTTGTGAAGAGCTTTTGAATTTTGAATTGTGAAAAAAAATCAATGGGGGCTAAGATTCCATCTTGAAAAAATGGAGGGCTAGGATTAAAGATTGTATAAAGTTTTGGAGGGAAAATTTAGGGTTGTAGTTGAATCCTAGGTTGAATCTTAAAACAAATCCTGTATGTTCATTTTCCACAATCTAACGGCCAGAAACCCAAGAAGCTTGCTCTCGCGGATAGCCAAAAATTCATTAGCTGGTTGCCAAAAATAAAACGAAAAAAGAAACAGAAAATTTGAACTCATGTGCTGGTTCCCAATAAAAAGAAACCCCAATAAAAATCTGGGATTCTCTCAGCTGGTTCCCCAAAAGTTTGAATCTCTACTCTCTCTCTCTCTCTCTCCCCCAACCCACCCTAACACCCACTCTCAACCGCCCTAAGCCCCCATTGCAACCGGAGTCACCCCATGCCGGAGGCGCAACCGGAGTCACCCCCATGCCGGAGCCGCAACCGAAGTCACCCCCCATGCCGGAGCCACAAACTGAGTCACCCCCATACCGGAGCTCCCCCATGTCGGAGCCGCAACCGGAGTCACCCCCTGTGCCGAAGCTCCCCCATGCGGGAGTCTTGCAGTTTGTGATCTTGCCGTTTTTTCTGAGGTTTAAATATTTCAGTGTAGTGTTTGGTTCTGGTGTATCTTTTTCCTCACCAATTTCTTTTTGTATCTCGAGCTGCCATGATCACCATCAATGGACATCCCCTTTTCATGAACGCTTCTAAGAAGTTGACAGTTGAAAACTGTGCCTGGTGGTTGCTCTTTTTCTAAAATATGCTTTTCTGTTCATACGAATGGAGAAGCAATTAAATTAATCATATAAGTTATGTTTCAGCATGTTGATGGATTTGTACTAGGCAGATGATCAGAACGTGATTCATTTGAACTGGTTTATCTGGCGGCTTAATGCTGAATGGTTGTGGAAAAGATAATAAGCAGCACACACAGTAAGACCTCCCATGAGATGCAAATTCATGAATTTGTCCTCTCAGTCTGTTAAGAATACAAGTCGAAGGCTAAACAAATGAAAGATGTCTGACAAGCTGAAATATGTGGTTCAATTATTGGTTTGTACTGTGCATATGTGAGAATTTTGCTTTAGATTCTGATTCCATGAACTGCCCATGGCTGAAAAAGTGAGATCAAACTGTGTATTGTTATATTTTTGTGCTCCGGTATTGGGAATAAATTTTGGAACTGATTTGGGAATAAATTTTTAGTTTGTGTGTACATTTTGGAACGATCTGGGTCATAATTCTGTCGTTCACTATCAATCTGTATTGTTCAATAATTGAGTTAATATTGAAAGCTAAATTTTCTTGATTTTAGTATTTACTTTGTGTAGCATTTACAGTTCATCTGATATGTTGTTTTAGATATGATCTAATACTCTCCACTAATTATTCACTATGCCACAAGCTATTGTTTCTAAAATCAAAATCAAAACATTCTACCAGCTCAGAGGCGTTAGCGCACTTCCAAACATAGTTGAAAGTTTAACACTGTTCCACCCGAAGGCTATATATATATATATATATATATATGATATAATCGGATTAAGGTAAAGATCGATATGGTTACAAGTATTCCCATTATTACGATTTTACCACTGCACATCAATGATGTCCAAAAAGGACAAAGTTAGTGGCAGCGCGATCGTGAAGTCGAGGGGATCACAAATACGGTATCGGATCACGCGTACATGCTACGACAATTGATTAATAAAATCCTAACACGAATAATCTCATAGTTTAATACATCAATAATGCACGTACGAAATACGTACGATGAGTACCGGTCGTTACATCACTCTTGGCATGGTTGGTTCTTCATAAGGTTCTTTCAAGAAGATCCCATATTCAATGTTCTTGGATTCAAGGAAGATCTACATTCTCCTTTTCCAAAACTGGAAATTGGTTCCTGAAAACTTGGGTGGAGTGCTAAGACTTTGGCCGGATCTAAATGTAAGGTCTCTCCTTGTTAACACCATCTAGATAACCTTACTTTGATTCCACGTGTTGGGGATCTTGAGATGGCAAATAAACATTAGGGGTGGTAAATAGTGTTTTCTAATAAAAATACTAACTTAAAAATTACACCCGCTAAGTTTACCCATGAATTCAATTGGAGTTACACAACTTGATTCTTCATCAAAAAAATCTCAAATATTTGCAAGAAAGATATGTAACAGAAATATCAGCACAGTTATGTAAATAAAAAGATAGAGAGTTGGAGACAATAGTGCAATCGCAAACACAAGGAAGTATATTGGTTCACCCAACCCTTGGACTACATCTAGTACTAAGCAACACTTTGCTTTGCACTAACCAAACTCCCACGGAGTAGAGTACAACTTGCCTCGCATAGAGGACTTCACCCCTTGCCTCACACTTTGAGGACTTAGCCAACCAACAAACCTCTTCAACAAGATGACCTCAAATACAAAAGGATTTTGCAAACACTTACCATCACACCTTTGTGTGGAATTTCACTTACACTTTTGTAAAGGAAGTACACTGGACATATAGCCAACAAATTGAAGCTTGAAGTGTGTATGTGTGGCTAAGGAGAAGCTTTTGAGCTCAAAAGGATAAAGATGCAAGCAGTAGGAAGATCAAAATAAACAAGGCCAATAAAATATGCTTAAAGGCTTTATGAAATTTCGGTAAAGAAGATGAGGTTTTTCTTTAGAAAGCTTTGAGCATAAGAGAGTATACGAATGCTTCTCTCTGAAATTTTCTTTTGAAAATTTGTTAAAATCTTGTTCTAAAACCTCAGATCAAATCCCCTTCAATAGGCCCTAAATCTACTCAAATATATTGACAAAATTGTCCTCTAATGGCTAGAATACGGCTAGTCGAAAGTGACTGTTGGAAGCCAAATGGCTAGTACTAGTCGACCGTAGTTCAACCACTAGTCGATTAGTATGCAACTAGTTGACTACCTTATGAGCATTGGTCGACTAGTTTGGTAATGTCCAAATAAGTTATTCCTCTCTATATTTATTGGTCAACCATAGCTCATGGACTAGTCGACCACAAAGTGACCACTAGTTGACCAGTCTCATGACTCTAGTTGACTACTTTTCTGGTAGTATCCTAGCTTACTTCAGATGTATCAACTAGTCGACTGGTGTGTTAGATTGGTCGACTAATTTGTCTGATACATCAAGGGTTTGGCCTTAAAGCTAGGAAAATGAGTTTTGGAAACATTTAAATCATGTTAAAACATTTAATATCATTTTCTTAAGTGTGTGCAAGCTTCAACTCTATGACTTTAACAATCTAACACAAGTTACAATAAATAGACTTCACTCACACTAATCTAGGATTCTTGATGTATTCTTTGGCCCTTCAACTTATCTTTTAAAGTCCTTGCACTTCATCAATCCCTAGATGAGCAGTCTTCATGTTGAGCTCCAAATCCTTCGACTCTTCAATTTCAAGTTTTAGCTCTATATCTTCAATTTTATGAGCTTGAACGGATTTCTTTGACTTGTTGACCATGTTAACCTACACCCATAAATATCATTAGCAACACAAAATGTTTGCACATCATCAAAATATACCTAGGGTGACTCAATAACAAGCAGCTATTAGGTATTTGTTGGGTGTAGTCCAAAGCATACAAAGGGATGTATCGGTCAATTTGTGATTCATCTCCTCCAGTATGGGAGGTTGGTGTCATGGTAAGTTGATATGAAACCATAGTTAATCATTAGCTAAGGTGATATTGATAAACTTATTAAAGCAATAAGTTTGATCTATGGTAACTACGGTGTCACATAATCAACTAACTACATTAAGTTCTTAATGTGATTTAACGTATATCCATACACTAGACATCTTAGTGACATAGTCATGATGAAAGGACCATACTACACGATAACTATCGTTGATAGGCCCAATGCATTAGATCAGAACATAATCGCATACCAACCGGATAATTATAATTTTGAAACAGGTGGTTATTATATGTAGCTAGCATCACCGTTGTACATGAGATTTAATTATAGAGTTTGATCAATCAATACTGAAGTAAGAATCAAGTTTTTAGAGTTTCGTAAAGGCGATGGACTTGTTATAATAAACGAAGGAAAAAACTAAATGTATATAGAATATACATACATCAAATAATTACAACTAGTTATGATCGTCTTAACTGAGTGAGAGAGAGACTCATCATAAAGAGTTGTAATGTGAGTGTCATAAAGAGTTACAGACTCTTAGTTCTGAAAGAAGACTGAATAAACCTCCTTTAAGTCTAAACCAAAAGACCAACAAGACATTTGGGCAAGCCAAAAATGTCATCAGTAATATATGGCTATCATTGGCAACTACATCGTATTGCTAGTAGCTGGGTGGCCAGTCGGCGACCGACATCTGTCAGCTGGCTGGCCAAGATGGCTTGATGCTGGCATTATCCACTGATGGCTGGTGGTAACCTGGCTGCCAAGTGGTGACAGTTGCTAATGGCCAGCTACTAGCAAAGGCCAAGTGAGTTGATTGGGGTGTTGGTCAAGTTTAGTTGGGTTTAGGTCAAAGGGTTAGATCATGATTTGAATCTAACTTGAGACTCAAACTTGACTTTCTTTGAGTCAAGTTAGTTTAAATTAATTTTTTAGGAGTTTCCTTTTAGTTTATAATCTAATTTGATAAGAGATCTCAATGGAAACAAGCACTATATAAAGGTCACCTACTCTCTTCTTAAAAAGCATCAGAAATTCCAAAGAGATGAATAACCAAAAAGCTTTGGCTCTAAGGTAAAATTCAAATCTCTCAGTAAAATTTTTTCCTCTTTCTCTCAAACACTAGTAAAGTATGAGAGTACGTTTGAGTTTCGTGGGTGCGCTCTGATCGGCCCCCGGATATACACCCGGGAGACAGTCGTAGTTTTACCACAAGCACACGATGTAGTGGCGAGCGGGTTATCGAATACGAGGAGGTGGTGTTGGTTCCAATCTATCTTAGGTTGGTTCTACTACGAATGTTTTATTGGTGGATGATGGTTATGATGAGATGTAATGACAATGGTGATGGATGTCGGTGTCGGTGATAAGGATGTTGGATAAATATCGATTCAAATTCAATATAATAAAAGTGCCTAGGGCTAGGTAATCCCCACTACGGATTATCATGCATCTCTGTGAATTGCGAATCTCAATGTTGCAAGACTTGAATTTGGGTGCACTAGTCATAATTAATTATAGAACCAAGCTCACACTCTCGTGCTATTGTCGGTCTATAGCGACCTAGATTAGGGCCCACTCTTGTGCAAACCCTAACCTAAGCCACTAGAATTAGGATCGACATCATCGTTCAATCGCTCCTCGATCCCACTCTCGTGCAAACTCGAGTTACGATCTAGATTGTGATAGCTCGTATTCGTCCAATCTCTTGCAAATGAATATGGGTATAGATTTATAATAAAAATGCTAGCTTTGGTCCAATCTCTTGCAAACCAAGTCTAATGAATCTCGATTATAAATCTAAATCGAATATCTAGGCCTTCCCATCGATTAGAATCCAATCTCTTGCAAACTCCATATCGATAGAAATTCCTAGCTATCCGTAATAAATCAATCACAACCTAACCTCCTATCAATTCTAGCAACATATAAATTCAGTCATCACAAATCTGAAATTAGATCCATAGGGTTCCTTCCTTTTCCTAGAACAAATATCAACCAAGCATAGCAATAACGATATAGGAATCAGTAGAAAACCTTGCTTGCATCAAAGAGATATCAAATCAAAGATTCAAATAATAATAACAAGGATACTTAGCTTTGATGAAGAATTCCAATCTAAATACAAGATTTTAGATCCAAGAGGGGGCCTAGGGCATGGCCTAACCTCTAAAAAAGTCTCCAAGAAAATAAAATGGAACTCCCCTCTAATGACGGCTACAAACCCTATATCTAGTCCCCCCAAAACCCTAGCAAATAACCCTAGGAACCCTCTGAAAATCGTGCTCAAAGTCAGTCTGGCCGCAACTTAAGTTCTGTGCCCGCGCTGACTCGGCCATGTGGAAATGTGACTCGGCAGAGTAGCAATTTCAGCACTGCAGCGTCAGCTTACAGAAATTCTTCGGAATTCATCCGACCTCCGATTGGCACGTTCTTGGCGGCGTTGGAACCGTCATGAAGTGTACTATCCATAACAAATATGAGAAAAATACTTTGCCTGCTGAAATGATAGCAGATTTCAAAAGAGTGAGAGGCTGTCTGAAAATCTGAGCGCTCGTGTCACTCGGCCGAGTAGAATTTCTCACTCGGTCGAGTAGACTTCCTACTCGGCCGAGTAGGGTCTTTTGCTGTACTCCCAAAATTCCAGAGAGTCTGCTTTGATTTCCTTCGGAAGTTCTGACTCACTCGGACGAGTGGAGTTCTCTACTCGGCCGAGTGAAATTAACCACTCGGCCGAGTGCATTGCGGCACAAAGTATCATCGTATCAGTCGTACTCGGCCGAGTACGCTTCTTCACTCGGCCGAGTGGGCTGTGTTACTCGATCGAGTGACCTGTTTCTGAAGTTAACTCTTCTCCTCCTCGCCTATTCGTCGATTCTATCGATCTCCTTCTTCTCCCACTCATCATCCAGCGCCATTAGCTCCTTGATAGGGCCATGGGCGACGCTCCGGTACGCGTGCAAGTCCTTTAAGCTCATTTTTGCTCCCGATCGCTCTATATTTCTTGAAATCCGACAAAAACAAGAAATAGTGAAAAGTAACGTAATATCATCGAATAATCGTGAAAATCGCAATATGAACAATCGAAGTGGCGTGAAAACATGCAGAAAAAGGTGTAACATATGGACCGATCAAAATCCCCCAAGCTTGTTTCTTACTCATCCTCAAGGAAGATAAGTAGAGAGACGAACTCGGGAAACAAAAACAAAGGAAATGAAATGAAAGAAAAAGAATACGAAGTGGAAGGGGCGCTAAATTATTCTCTCAGATCTCAAGCCATAAGCTACACATCACGATAACTCGGAAAATATGAATCACATGCTATAAAGATTTCATATCTTACTTAAACATGGTACTTGGAAGCTTTTAAGAACAACAAAAGGGACTCTCTAAATTCATACAATCAATTCATATCCACATCACACATTTCATAGAATTTAGTATACAAATGTTGGCGATGCACTTTTCAATTAAGAGTTATAACAGAATAATATAAGAATCACACCAAGCATGTAATAGAGAATGGAATAAGAGACATGTCATTCACATTTTCATATCAATTCATAAGAAATCTCCATAGCTAAAGTAATTCGCTAAGTCTCGGTATTATCAAACTTCCCCATTCATGCACCTCTCCACTCTAATGTCGTACTCACTCATATGGTCAAATGAATTCACCCTCCTAAGCTTAGCTTGATGCATCGCACCTAAAGAAATATGATAGTGGAAAATGGGATTTTTGCCTTGGTTTTTCCAAGTATTTTGTGGCTCCAATAATGAGATAGAGAAATATTTTTTCTTTTTCGTTTTGAACTTTTTGTTTCTCATTTTTTTTACTTTTTGGATTTTTGTAGGAGCTACATGATTTGTATTTTTGATTTTTGTCTCCTTTTTAGCTTTTTGTACCTTTTGGAGCTAACCTTTTTTCTTTTGTAGGGATTTTTTGGAAAATAGATGCGATATAAGTAGCTTTAGGAGGTGAACTCAAGTGACATGTAGAGAATAAAAAAGATATATGTGGAGAAGGAAATGGTGTAACGCTCGGTTCACTCTAAGATGTGCACACATGGTTCAATAAGATAATACATCAACTAAACTTACATGTAAGCATGGATATTCTCAATCATTTCAATAAATAGTGGGGTCAAGCAGTAAAGTTTACAATCATATCAGGCAAGCAACAAAAGGTGAATAAGACAATAAGGCAGATGCTTCCGTTATACAATTGATGCGTGAATCTTGGTGCACCTCCAACAAAAGCATACTAAACACTAATCCATACATTCAGCTTCAATTAATATCATGCTATAGAATCATCAAAAGAATATATAAGCAAGCACATGGATAGTAGGATACTGAAATACTCCAAATATCATGGCAATAGTAGTAAGCATCGTGATGGCTACTAAAGCAATAAGAGATATCATCATAAGGAACATATCTAGCAAAAGGAGGAAAAGAAAATAAAGAAATAAAAACAAAAGAGAGGAAAGAAAAGAAAGTCAAGTACACAACATGATGCATGAACACACATAAAAGAAAATTAAAATGGTAAATTCAAAAAGAAGATGCAAAATTTTGAAAAATTCGAAAAATCCTAAAATAAAGTAAAAATGCAACTAATGCATCTAAATGGCATGTAAATGCACTCTCCCAAGCTTAAACTGCACATTGTCCTCAATGTGATCATAAAAGGAAAAATATGAGGAACAACGACAAATTTGAGAGGTGTGAGTGAAAAATGATGAAATGAATGACATGAAATACTAATGCAACTACATGCACATGCTGATGCATGAGAGCGCCTTCCCCCAAGCCTATACCAAACAATCCTATTCAAATGACTCGATCAAAAATGTCACGTCTTTGCTAAGCGAGATCAAGTCAAACGAATAAGAATGTGAGTATTCACTTGAAAGATATGCTCGATGGTGGTGAGCAAAAAGATGTGGCACATCAAAATATGAAGAGAGCAATTAATATAACATATAAAGGGTAGGGTGTAAATGATTATTGTTGCCATCATATGAGGTGATATTTATTCAAGCAAATCTATACGGTCCTCTCGCTGTCGAGAGGATTCGAGTTTATTTAAAGCATAAAATACTACACTACTGGATTGATATCACCTATAGCAAAAGACAGATCTAGTATCTTTGCTAGTGCAAGCAACTGCTCTAACTGCTCCTTCCGTGGCTCCTCCAGGCGCGTGTGTCCACGAACACCAACAAACTCCAGCAATGCATCCTCCAGCATTCCCACAAGGACTCCACCTGGACCCTGCAGAGAATATGATGCATCAGTTCGCTGCAAAAATTTCACCATCATAATAAAAGTATTCCAAAGAGGATCGTCTATAGAAATATATGAAATAAATAGTGGTGGACGATACTTTCCTAGAAATAATTAAATATCCTCATGTGTTGTGATAGCTATCTCCGTGGTGTCCTCTCTTGGCTGCTCAGGTAACTCTAGATCATAAGTGTGGATCTCCTTGACAGGTTTGTTTAGATAGGACACGTCCAAGCATACCTCTGGTCCATAATCATACATATGCTGCAAAAGGTACGATGTGTCAAAAACATCTGGATCAAAATAAATATCAAATGGAACATATGATTCAGAAATGGAATGGGTAAAAATATCTCCCTGAGTGGGAGCAGTAAGCTCTGTGGGATAGTCCTCGGCGTCAGTGGAAGGATGAAGTGGCTGCGAAAGCTCTAATGGAGAAAGGTAATGCTCGAGATCCTCATGAATGGATGTGTCCTCATCCCGATGCACGACCTCCTCATCGATAAGCTCTGGCTCCGTGTGTAAGGCCTCCTTAAAAGCATGCTTCGGCTGCGCGAGGTAAATAACCTCAATGTCTTGTCCATCTGAATCATCTCTGCCCATCTACTCATCGTATGGACTAGCTGTATCGGTGGGTGGGGGAGTGACAACGGTGCAACCCGGCTCTGCAGTAACACGTCCCGAGTGTCTCATTGCAGTTCTCTCATCAGAAGTGGCTGCATCCGTGCCTGGTACCGTTGTCTCCTTAGAGGTGTAAGCATCAATGTCCTCAGCCAGCCGTCCAAGAATCTCATCTAGGTACACATAAAAATGTGTGGTCCATATGATCACAGCCTCACCAGAAGGTAGAGGTGGCTGCAGAAGCTCAACTGCATGTGGGCAAGACTCTGGATTTATCTGAATGAAGTCACCCTCGTCCCAAAGTGCTACCTCCTCAATGTAATGCTCTGGCTCTGTATGTGACGCCTCCTCGTCAATATGCTCTGGCTCGACAGGGTGCTCTTTTGCCTTTTCATCAACTATCAATGTAAGCTCTCTCTAGAATAATGATGCTGGCTGCTCATGTGTGTCAACTTGTGGGGATGTATAATATGGAGGAGAATGCCCGCAAGCAATCCAAAAATATAGTCCATCCCCCTCAAGACTGACATGGACGTCCTCCTCTATTGTTCCTGCAGCCGAAACATGGTGCATAACAAAATCTGCAAATCGTCGCTCAAATGCATCACCTGCTATAAAGCTCTCTGAACCGGTGAACCTCATTGACTCCAAGAGGCCCTCCAATAAGTTTTGAAATGGTCCCTCATCTGGCAGCTCATATGACTCAAATTAGCCATCAACCTGTCGTGCAAGAATCCCATCTAGGATCGTATCAAAATCTGTGGTCCACATTATATAATCTATAACACCAGATCAACAAAGATAAAAACCTAGAGAAAAATATCAGTGGCACAAAAGAATATAGAAATGATAATAATGGTCGCAGGGATGAAAATTTATCTTTTTTCTTCGTAGTTTTATCAACCTAATTGTGACAAATTGGCACCCAACCGGAAACACCTCCCCAGCAACAGCGCCAAAAACTTGATCGGCCCCCGGATATACACCCGAGAGACAGACGTAGTTTTACCACAAGTGCACGGTGTAGTGGTGAGCAGGTTATCGAACACGAGGAGGTGGTGTTGGCTCCAATATATCTTAGGTTGGCTCTACTTCGAACGTTTTATTGGTGGATGATGGTTATGATGAGATGTAATGACAATGGTGATGGATGTCGGTGTCGGTGATAAGGATATTGGATAAATATCGATTCAAATTCAATATAATAAAATTGCCTAGGGCTAAGGAATCCCCACTACAGATTATCATGCATCTCTGTGAATTGCGAATCTCAATGTTGCAAGACTTGAATTCTGGTGAACGAGTCATAACTAAATAGGGAACCAAGCTCACGCCCTCGCGCTATTGCCGGTCTTTAGTGACCTAGATTAGGGCCCACTCTCATGTAAACCCTAACCTAAGCCACTAGCATTAGGATCGACATCATCGTTCAATCGCTCCTCGAGCCCACTCTTGTGCAAACTCGAGTTACGATCTAGATTGTGATAGCTCGTATTCGTCCAATCTCTTGCAAACGAATATGGGTATAGATTTATAATAAAAATGCTAGCTTTGGTCCAATCTCTTGCAAACCAAGTCTAGTGAATCTCGATTATAAATCTAAATCGAATATCTAGGCCTTCCTATAGATTAGAATCCAATCTCTTGCAAACTCCATATCGATGGAAATTCCTAGCTATCTGTAATAAATCAATCACAACCTAACCTCCTATCAATTCTAGCAACATATAAATCCATTCATCACAAATCTGAAATTAGATCCATACGGTTCATCCCTTTCCCTAGAACAAATATCACGAAGTATATCAATAACGATATAGGAATCAATAGAAAACATTGCTTGCATCAAAGAGATATCAAATCAAAGATTCAAATAATAATAACAAAGATACTTAGCTTTGATGAAGAATTCCAATCCAAATAAAAGCTTTTAGATCCAAGAGGGGGCCTAGGGCATGGCCTTGTAGGAACCTGTCAAAACAGCGTTAGGATCGATAAATGAAGTTGAGACTTACGCTTGCGTATGCGGCACGGTAGTCTCGGAACTTCGCCTTCGGATTTGCCACGACGGATCGAGTCTTCTCACGAACGGAGGAAGGCTACTAAATCCACAATCTAAATCTCTACTTTTAGATTAAGAACTTGGATAAAGAGAGAGGAAGGATTTCGGCAGAGCTTCGCTAGAATGAAATGCAAGGCAAGAATACCATGCAAAAGTGTAAGTAAATGGCTAAGCCTTGGGTCTTATTTATAGCCCCCAAGGTAGTTATTTTAGGAGTAATTGTTCCTTTGGAACAATTTAACTAAAGTGTACCATCATACATGGCACATTATAAGCTTAAGTTGTACCATATGCATGGTACAACATAAGCTTAAGATATTCCCCCTTTATTAGCCATATGTCGCATGCACTTATGCACATATAATGTGACTTTCCCACTAATCTAGAGTTCCTCTCCGCAAGGGAACAGATTCCCTTTGCACACGACTTCGTGTACGCGACGTTGGATGTCCGTATTCCCTCGTACATCCCCTACAAGGGTGTACAAACGTCATCCATATCCAACATCTCCCACTCACACTTGAGGGGATTGTAAGAGAACGTCTTTCTCTTAGTTCTTTCATCTATCATACCGAGAAATAGACCGTGCGACCGTCATGCGCATAGAGTCTGTTGTTGTGCACTTGTTAGAGATACACAACGACCTCGAAGGTGCAAAGTTGAGTAGTTCAACGCATGCTTTACCCGAGATTATTTCTTCACATTTCTTATACTTTATATTCAACAATTGAATCCCATCTGGATCACAATTGGCTGGCCAGCTTTGAATCATTAAAGTCCAAATGCGAATATGAAATCAATCTTCCTCTTCTTGCGAACCTTATGATCTTGACTTGATTCGCTTTTCTAACGTGCCCCGCCGAGCCGAATTATCATAGCCCATTAGCAACACGCTAAGATAGCGATCATCTCGTCAAATCTAAAGGAACCAATTGGAGTCCTTGAGGGTAAGAGTTAAGACCCATATGGCCTTTGAGTCTCACATAATAGCAAACACTATTGCTACTAACTTAGTGGTCGAAATGCATACGTGGTATGAACACGTATTACAACATCACTCCTTTTCCAGGGTGAGTATGTCTTAATGATGTTGTACGGATGAAAGATCAGACACCACAGTGCCTATCTTTTGAGTCTCCTTACTACCCATGAAATATTCCCGGACTCTCATCCTGCATAAGACAGATAGGAAAAAAAATCCTATGAGCTCTCTTTTAAATATCCTTGTGATACAGATCTCAGATCTTTTGTAAGCATCCATATGATGCAGATCTTTCATTCGACTATATTGTTTAAGTCACGACTCTAAATCATTCGTCTAATGATTTTGACTTTAAACTAGTCTCATCTCTATCTTATCCATCTGATAAGATAAGGCGGTTGCTCATGTGAGAGAGCCAACCTTAATCTGTCCGACATACACACAATAAAATAGCTGAGACTTAAACACAAATGTATATAAAATCATTTGTAAGAAACTTGTATGCAATATATATAAAAAAACTTCTTCTTTTTATTAAACTTTGATCTTCTATAGACATGGGAAATATTACATGATACAGCTCAGCACCTACGCATTCCCATAGATGATAAGTGTTTGAAGAACACATCTCTGGGGATCGCCTTAGTAAGGGGATCCGCTATCATCTTATGCGTGGATATGTATCCTATGTCTACTTCCTTCCGTTTGTCATAGTCCTTCGCAAACTTGAATCGAATATCAATGTGTTTGGTCTTACAATGAAATTTAGGATCTTTGACATAGGCAATCGAAGCTTGACTATCACTGTATATAGGAACAGTGCTCGAGTCAGTGGCATCCGTCAGCCTGTCTAAGAATTTCCTAAGCCAAACAGCTTCTTGGACCGCCATGCTGAATGCTACAAATTCGGCTTCCATGGTTGATAGGGCGATGCAGGTTTGCTTCTTGCTGCTCCAGGATATTGCACCATTCCCGAGCAAGAAAACAAAGCCTGAGGTAGATCTTTGCTCGTCGAGATCACCTGCCCAATCAGCATCGGTATAGCCTTCGAGTCTCAAGGTATTGCCTTGATAGCACAACGCATAGTCCGCAGTCCCTTTGAGGTACCTTAATATCCTCTTCACCGCTTTCCAGTGTGCCTGTCCTGGGTTGGACTGGTAACGGCTTACCATACCAACAGCATAGCAAATGTCCGGTCTGGTACACATCATGGCGTACATCAGACTCCCGACAACACTGGAGTATGGAACCTTTTCCATAGCTTTCTTTTCTTTTGGATCTTTGGGACACATTTCCAAACATAGACCCTCGCCTTTGCTTATTGGAGTATCAATTGGCTTGCAGTCCTGCATATTAAACCGTTCTAAAACTTTCTATATATCTGTTTCTTGAGAGAGAGAAAGAAGTTTCTTGGAACGATTCCTTGAGATCTTAACCCCAAGGATATATGCAGCTTCACCCATGTCTTTCATCTCAAAGACAGATGAAAGCCAAGCTTTGATATCCATGATAAGACGCTTATCATTTTCGGCTATAAGTATGTCATCTACATAAATAGACATAATTACATACTTGTTCTTAATCCTCTTAATGTATACGCAGTTGTCTTCGTCGAGCATGGAGAAACCATACGACAAAACGACTTCTTGAAAGCGCATATACCACTGCCTTGAGGATTGTTTAAGACCATATATGGATTTACGAAGTTTACAAACCTTATGTTTGTTTTCTTCTTGTACGAACCCGTTTGGTTGTTCCATGTAGATCTCCTCATCTAGTTCTCCGTTAAGAAAAGCAGTCTTTACATCCATCTGATGTAACTCGAGGTCCAAACAAGCCACCATTGCCAGAATTAAGCGAATGGAGGTAAAACGCACGACAGGAGAGAAAGTCTCTTCGTAGTCTATTCCTTCCTGTTGCGTGAAACCTTTCGCAACAAGGCGAGCTTTATATTTCTCGATGGAGCCATCAGCCTTATGCTTGATTTTGAGAACCCACTTGTTCCCAATGGCTCTACGTCCCTTAGGTAAATCAACCAAGTCCCAGACTTGGTTTGTTTTCATGGATTGAAGTTCTTCTTCCATCGTCGCTATCCATTTATCTTTAGCTGGGCATGTGACGGCTTGTTAGAAATTTGCAGGTTCGTCATCATCTTGTAGTAATGTCATGAATGTTTGAGGAAATTCATCCTCAAATCTCAGAGGTGTTAGCCTCGTTCGATTACTACGTCTTGCTTGAGTTTGATCACTCCCACTTGGAATGACATCACTCCCACTTGGAATAACATCACTCCCACTCGGAATAGGATTGGTATCGTTCGTATCATCCATAGGTGAAGTATGAGGGTCATTTTCCTCTTCACCAAGAATTCTCCCACTCGAACGTTCCGATCCTTCTTGATCCCAAGTCTCAAACAAGGATAAGTCTTGACTTATCTCACCCTATCTTGGAAACTCGTTTTCCAAGAAGACAACATTCCTCGATTCGAATTCTATTAGACCCCCATTGTCCTCTTGACCGACGAAAACATATCCTTTGGAGTTTTCAGCGTATCGGATGAAGATACACTTCCTCCCACGTGGCCCAAGTTTGCCATATTTGTGAGAGGATAAATGTGCGTAAGAGGCACAACCCCAAGGTTTTATAATGCTTAAGTCTGGAGTTCTATTGTTCCACAACTCATAAGGAGTAGAACTTACCGACTTCAAGGGTACACGGTTTAAGATGAATGCTGCCGTCAATAATGCATTACCCCAAAAGGTGATGGGCAAATTTGCCTGAGACATCATTGATCGGACCATTTCCATCAATGTCCTATTTCTTCTTTCCGCAACGCCGTTTTGTTGCGGAGTATAAGGCATAGTTATTTGATGAACTATGCCTTTTTCATCACAGAGTTCCTTAAAACTTGTTGATTGATATTCTATACCCCCCGATTGGTTCGCAAGACCTTTATCTTGCGATCTAGTTGATTTTCCACTAAACTCATATAGTTTTTGAAGCAAGATAAAGCTTCATGTTTGTGGGAAATCAAATAAATGTGACCGAAACGGGTGAAGTCATCAATGAAGGTGATGAAATAGGACTTCCCGTGTCTTGTCTTAACATTCATTGGACCGCAAATGTCTGAATGGATAAGCTGTAATGGAACTTCGGCCCTTGTGCCAGTTCCAAACGGCTTGCGACAAGTTTTCCCTACAAGACAATGTTCGCAAGTTGACATTTCAACTTTTGAAACATTAGCTAGCAAGCCACTTTTGGCAAGTCTATCCATTCTAGTTGGTCCAATGTGACCAAGTCTTGCATGCCAACAAATGATCTCAGATTCAGAATTAGAAGCATTTGTCAAATGGAAACTTTCATTAATAGAAGAAGAATCATCATACATAAAACAATCAATCCATTACAAACATTACCCGACCCAACTAAAGAACTATTACAAACAAGGTCAACATTTTGTTCATAGAACCTCCATTCATAACCTAAAAACATTAACATGACCACGGTTACGATATTCCTTCGAATATCTGGAGCAAAGAGGATGTCGTGCAATAATAGAGTCCGGCCGTTGTCGAGAACTAGCTTGCATGTTCCGACGCCCTTGACTTCAACACGAGTGTTGTTGCCGACGTATATCCACTTTGTTCCTTGAGTTATCCTTCGATACTCTACGAAGAACCTTCTGTCCTTCGCTACGTGGTCTGTGGCCCCTGAATCAATCAACCAAAAATAGTTAGATTCAGCAAGAAACATGGAACTAGAAACACATATGTAACTAGCCCTACAAGTTACCTTATCATTTCCATCCGTACACGTACGGGCGAAGTGACCGTACTTGTTTGGTGGAACTTCGGATGAAGATACCCGTCACAATGGACAATTCGTACATTGTGACGGGTATCTTCATCCGAAGTTCCACCAAACAAGTACGGTCACTTCGCCCGTACGTGTACGGATGGAAATGATAAGGTAACTTGTAGGGCTAGTTACATATGTGTTTCTAGTTCCATGTTTCTTGCTGAATCTAACTATTTTTGGTTGATTGATTCAGGGGCCACAGACCACGTAGCGAAGGACAGAAGGTTCTTCGTAGAGTATCAAAGGATAACTCAAGGAACAAAGTGGATATACGTCGGCAACAACACTCGTGTTGAAGTCAAGGGCGTCGGAATATGCAAGCTAGTTCTCGACAACGGCCGGACTCTATTATTGCACGACATCCTCTTTGCTCCAGATATTCGAAGGAATATCGTAACCGTGGTCATGTTAATGTTTTTAGGTTATGAATGGAGGTTCTATGAACAAAATGTTGACCTTGTTTGTAATAGTTCTTTAGTTGGGTCGGGTAATGTTTGTAATGGATTGATTGTTTTATGTATGATGATTCTTCTTCTATTAATGAAAGTTTCCATTTGACAAATGCTTCTAATTCTGAATCTGAGATCATTTGTTGGCATGCAAGACTTGGTCACATTGGACCAACTAGAATGGATAGACTTGCCAAAAGTGGCTTGCTAGCTAATGTTTCAAAAGTTGAAATGTCAACTTGCGAACATTGTCTTGTAGGGAAAACTTGTCGCAAGCCGTTTGGAACTGGCACAAGGGCCGAAGTTCCATTACAGCTTATCCATTCAGACATTTGCGGTCCAATGAATGTTAAGACAAGACACGGGAAGTCCTATTTCATCACCTTCATTGATGACTTCACCCGTTTCGGTCACATTTATTTGATTTCCCACAAACATGAAGCTTTATCTTGCTTCAAAAACTATATGTGTTTAGTGGAAAATCAACTAGATCGCAAGATAAAGGTCTTGCGAACCAATCGGGGGTAGAGAATATCAATCAACAAGTTTTAAGGAACTCTGTGATGAAAAAGGCATAGTTCATCAAATAACTATGCCTTATACTCCGCAACAAAACGGTGTTGCGGAAAGAAGAAATAGGACATTGATGGAAATGGTCCGATCAATGATGTCTCAGGCAAATTTGCCCATCACCTTTTGGGGTAATGCATTATTGACGACAGCATTCATCTTAAACCGTGTACCCTTGAAGTCGGTAAGTTCTACTCCTTATGAGTTGTGGAACAATAGAACTCCAGACTTAAGCATTATAAAACCTTGGGTTTGTGCCTCTTACGCACATTTATCCTCTCACAAATATGGCAAACTTGGGCCACGTGGGAGGAAGTGTATCTTCATCCGATACGCTGAAAACGCCAAAGGATATGTTTTCGTCGGTCAAGAGGACAATGGGGGTCTAATAGAATTCGAATCGAGGAATGTTGTCTTCTTGGAAAACGAGTTTCTAAGATAGGGTGAGATAAGTCAAGACTTATCCTTGTTTGAGACTTGGGATCAAGAAGGATCGGAACGTTCGAGTGGGAGAATTCTTGGTGAAGAGGAAAATGACCCTCATACTTCACCTATGGATGATACGAACGATACCAATCCTATTCCGAGTGGGAGTGATGTTATTCTAAGTGGGAGTGATGTCATTCCAAGTGGGAGTGATCAAACTCAAGCAAGACGTAGTAATCGAACGAGGCTAACACCTCTGAGATTTGAGGATGAATTTCCTCAAACATTCATGACATTACTACAAGATGATGACGAACCTGCAAATTTCAAATAGGCCGTCACATGCCCTGCTAAAGATAAATGGATAGTGGCGATGGAAGAAGAACTTCAATCCATGAAAACAAACCAAGTCTGGGACTTGGTTGATTTACCTAAGGGACGTAGAGCCATTGGGAACAAGTGGGTTCTCAAAATCAAGCATAAGGCTGATGGCTCCATGGAGAAATACAAAACTCGCCTTGTTGCGAAAGGTTTCACGCAACAGGAAGGAATAGACTACGAAGAGACTTTCTCTCCTGTCGTGCGTTTTACCTCCATTCACTTAATTCTGGCAATGGTGGCTTGTTTGGACCTCGAGTTACATCAGATGGATGTAAAGACTGCTTTTCTTAACGGAGAACTAGATGAGGAGATCTACATGGAACAACCAAACAGGTTCGTACAAGAAGAAAACAAACATAAGGTTTGTAAACTTCGTAAATCCATATATGGTCTTAAACAATCCTCAAGGCAGTGGTATATGCGCTTTCAAGAAGTCGTTTTGTCGTATGGTTTCTCCATGCTCGACGAAGACAACTGCGTATACATTAAGAGGATTAAGAACAAGTATGTAATTATGTCTCTTTATGTAGATGACATACTTATAGCCGAAAATGATAAGCGTCTTATCATGGATATCAAAGCTTGGCTTTCATCCGTCTTTGAGATGAAAGACATGGGTGAAGCTGCATATATCCTTGGGGTTAAGATCTCAAGGAATCGTTCCAAGAAACTTCTTTCTCTCTCTCAAGAAACAGATATATAGAAAGTTTTAGAACGGTTTAATATGCAGGACTGCAAGCCAATTGATACTCCAATAAGCAAAGGCGAGGGTCTATGTTTGGAAATGTGTCCCAAAGATCCAAAAGAAAAGAAAGCTATGGAAAAGGTTCCATACTCCAGTGTTGTCGGGAGTCTGATGTACGCCATGATGTGTACCAGACCAGACATTTGCTATGCTGTTGGTATGGTAAGACGTTACCAATCCAACCCAGGATAGGCACACTGGAAAGCGGTGAAGAGGATATTAAGGTACCTCAAAGGGACTGCGGACTATGCGTTGTGCTATCAAGGCAATACCTTGAGACTCGAAGGCTATACCGATGCTGATTGGGCAGGTGATCTCGATGAGCGAAGATCTACCTCAGGCTTTGTTTTCTTGCTCGAGAATGGTGCAATATCCTGGAGCAGCAAGAAGCAAACCTGCATCGCCCTATCAACCATGGAAGCCGAATTTGTAGCATTCAGCATGGCGGTCCAAAAAGCTGTTTGGCTTAGGAAATTCTTAGACAGGCTGACGGATGCCACTGACTCGAGCATTGTTCCTATATACAGTGATAGTCAAGCTTCGATTGCCTATGTCAAAGATCCTAAATTTCATTGTAAGACCAAACACATTGATATTCGATTCAAGTTTGCGAAGGACTATGACAAACGGAAGGAAGTAGACATAGGATACATATCCACGCATAAGATGATAGCGGATCCCCTTACTAAGGCGATCCCCAGAGATGTGTTCTTCAAACACTTATCATCTATGGGAATGCGTAGGTGCTGAGCTGTATCATGTAATATTTCCCATGTCTATAGAAGATCAAAGTTTAATAAAAAGAAGAAGTTTTTTTATATATATTGCATACAAGTTTCTTACAAATGATTTTATATACATTTGTGTTTAAGTCTCAGCTATTTTATTGTGTGTATGTCGGACAGATTAAGGTTGGCTCTCTCACATGAGCAACCGCCTTATCTTATCAGATGGATAAGATAGAGATGAGACTAGTTTAAATTCAAAATCATTAGACAAATGATTTAGAGTCGTGACTTAAACAAGATAGTCGAATGAAAGATCTGCATCATATGGATGCTTACAAAAGATCTGAGATCTGTATCACAAGGATATTTAAAAGAGATCTCATAGGATTTTTTAAATTCTATCTGTCTTATGCAGGATGAGAGTCCGGGAATACTTCATGGGTAGTAAGGGGACTCAAAAGATAGGCACTGTGGTGTCTGATCTTTCATCCGTACAACATCATTAAGACATACTCTCCCTGGGAAAGGAGTGATGTTGTAATACGTGTTCATACCACGTATGCATTTCGACCACTGAGTTAGTAGCAATAGTGTTTGCTATTATGTGAGACTCAAAGGCCATATGGGTCTTAACTCTTACCCTCAAGGACTCCAATTGGTTCCTTTAGATTTGAAGAGATGATTGCTATCTGAGCGTGTTGCTAATGGGCTATGATAATTCGGCTCGGAGGGGCACGTTAGAAAAGCGAATCAAGTCAAGATCATAAGGTTCACAAGAAGAGGAAGATTGATTTCATATTCGCATTTGGACTTTAATGATTCAAAGCTGGCCAGCCAATTGTGATCCAGATGGGATTCAATTGTTGAATATAAAGTATAAGAAATTTGAAGAAATAATCTCGGGTAAAGCATGCGTTGAACTACTCAACTTTGCACCTTCGAGGTCGTTGTGTATCTCTAACAAGTGCACAACAACAGACTCTACGTGCATGACGGTCGCACGGTCTATTTCTCGGTATGATAGATGAAAGAACTAAGAAAAAGACATTCTCTTACAATCCCCTCAAGTGTGAGTGGGAGATGTTGGATATGGATGACGTTTGTACACCCTTGTAGGGGATGTACGAGGGAATACGGACCTCGAACGTCGCGTACACGAAGTCGTGTGCAAAGGGAATCTGTTCCCTTGCGGAGAGGATCTCTAGATTAGTGGGAAAGTCATATTATATATGCATAAGTGCATGCGACATATGGCTAATAAAGGGGGAATATCTTAAGCTTATGTTGTACCATGCATATGGTACAACTTAAGCTTATAATGTGCCATGTATGATGGTACACTTTAGTTAAATTGTTCCAAAGGAACAATTACTCCTAAAATAACTACCTTGGGGGCTATAAATAAGACCCAAGGCTTAGCCATTTACTTACACTTTTGCATGGTATTCTTTCCTTGCATTTCATTCTAGCGAAGCTCTGCCGAAATCCTTCCTCTCTCTTTATCCAAGTTCTTAATCTAAAAGTAGAGATTTAGATTGTGGATTTAGTAGCCTTACTCCGTTCGTGAGAAGACTCGATCCGTCGTGGCGAATCCGAAGGCGAAGTTCCGAGACTACCGTGCCGCATACGCAAGCGCAAGTCTCAACTTCATTTATCGATCCTAACGCTGTTTTGACAGGTTCCTACAGGATGGCCCAATAGTCGGAGGATCAGCACGTCGTTGTTGATAGGGGCTGCTCAGGTGGCCCGCCTTCAGCAGAAGAAGAAGGAACAGCCCGCCTCTGAATTTGAAGTGGGTGTGTTTGAGGGGAGTAAGAGAAGACATCAACTTATTCTCAGCGACTCGAAGCCGTCTGGGTCAAATGAAGCTGCGGAGCATGTCTCCCAGCCGAGGAGCGGTACTCCTCAAGAGGGAGATCCGGGGAAGACCCAGGTCCCACCGGAGCTTCTTCTACACGAGGACTCCTGGCCTGGGGGGGTCTGTTCCCTCCTATTGAATTGTCTTAAGACATCCCTGATGAATTCAGGCTGATTTTGCTAGAGAGTCGGTCTCCACAGTCCCCATTCGACCATTCCACAGAGGAGCTCGTTCAAGTGGAGTTTTCGATGAGGCGGGAAGATTCAGCTTTCCTCGATTGCGGGACCACCTCCCACATTGCTGAAAATGCGACCCTCCCACGAGACAGGGCTGTCGTGGAGAGGGTCAATTACGAGCGGCTTACGTCGATAGCCTTCCATGCCAGTGTTCAAGTAATTATTGCACCATCCTCCCATGTAGGTGAGGCGAACACATATGTTGACTATCGTGTGTTGTTTGTAGGCTCTCGTGGCCACTGCTGTCTTATGTCGACATGCCTCGGTGGCGACCAATCACGAGGTTATCCTGGAGTCCGTCAAGTTGGCTGTGGAGAATTCTCAGGCTGAGTTGGCCAATAGTAGTCTTCTATGCAAATTGAGGCTGCATCACATTCAGTGGCTCTAGCGCGACTTACGAGCATCTGGTGAGAGGGAGGCCAAGCAATCTGACTTGAGGGAGCGAGCAGAGAAGGCTCTGCTTGAGGAGAAGGCCAGCGCCAAGGCCGTAGCAGAGAGGGTGGTTCAAGAGTTCAAGGATTTGTTTCCTGAATTCGACGAGCTAAAACAGAAGGCTATGAGCGATGTCGATCAAAAATGAAGAACCAATTCCCTGACCTCTTTGCTGAGATCGACAGTATCCCGATGGTGTTTTCGAATCTTAGTGACGACGAGTTGAGCTAAGACATTGAGGAGGCTGCTCCCACCGGCGAAGTTGTCATCATGGCTGTTGATAATGCAGGAGCGGACGCTTCGGGGGACCCAGAGTCTGCGGCCATGCTAGAGGAGGGTCAATGGCCTAGCCAGCCGTTGTAATATTTCGGCGCCCTATTTACTCCTGTTTTGGTAATTTTTGGATGTATAGGGGATAATTTAGATGTAAACAAAAATAATTTTGTAGAAAAAGTGCCAGAAAAGACGGCTTGTATATCTTTGTTTGTCGTTGCATCTCTTTGTTTGTCACCGCTTACGCCATGCGGTGATCACAATGCCTTATGGCCCATTTTGATGGGTTAGGCGCTACCTCATAATGAGTGAGGGTAAGCCATTGAACCATGTTAGAGATAGACCACTACATTCCATGGTGAGGGAGCGATTTTCTCAACTTACGACTGACGGTACGGGAGTCGTTCGGTGGCGAAGGGGTGGTCCCCTCGACTTATGGCTGACGACACATTAGGAGAGTCGTTCAGTGGCGAATGGGTGGCCCTTCGACTTACGGCTGACGACATGTTAGGAGAGTCGTTCAGCGATGAAGGGGTAGCCCCTTCGACTTACAGCTGATGATGCTTCAGGATAGTCGTTCATCAGCGAAGGGGTGGCCCCTTCGACTTATGGCTGTTGATGCTTTAGGATAGTTGTTTAGTGGCGAAGGGATGGCCCCTTCGACTTTTGGCTGACGACATGTTAGGGGAGTCGTTCAGTGGCGAAGGGGTGGCCCCTTCGACTTACAGCTGACGACACGTTAGGAGAGTCATTCAGTGGCAAAGGGGTGGCCCCTTCGACTTACGGCTGATGACATGTTAGGAGAGTCGTTTAGCGGGAAAGGGGTGGCACCTTTGACTTACGGCTGACGACACGTTAGGAAAGTCATTTAGTGGTGAAGGGATGACCCTTCGACTTACGGTTGACTATGCTTTAGGATAGTAATTCAGCGACGAAGGGGTGGCCCCTTCGACTTACGGCTGACGATACGTTAGGGGTGTTGTTTAGTGGCGAAGGGGTGTCCCCTTCGAATTATGGCTAACGATGCTTTAGGATAGTCATTCAGTGGCGAAGGGGTGGCTCTTTCGTCTTACGGTTGACGATGTGTTAGGAGAGTCATTCAGTGGTGAAGGGGTGGACCCTTTGAATTACGACTGATGATGCTTTAGGGGAGTTGTTCAATGGCGAAGGGGTGGCACCTCGACTTACAGCTGATGATGTTTTAGGGGAGTCGTTCAGTGGCAAAGGGGTGGCCCCTCGACTTACGTCTGACGATGTGTTAGGCTAGTCATTTAGTGGCAAAGGGGTGGCACCTTCAACTAACGGTTGACGAAGTTTTAGGGGAGTCGTTCAGTGGTGAAGGGGTGGCCCCTCAACTTACGGCTGACGATGCTTTAGGATATTCCTTCAGCGACGAAGGGGTGGCCCCTTTGACTTACTACTGACGACACGTTCGGAGAGTTGTTCAGTGGCAAAGGGGTGGCCCCTCGGCTTACAGCTGATGATGCTTTAGGATAGTCGTTCAGTGGCAAAGTGGTGGCCCCTTCGGCTTACGGTTAACGACATGTTAGGTCTAACTCGCACGGGTTTCATCAGTATGAATTCAGTTTATCCAGGCTTCTCGAGGATCGGATCCTTTTAGTGTGGACTTTTAAAGGGATAGTTTTTGTAGAATTCATGAAGGCTCAAGGAAGAAAAACTTATTTGATGAAAAGACATGCTTTATTGAAAGGAATGATAGAAATAAAAGGCATACATGTGTTTTCGAACTTCGTCGGAGCTGTTTTTGCCCAATGCCTCCCTTAGCTTAGATGGTTTGCTAGTCGACCACCTTGGTGATAGGTGACCCCGTCATCTTGCCCTTCTGCTTTGAGGATCCCTCCTTGCTAGGTTGATCGTTCATCGGGTTTTTGGGGTGCCCTCGATTGACCAGTGCATCGATCTCTTTTTCGAGAGTCCAACAGTCGTTGGTATGGTGCATATAGTCATTGTGGTACTTACAGAATTTGAGGTCGTCCCTCTACTTATATTTTCCCTTCTTTGCTATCTCTTGGACCAGCTCTTCTCGTGGGGCATAAGCGAGGACCTCTGTCTTGGGAGCGCTCGGTTTTGCTTAGGTAGAGCGCTCCTTGCTTCGAGGGCTCCTCTCTCTGGGTCTCTTGTCTCGAGACTCCTGCTGAGGGGTTTCCGGAGTGGTTTCTCTCGCCTAGTGTCTCTGTGGCGGGCGGGAGTGCCTTTCCCATTAGTTCCAGTTGGTTCCTCCGCTTCCTCAGAGATGGTGAACCGATTCGTTATGTTGCATATTTTTGCGACGTTGTTATGGAGAACTGGTGGAGGGCCCTTCGCAGGTGTTTGTTCCATACTGCTTGAGTGAGCGTCGCTATGACAGTTATGTCCGGCGTCTCTTCTACATCGAGCTTCTCGTCGTTGAATCTCTAGACGAAGGCTCGAATGACTGATTCTCTCTTTGTTTGAGCGATAAGAGGTAGGAGGACTTCTTCTTAGGACGTCGACCCGCGACGAATTGCTTGTAGAACATATCCAACAATTCATCGAATGACCCGATACAGCCGTTGGGTAACCCTTCGTACCAGCCTTCTGCCCTCTTGAATAGGGTAGTGTGGAAGGCTCGACAAAGGTAAGGCTCATCGACCCCGTGAAGCAACATTACGTTCAGATATTTATGAATGTGCGACCACGGGTCGCCTCTGCCATCATAAGCTGTTAAAATCAGGGAGTTTGAACTTTGGACGAGGAGGAGCAGAAGTGATATTCTCCCTCGGTGGGGTTTGCCAAAGCAGAGATCTTCCCTCTTCGGCTTGCACATAATTAGCTCATGAAGATCGGTTTGGGATCTCTTCTCTCCTTCCAAATCCACCTGCAAGATTGGGAGGGTTATAACCCAGAGGAGCCTCGTACATTACCTGATCCAGGATGTTGCAGGTTGCTTCCTTATAATTGGAGTGGATGGGATTCCCCTGGAGAACGAAGGCCTGATTGTCGATCCATGTTCTGTCGTATTAGTGAGACGCGGGGGTTGAGTTGTGTGGGTTGATCTCTAGTCTATCTGCTCTGATCCCCTTGATCTCGAAGTAAGGTCGTGCCCATGGAAAGAGAACAGCGTCTGACGTGCGTTTATATTTCATATATTTGCGCACGTTTTCTTCCGTGTTTCTCCGTATTTTCCGCCGTCTTTTATTCGTTTTCTCGTGTTTTCTTGTATTTTCTTGTTTTCTTTCACTTTTCCATGTTTTTTGTATATTTTCAGGAATTTACAGCATTTGGGACATAAAACAACGATATTCTGAGTCCCCGGAGCAACGGGAGGAGTCACGCGTGATCCAGGGGGTCAAACGACCAAGATTTCCACTTTTCAGCCCCCACCTGATCGGTTGGACACAGCCAACCGATCGGGTGATGCATGCGTGTCCGACCCGGACTGAAGCTGGAGCGAAGCGCAAGGTCAACCGATCGGTTCGCCAACCGGTTCATCCCAACAGAGTTCTCAGGAAAATGGAGCTGAATTCCAACCGATCGGGTGACCTTCACCCGATCGGTTCATCTGTAGCCGATTCCTCCGAAGGACGACCCGATCACGCCACCCGCTCTCCTCTGCGCCCGGTTGATGCTCCCGAAGGCGATGGCTGAAGCAACAAGCCGCTCACCCGATCGGTTGACATTTCAACCGATCGGGTGGCCTTTTCGTCCCCTTTCGCGCACCGCTGCTCATTCATTTAAGATCTGCTATCATTTCAGAAGGATTTTGAGTGATATCTTATTTTTCTAGCGTCGGCATCGTCATTAGCTTTCCAACAATAGGTCGCATGCCCAAATCCGATTTTTCTATATTTTTCTGGAATTTTCTGAGCGCAGCTATGTGCTGAAACTGGCTGCAGTCTGGAATTTTATTTCACCCGATCGGTTGACTTGTCAACCGACCGGGTGAGATCTGTTTCTGCGAATCTGAGCTCTCTGTTTATTCCACCCAATCGGGTGAGTTTCCACCCGATCGGGTGGGCCTTTTTTGACAGTTCTGAACCCGACCCAAGAGGGTTTTTGAGGGGTTTATAAATAGAGGTTGGGGGCACGACTTGGGGGGATTCTTCTTCAGTTTTTTAGGGCTTTTTGCCCCTTATCTTGTGAAGCTTAGGGTAGTTTAGATTAGGTCTTTGCTCAATAAATCTTGTACCGGATTGTTGGATTCGAATCAAGATAAGTATTTTTCTTCTCTCATTTTCTATTGTATTGTGTTGTTTTCATTTTGCTCAATGGTGAATGTTTGTATGTTATTTGTTTTGCTTGTCTTTATGTTTCTCACCATTGAGTAGTGTTGATGAACCCTAATACGGGTTAGGGTAGGATTGATGCTTGGGTTGTTACATTTGACTTGATTGCATGGTATGTGTTCGATGAAATGTGTCAATGGGGATTTCCAGAAATCTGGGTCCAATTCGTACGACGACACACTGGCTGTGTTGGGGGTTGGGGTCCGGTGCTTGTCCAGTCAAGATCCGCTTCGATGTATTGCTAGAAATCACATTTGACCTATTTGGCCATTAGGGTTATGCAGGGGCGTTTCATTGTCATTGGCGGGAGAAAGACCGCCTCTGACCGTCGGGCCAAGGGGGAATAAACTTGGCGGTTGACTCCCTAGCCACAGCTCACGCCCCTAGTGTAGACATCGAGTCCTCACACGTGGGAACGGCTTGGACGAAATGTTGGGAGATATCATTGTGGCCTTAATGCTCCTGGTTGCAGAAGGTGTTAATGGACATGGGAATGCCCACCGTCCGGAACCGCGTAGGCCTAGCGTGCTTGGCACCGACCCGAATATCGGGCCATGGACGCTAGGTACTACCTTTTGGGGCAATGTCTCACCCTGGGTCAAGTCAAATGCCAAGTGTCATGAATGTTCTAGCCCGTGTTAGCGGGAATTCATTTCGTGTCTTTTTCATTTCTTTCTTTTATTTCTACACTTCGCCCACATTATCTGCGTAGCTAGCACACAACCTAGGCGAGGCTAGTAGCCATTCAAGCCATCCACCTCCCTAAGTTCGATAAACCCGCACCCTACACTAACCGTGCACTTGCGGTAAAACGACACCGCGCTCATACCGTAAACAGGGCGCCGGTCAAGTTTTTGGCGCCGTTGCCGGGGAGGCGTTCGGTTTGATATTAGCTTAGCTTGGGTTCGTTAGACTACGCATAAAAACAGAAAAAAAAATTATTTTTCTTTTTTAAAATAAAATATATATTCAATAACCAAGAAATTTTTCCCCCACCATTATATTGTCTTTTTGTTATTCTCTTGTGCTATGGACGCTCCTCTCTAGTTTGCTCATTTTTGTTGTCCAGGTATCTTTGATATTGCCATGTGGAGATCAGATTTCGATGCTCAGATGGGAGGATACGATCCTTATTTGGTTGTGGTTTGTGAGACTTGTGGGATGGCGGGGCATGTGTATTATGATTGCCCATTTACGCTTGAGAGCCTCCCCCCACTCCAAGGCCAAACATTTTCCCACAACCTTAGCCCAAACACCTCCCATCCATTTTCTCAACCTTATACCCCTCCACAAACACAAGAAAAATCAAGCCTCGTGTCTCTCCTTGAAAGTGCCACGATTATCCAAGGCCAAATATTACAAAACTTGGTGGTACCAATCACCGAGCCGACACCGAGGAGAGGGGATGCAGGAGAGGATATACCCACTTTCATGGTTGAGACCACCGTGCCATCGGCCACTATAGACACATCTCAAGCCGATACCCCATTTTTCCATCACTACCACTTGGATGACGAAGCATTTTTTGATGATGATAGTGAGGATGGGGTGATTTCTATAGGATCTGTGGGAGAGACTTCTTGTCTTGATTTGGATACCCCATATGAGTCCTATGAGAGCACTGAGGAGTTTACAGAGCTTATGCATAAGGGTGAGGAGGATGTGCGTGAGGACGAGGACACGATGACCACATACGAGGGGTCCGCTCCACATCCACCTCCACAGCCATCTCTGTCACAGCTTCCTCCTTGGTCGGTGATCAACCATGAGGATGTCATTCAGGACATCGGGCAGATGGAGGAGCATGAGCATATCGTCGAGGAGAATGTGCACGAGGGCTTGGATACGATGGTCCACTCCATGGAGCCCGAGTCACATCTACCTTTACCGTCGCTCTCCACTTCTTCTGCGGCTGAGCATCTACTTGAGCATATTGCCCCTATTCAGGGAGATTTTCATACTCACTCTCACTCCACATTTTGAGTCTTGCTTTTCACGTCCTATTTCTTTAGACTCATATATTTTTGACACGCCATATGTCACGCCCCGCTTCCCAAAAATATGGAGGCGAAGCGTGAGAAGGTCCGCTCAAACTTGAAGCTGCAAAGCTGCAAGTCCGATATGCGTCAATCAAATTTGAATAGCAGGTCCTTGCAACGCGAACGAAACAAAGATAATAATAATGGAATGAGACAAAGATATATCTCAGAATATCCATAAAATAAGTCTCAACATCACTGTAACGACTGGTTTTTGTATGATTGGATTATCAGTGTGTTTTGCTTGCGATGGTGGGTTCTCTCCTTGTGTGGTTTCCATTTCCATAGTTCTCGCTTTCATTCATCTCGTTGAGATTTCCTAGCTTTCATTTTCATTCCTTTTCATGCGATCTTCTAGCTTCTTCCTTAGAATCATTGAACTCGGAGTAAGTCACTCGTGACGAGCTTCATATCGATCATATCTTAGAGTATAAATCGATCCTAGAAGCCATAGAAATCTTCCCGAAGCTTCGCGCTTCGAATCGGCACTTTTCGTGCATGTTAGTTGGTTCAAGAAGATCGACCGACCGACTAGATTCCAATTTAGTCGGTCAGGAAATCAACTGGAACCGACTAGTTCATTCAATCAATTATTCAGGAGTTACTGTTTACTCTTAGTCGGTCTAAGAACAACCATCGACCGACTAGATGCTAAACTAGTCGGTCAGGAATCCTTCTCAGACTGACTAACTCTCATTTCCATGATCTCTCTCAGAATTCAGCCTTTAGTCGGTCAATGAACACTCACCGACCGACTAGTTCTCAAACTAGTCGGTTGACAAGCCTTCACAGACCGACTAACTCATAGTCCAGTTTTCCTGAGCGAGCTACTGTTTACTCTTAGTCGGTCCATGTTGGACGACTGACCGACTAGATCCTCAACTAGTCGGTCACCAATCCTTCTTTGACCGACTAATCAGCCCAGGAAACCCTAGTTTGCCCTAGCCGCCACACGATTTTCTATATAAACCCCCAATCGTTTTCTTCTCTTCCCTCTCTTCTCCTGAACCTCCTCCTTCCCCAAATCATCCCCCTTCATCCCCAAACCCTTCCTCCTTCATCCCAAGCTCATCCATCATCATCCAAACCCTCATTTCACATATCCTACCTCTCCTCAACCTCAAACCCTCATCAAATCCCCAAATCACCCAAAAAACCTAACTCTCCAAACTTCTCCATTTGTTTCCAGATCTGGTCCTAGGGTTCTCCGGAGTGTTTCTTCCGCTTCCTCTCGGTAAGAAATCGATCTCTCGATGTTTTCATAACCTATTTGTATTTTTATGAAACCCTAATGAAATTTCATGTTGTTTGATGATTGTTTCCCCATAACAGCGATTTTCCCCCATAGATTAGCATCCGCGAGACGAACCTTCGTGATCGTCATCCCCGGTGCTAGGCAAGTGAAACTTGCCACTTAGGGTTTAGGCCATGTTTTAGGCCATTTGCTTGTTGTAGGCGTAAAAGAGGCTAGGCGACGAAATGATACTCGCCTAGGCGCAAATTGGGGAACTAGCTTGACAACGAAGCTAGTTCCGACATATATCATGTTGCACAATTACCATGTCATGTTTACTTTCCATTAACGGTACGCAAATTAATTGTCATGTCATTGCATTCTTTAAGTGTTGCTGTGATTGCGTAGCTTCGCTACAATGCTTGTGTTCCTGGCTCGTGTTCCAGAAGCGAGCCCTGTAGTTGGAAACCCCAACGCTCGATATTGAATTGTGAAATAGGAAAACAAGCTCCCGTGCGGGGCAACCCTGGCCCACTTGCTGGGCTCATGTGCAGGGTCCCTTGCTTGTTTACGTGTGGGATGGGGTAAGAGTTAAGCGGTCATTCAACTGGGAGTCTGCCTGATCCGCAACTGCAGTTGTAAGGCGTAAACTCTGGGTTTTGGGGTAGTTGTTAAGCGGCCACTCAGCGTGAATGTGAAACTGTTCAACTGTAAGGCGTAAACATCTACAAAACAACAGTGAAACGTGAATAGTGAATTGATTGAGATTGTTAGTAGCGTGGCTACTCTTGTCTTGTCCTGATAATTGTTCTCTTGTACAAATTGTCTTGCCATGTCTTGTTTGTACACTCATGTTATAACTGCCATGTCATGCATACTATAACTGCTAGGTTGCTAGTTTACCTTCCTTTCAGTTTCCTTGCTCAAGTCTTCTCAGACTTGCTGACATGTGTCCCTTTCTCTTTGGGTGTCGCATGTTAGTTGCCGAGCCAGAGCTTGTTGCAGAGGACGTTGTGTTTGCTGAGGAGGAGTCTAGTGGACACCGGTGACTTGTTGAGTTTCCCTTTATGTTTTAGGATTTCATGTTAGTTGTCGGTGCGTGGCACCCTAGTATGTATGTTATACTTTGTTGGCCATGTTGGGCCTTAGACACTTTTTTCCTTTAGCCTGGTGGCTTTTCTGCGATATTGTAATTTGTTTATGGACATTTGGAGATTCAATAAAATGTCGTCTCATTTCCTTATTATCATTGTTGTTTCGTTGCGCTTTGCAAGGACTTGCCATAATAAGTGTTTTTATACGCTTATCAGACTTGGAGCTTCACAGCTTCAAGTTTGTGCAGACCTTCTCACGTCTCGCCTCCACATTTTTGGGAAGCGGGGCGTGACAGGTTTTAGTGGTGGCCCATGCAGGTCCATTTGCAAATGCGAACTATCGGAACGACAATAATAATTATAGAATGTCCATTAAATAAATTAGAACATCCAAGTTATAAGCCCGGAGTCTAGGAATTTTGCGTTCCTATGCCTTAGGTGGCTAGTGGGTGTCTTAGAGCACTTGTCCCAGCTTGATAGGAAATCCATTAGGTCAGGACTATAGTGAGACTTAGTTAGAAGTTTGTGCTTGCTAGTTAGGGATCCTTGATTGTTAGTTAGACTCCATGCTAGTGATCGCTATGATAGTCTTAAGAGTTACCTTAGTGGTTCCTGTCTAGCCCTGACCATGATAGATTCCTAGGATTTCTTTAGCCGTTCGCTTGGGTTCATCGATTTCGGACCCAGCTGAACTCATTTCATCGCTGTCTAGCCCTAGAGAGTCTTAGCGCTTAGTTCCAAAATCTTTGGTTGGTTGACCGTAGGAGTTTCTGTAGATTTTCCTAAGTCATAACCTAGGCATATTTATGTTTTGATCATCCGACCAAATCCCTTGGCCTTTAGTTAACCCAATGATTAGAACCCCCCTGATTCAATCTTTCCTGGTCACTACACTTTGGTGTTACTGACCGTAGATCTTCATCATGGTTTTCTTGCATTTTGATTTAGGTGCATGCCTCAAACAACCACATTCATTGCCCTCGATTCACATGATCCCCTCCTTACTATAATCGTTGATCCTTCGAATGTCCCCTTTGGCAAGGCTTAAGTTCTTTTAAAGTTATTTTCGATTTCCCTTATTAAAGTTTTCGTTAAGTTTAAATTTTGTTTTAAACCCGCTACGTATATACTTGAATTTCTCACTTTTCGATTGAGTCAAAATTCCTTGTAGATTTCGGAGTCTAATAGTTGTAATTATAATTGCTATCTCGTAACCATTTTCTTGTCTATATTTTCGCATTTCGGTTTAAAGACTCCAATACTATTTTGGAAGAATTCGATGTACCATTTTCTAACTATGAGATCCATTTTAATCGCATGACATACCTTAAAATCTTTTCCAAGCTAAATGGAATTTCGATTGTTATATTTATACTTATATCTCATACTCTTTCGTTGACTTAAATTAATTTTTGAAATTCGAAAGTTTTGACGAGATTTTGATTACTGTTTTATAATGTTTTACAGCCTATACCTTTTATACCTATCTGAATATCTTGTCCCTTTTCATAAATCGATTTAATCCTGAGCCGCAATTCTATTTTCCAAATTCGATTTATGGATTTTCCTTCTTATTTATGATATTCAAATGACTCGTCGCGCTCCCTTAATATACCTTTTAAGTCACAGATGTTCACATGACCACCTCATTCCAATTATCCTTGATCTTTCAAATGTTTTCTGTTGCAAATCTTGATTCTTCCAAAGTTATTTTCGAATGCTTTCCTTATTTGAAGTTTCACTCAATTTAAATTTGTTCTGAACTTCTTTAAATATGTCTCCCTAAATTTCGATGGAGTTCAAAGTCGTTCTTGATTTTTGAAGACTTTTGGCCGTAATCTTAAAATTACTATCTTGTACTATTTTTCTAACAATGTATCTTTCGCATTTCGATTTTTAAACTTTATTACTATCCTGATGGTTCGATATACCGTCCCTTTTTCCTAAATACAAAATTTATTTTAACCACTTATCGTGCATACCTTTAGGGGTATTTTTCCAAGACTGAATGAACTTCAACAAATTTTGTATATATCAATTATAGGTTCGTCGTACTCGTACTTCAAAAGTTTTTATACCAACACGTTCTTTTGGCGAACCCTTATTTCCCTAAAAGTATCTTCGATCTTCTTCTTTCGTTAAGTTTAAATTTGTTCGAAACACTTTTGATATATGTAAGGTTTCATGCTCCTTCGCCGACTTAAATTATTTATTTTTTTAAATATCGAAACTTGTGTTGAGATTTTTAGATTAGAAGTTTATAATATTTTCTGCATATATCTTCGTATCGATATAAATGTCTTGTCCCTTTTCATATACCAATTTCATTCTGAACCGTATTTCTATTTTCCTAACTCGATTCATAAATTGTTTTCTTACTTGTGCCATTAAAATTTTATTCGAAAACACCTCATGCTTACTCATAATAAACTTTTCAAGTCCCTTTGGACTTCGGCTTTTAGCAAGTCGATTTTATGCTCAACATTTTCCATATTTCAGATTTTCGTTAAAAAAACAAATTACTATTTCGAAATCATTCCTGACTTAGACCCTTCATAAAACGGTTTAAAAGTTTTAATACTAACTTGATGAGTTTAAATATCCTTTTCTCTTTCCATGCTACTAAGATATTATCTTCCATTCACCATACACACTTTTAAGATAATTTCTAAAATGTGACTTCAATTATTTTTATATATCGGTACCACGTTCGTTTTGCTCATACATTAAGATCTTGTATAAATCAATTTTGTTGGCAAATCCGGATTTCTCTAAAAGTATTTTCGATATGGTTTATTTGAGATTTCTCTTCAGTTTTAAGATTTGGAAAACCTTTAGCATGCGCTTAGATTCTCCACACGATACTTGATCTGATTTCAATCTTCGAATCTCAAAACTTTACCAAAATTTTTAGATTACTGCCGCATAACATTTCTGACCTATGTTTTAATGTTCGAGTAAATGATTTTCTTTTTCCTCGCGATGATTTTATATAAGCCAATAAACCACTTTACCTCTTATTACGAATATTCGTCTCAAACTCGTTTTCAAACAACTTGTTTATCGACCTCTAAATAATTTTATACAAACGAGGACTCCGACTTTTTGAAGTACAACGGTTTTCGAATTCACGTATTTTAACTTATGTTGTTTATACTACCTTCTTTACGTATTCTTCAAGGGTATCATTGCATCTTTCTCTCCACCTAAACATTCACAGTCTTACCCTGATTCCCCTAACCAAATTTGGCTCCTTATCTTCGTCCTTGCTGAACCCATGTTTTTCGATCTTTCTATTCGTCATGATCCAGGTTCGGTTCTTTCCTTTTGTCTAGCCCATAGAGCTTGTCGTTGCCTGTGTCAACCTTGTTATAGTTTGGTGGGCCTATTAGTTAAGTGGTTATGTCGTCGTAGCGTTGATTTCATGGTGTGTATATAGTGGTATGGGTGTTGGCATTTGTATGTTGTATGTAGGTAATTTTCTTCTTGAGTATGATGTGATATACGTATGATAGCAGAATGATAATTTTGATTGGTACCACTTGTTTTATGAGATGTCGTATGCATGTATATCAGGAGGTATACCCGACTATGGCATCTCTTAAACTTGTATGTAGTTGATGTGTTGATATGGTAATTATAAATGGATGGATATGGTGTGAAAATATGTGATACGTGGATGTGTATGCCTTGGAGTGGTATTGGTATGTGTATGGTTACTGTGTTACGCATATAAATGTCCTACTATGATTTGAGTCTCACTCAAGCTTGAGTGGGTATCTCTATGTACTTTGGTATAAATTGTATGTGGTGGTGAATAGTGATGGATGACGTATGTATGGTGCTTTGAGTTGTTTGTGCTTGGTTGTGTTACGCACACGATTGTGGGTGGCTATACCAATATATGGTTATAGGACTATATGTGAGGTGAAAATATGGTGAAATATTTGCATGTACTTGAATGACTAAACAAATGTGAAATTATTTTCAAATAAGAGAGGCTTGGTTATTTTCTTATAGTAAGTAATAAGTGTTTATTGTTGTATAAATATATTGACTATATATTTGTGATTGAAATACGTGTATGAAATTGATTGACTATAATAAGTATGAGTGTACTATGTGCGTGAAAATATGTGTGTAGTAGTAGTAATATTGGATTTCTAGTGCATATATATAAGCACTCGAAATGAAAATACTTGGTTGAATTTATGATGTGAAATTGGTTGAGGGTAGTTACCAGAGCGACTATATGAATGTTAGAAAGTCCGAGGACGGACTTTATTCTAAGGTGGGTAGGATGTAACGACTGGTTTTTGTATGATTGGATTATCAGTGTGTTTTGCTTGCGATGGTGGGTTCTCTCCTTGTGTGGTTTCCATTTCCATAGTTCTCGCTTTCATTCATCTCGTTGAGATTTCCTAGCTTTCGTTTTCATTCCTTTTCATGCGATCTTCTAGCTTCTTCCTTAGAATCATTGAACTCGGAGTAAGTCACTCGTGACGAGCTTCATATTGATCATATCTTAGAGTATAAATCGATCCTAGAAGCCATAGAAATCTTCCCGAAGCTTCGCGCTTCGAATCGGCACTTTTCGTGCATGTTAGTTGGTTCAAGAAGATCGACCGACCGACTAGATTCCAATTTAGTCGGTCAGGAAATCAACTGGAACCGACTAGTTCATTCAATCAATTATTCAGGAGTTACTGTTTACTCTTAGTCAGTCTAAGAACAACCATCGACCGACTAGATGCTAAACTAGTCGGTCAGGAATCCTTCTCAGGCCGACTAACTCTCATTTCCATGATCTCTCTCAGAATTCAGCCTTTAGTCGGTCAATGAACACTCACCGACCGACTAGCTCTCAAACTAGTCGGTTGACAAGCCTTCACAGACCGACTAACTCATAGTCCAGTTTTCCTGAGCGAGCTACTGTTTACTCTTAGTCGGTCCATGTTGGACGACTGACCGACTAGATCCTCAACTAGTCGGTCACCAATCCTTCTTTGACCGACTAATCAGCCCAGGAAACCCTAGTTTGCCCTAACCGCCACACGATTTTCTATATAAACCCCCAATCGTTTTCTTCTCTTCCCGCTCTTCTCCTGAACCTCCTCCTTCCCCAAATCATCCCCCTTCATCCCCAAACCCTTCCTCCTTCATCCCAAGCTCATCCATCATCATCCAAACCCTCATTTCACATATCCTACCTCTCCTCAACCTCAAACCCTCATCAAATCTCCAAATCCCCCAAAAACCCTAACTCTCCAAACTTCTCCATTTGTTTCCAGATCTGGTCCTAGGGTTCTCCGGAGTGTTTCTTCCGCTTCCTCTCGGTAAGAAATCGATCTCTCGATGTTTTCATAACCTATTTGTATTTTTATGAAACCCTAATGAAATTTCATGTTGTTTGATGATTGTTTCCCCATAACAGCGATTTTCCCCCATAGATTAGCATCCGCGAGACGAACCTTCGTGATCGTCATCCCCGGTGCTAGGCAAGTGAAACTTGCCACTTAGGGTTTAGGCCATGTTTTAGGCCATTTGCTTGTTGTAGGCGTAAAAGAGGCTAGGCGACGAAATGATACTCGCCTAGACGCAAATTGGGGAACTAGCTTGACAACGAAGCTAGTTCCGACATATATCATGTTGCACAATTACCATGTCATGTTTACTTTCCATTAACGGTACGCGAATTAATTGTCATGTCATTGCATTCTTTAAGTGTTGTTGTGATTGCGTAGCTTCGCTACAATGCTTGTGTTCCTGGCTCGTGTTCCAGAAGCGAGCCCTGTAGTTGGAAACCCCAACGCTCGATATTGAATTGTGAAATAGGAAAACAAGCTCCCGTGCGGGGCAACCCTGGCCCACTTGCTGGGCTCATGTGCAGGGTCCCTGGCTTGTTTACGTGTGGGATGTGGTAAGAGTTAAGCGGTCATTCAACTGGGAGTCTGCCTGATCCGCAACTGCAGTTGTAAGGCGTAAACTCTGGGTTTTGGGGTAGTTGTTAAGCGGCCACTCAGCGTGAATGTGAAACTGTTCAGCTGTAAGGCGTAAACATCTACAAAACAACAGTGAAACGTGAATAGTGAATTGATTGAGATTGTTAGTAGCGTGGCTACTCTTGTCTTGTCCCGATAATTGTTCTCTTGTACAAATTGTCTTGCCATGTCTTGTTTGTACACTCATGTTATAACTGCCATGTCATGCATACTATAACTGCTAGGTTGCTAGTTTACCTTCCTTTCAGTTTCCTTGCTCAAGTCTTCTCAGACTTGCTGACATGTGCCCCTTTCTCTTTGGGTGTCGCATGTTAGTTGCCGAGCCAGAGCTTGTTGCAGAGGACGTTGTGTTTGCTGAGGAGGAGTCTAGTGGACACCGGTGACTTGTTGAGTTTCCCTTTATGTTTTAGGATTTCATGTTAGTTGTCGGTGCGTGGCACCATTGTTTGTATGTTATACTTTGTTGGCCATGTTGGGCCTTAGACACTTTTTTCCTTTAGCCTTGTGGCTTTTCTGCGATATTGTAATTTGTTTATGGACATTTGGAGATTCAATAAAATGTCGTCTCATTTCCTTATTATCATTATTGTTTCGTTGCGCTTTGCAAGGACTTGCCATAATAAGTGTTTTTATACGCTTATCAGACTTGGAGCTTCACAGCTTCAAGTTTGTGCGGACCTTCTCACGTCTCGCCTCCACATTTTTGGGAAGCGGGGCGTGACAATCACAGAAAAAGCCACCAGGCTAGAAAGAAAAAGAGTCTAAAGGCCCAAACATGGCCAAAAAAAGTACAACGTACAAAACAAAGGTGCCACGCACCGACAACAACAAAAAATCCTAAAACAAAAGAAAACTCAGCAAAGTCACCAAGAAAGGTCACCGATGTCCACGAAGCTCCTCCTGGGCAGACATGGACTCAGATTCAGCGTCAGCAAAACACCACGTACTCAGCAACGGTCTCTGACTCAGGGTCTAACATGTGACACCCAAAAGAGCAAGGGGCACATGTCAGCAAGTCTACAAGAGACTTGTGCAAGGAAACTGAAAGTAGGTAAAGCAGCCTAGCAGTTCTAGCATGAATGCAATGACATGGCAGTTTAAAGTATGAGTGAAACAAGTAATGTAAATTAAAGTAAGGTATGAGCATGGCATTTAAACATGGCATGGATGACAAGTTATACAAGTAAAACTCACTAGTACAAGACAATTAAAGTAAGCACCTCGTGCACAAAGATTCCGCCTTCTGGCTAGAGTGGCTGATCGGGCTACTCCTAAGCTCAGATGACCGTTTATCCCTACCCCTCCACGTGTATCGAGCCAGGGCCTTACCCCCGAACGATAATGCTCGCTTCTGGATCACGAGCTAGGAAGTGTTTTTAACAAGTATGGCATAGGGGTGTACCTAGCCGGACAAGGAAACCGGGCATTGGCTTTTGACCAACACATGAGGCACGTTCCCAGGAAGTAGTATTCAAGAAGTACAAGTACAAGTATTGTAGAATGTGCTACGAATGCGACATTCAATGCATGGATGACATGAAATGGCAAGTGGTAAAGCGTACAGGTAAGGAAAGTAAACATGACAGTTTAGTATGCATGATCAACAAGTTAAAGAGTTGGATCTAGCTTCGTTGTCAAGCTAGATCAATTAGGTGACGGATCTAGTTTTGTTGTCAAACTAGATCAAGTAGGCGTCTAGCCAGCTATCATTTCACTGACTAGTCTCTTTTACGCTGAAAGAAAGAAAGTGGCCTAAAAACATGGCCATACACAACAGTTGGCAAGTTTCACTTGCCTGCAAGTACAACGTCTGAGAAACACCGTCCAAGAGAGTCCAAGTCTCAATTATCCTACGTGCACAAGTCCACCGGCCTAAAGTCCATATTATTAATCTTGATTAGTGAATTTAAAACATTTAAAACATTTTAAAAACATCAATTTTAGTCTTGATTAACAGGCAATAGGTTGGGGGTCCTAGGGGTGCAAAGCGTTACCTCAACACGACGCGAAAGCTACACTGGCGTCGGGTTGCGACGCCAGGGGTTGGAATAAGAGAACACGCTCCAAGTCCTGATTCCAAATTAGTTTCCTCGCTGGAAAGTTCAGAGCATCAACCGGAGCAACGGTTCCAGATTCCAAAGCTAGCACGTGCGACGACGGGCTACGACGTGTCGCAACGTCGTACGCGGCAAATCGTCGGAGAGAAAGCATCTAGGTGGGGCCCACAGTAGTCCTAGGGTCCTATGGGGGACCCACAATACCTCTGGAGAACTTGGGGGGCCCACGGTGGCAAGTGGTGCGACGGGTGCGGGGTTGCGACGTTTGGCTCTCGGTCGTACAGCCTCGGTGCGGGGGATTCCATCGGTCGGTGCGGGAGAATGGTGCTTGCACAGCGCAGCGGGTCGGTGCGGCTTGGTTCTCTCGGTCGGAGCGGGGGAGGCCATTGGTAGGGCGCCTTGGATGTGGGAGAGCGCAGCGCTACAACGTTGTAACCGTTGCAACGTTGCGGGCTTCGGTCGGTGTGGAGAAGCGGCCCGGTCGGACACAACGCTGAGCGGGGGAATGAAGCGGGCTTGGTGCGGGGACTTACAGCGGTGCGGGTGCGGAGCGGAGCGGGGAAAACTCTCGGTCTGACCAAGAGGATCTCTCGGTCGGACACGGGGATGCGAGCGGGGCGATGCGGAGCGGCTGTGCGAGGCTTGGTGCGGGCTTGGGCGTCGGTCAGGGCGGGGGAAGGGGGGCTGTTTCTTCGGTCGGTGCGGCTGATGTTTGTCGCAACGTTGCGACGATTCGTCGCAACGTCAAATTTGGATTTTGGAAGCGGCTAGGGTTATTTTCTTCCGAAAATAGTTCTTCCTAGAGGTTGTTTATATAGTGTAGATGGGTTGACTAGGTCTAGGGCTAATCCTAATGAGATTAGAAGTTTAAAATAATTTAAAATTCAAATATCACCAACTCCAACTCACCCAAGGCTTACGTGGGGCCCAAATGAGCTGGAAATTGGCTCAAAAATTATTTAAAACGTTTTAAACTCAAATAAATTTTCTTTGGCCGAAATTAATACAAAAATTAATTATTAAAAATATTATAAACCTTGTTAAAAATATAAAAGTGGTCAAATGAATTCCAAAAATTATAAAATAAATATCGTGGTGATCGTGTCGACGAAAGTGAGCTAACTAAGAAGATGGATCTCAATTTCGACGTCGGACGACGAAACTAAAAATAGAAACGTCTCCCGTCAAAAGTGAGAATCGCAACGTCTCATCGAATAAGATTAAATTGTGGGAAAATGACTCGAGAAACGTCGTTCCAATTTAGTGCCACTATTTAATACTCTCAGAGACGTTCACAACGGCATATCACACGAAAGTGTTCACAAACAAACAAAGTCTAAAACAAACACGTGCACGGCCAAAAGCACGTGCACGAACAACGTACAACGAAAAGTGGTCGTTACATCCTCCCCACCTTAGAATAAAGTCTGTCCTCGGACTTTCTAATATAGCTAGTCACTCTAGTAACTACCCCAATCAAGTCACTTTATATTTCAAACCAGGTATTGTCATTACAAGTGCTTATATATGCACTAGGTAGTCAAACATTGATACTACCAACAAGTATGTATATATTAACGTACGTTATACACTTATACCTATTATAGCCAGTCAAATTCATACATGTATTTCAATCATGTATATAAACATACATCCCTTATATAACTACTACTCACAAAACAATAGTTCAGATACTTATATAAGTATGATCTCATACTAGCAAATACAATCATTGTTCTACATATAGGTAACTACCTATGCGCAAACAAAACATGGGTATACGACTCCCTAATATTTATCCAATACCAAACATCTCAACACATGTAGTCACACCATACCATTTTAAATCAAGCTTCACTATATTTAATATACATTCATCACCACTATAGTTTCACAATATATAGTCATTCAAATGCATGCAGATAGTTCACCATATATTCTCATCACATACGGTCCTATAACTGTATTTACGACACGCCACATATATCATAGTCACTAATAACTATAACTAAGCACATACTTACTCGTGCATGGTGCACACCCATACACGCTAACATTTCATTCATATATATACCAATCACTCCACCATATATCCAGTACATCTACACACCTAGTTTAGCTAGCACACATACGTTCATACATGCAAGTCCTTAGTAAGTAGCTATAACTCAAGACCAACACCTATAACTATATACTGGTATAGCGACCCACAATCATGTGTGTAACACAACCAGGCACAAACACTCCTATCACTATACATACATCAAACATCGCTATATTCAAACTTCAGACATACATATCAATATACTTAGGGTATACCCACTCGAGCTTGAGTGAGACTCAATACACATATCAGAATATTCTATATACGTAACACGGCATTTATACCTATACCGATACCACTCCTATATATATATATATATATATATATATATATATATATATATATATATATATATATATATATATATATATATATATATATATATATATATGTATATGTCTACCAATACAACCATACACATACCATAAGTCAATCACACCCAATATTTAGTCAGGTAATACTCACATTGTTCAATCACTCTATATACCATAATAATAATACAGACATCAGCACACGTATAATTGTAATACACTCCTTAATACATACGCATTCATCGTATAGTCGCACACTTGTAACATATATATTCACACCATAGCCTACTACCTATAATTAGTATACCAACACCTATACATGCATAGTTAAGATGTGCAATAGTCGTGTATACCTCACGGTATACACGCATACAACATCCCATAAAAGCAAGCAATACCAATCAAAATTATAATTCTACTTCCATATGTATATCACATATATACTCAGGCAACAAAACATAACTACTTACGTCTAAGCACAATACATATCTACCTACGAGCACATACTCATACGTACTAATATATGGGTCACTCAATAGGCCTACTTTCTTATCTATACGTTCACCTATTATTATCACACCTAGCATATACATAGCTTTACCAATCATTTTATTTCAACCATTATAAGTATCTCTAATTACATACACTCCATCAGATATCCCCACACTAATTCTTATATACACAAGCATCCCTAGTATGGTATAGCTAACCACACCCAAATCTATAAATACTAACACATAAACAACTTCATAATATCACGAATAACTCCGAGTATGTATATATATATATCACACAATAGGCAAGCATCAATATACTATGGGGGTATACTCATTCAAGCCCACGTACACAACTTAGGTACGTGCACTACGACACCTCACAAAGGTCCAAGGGTCTACTAACAACTAAGAGTTGACACAGACCTTGACGGGCACTAAAGTCTAAGCAACAAAGGGAGGTTGAGGTCGAAGGCGTGACGAAGGAAGGATCGATAAGCACGAGTTCAGATAGGACGAATGCAAGTGGACAGCTTGGTTAGACGAAATTTTGACTCAATGGTGATGTTTAGGTTGAGGGAAAAGGGAGATGTAGTGATGCTTATATAGGATACAGAAAAGAAAATAGGGTAAATAGCATAAGCTAAAATACGTGGAGTTTGAAAACTGACGTACTTCAAAAGTTAAAATCCTCGTCTGTAAAGAAATATTTGGAGGTCGATAAAACGAGTTGTTCAAAATAAGTTTGAGTCGAATATTCATAATAAGAGAAAATGTTTTATTGGCTTATCGCAAATCATTAGGAAAGGAAGTAAATCCTTCGCACGGACATTAAAGACGTAATTTTTTTAGAAAATATTATACGGCATTAATTTAATATAATTTGGCAAAAATTTTGGAAATTTAAAGAATGAAATTAAAGTAACTGAAGAATTGAAGCTCGTTTTAAACGCTTTCAAGTCCTTCAGCCAGGGAAGGGAAATTTAAAATGACCAATGTTGGAACTACTTTTAGAGGAACCAGGATGTGCAAAAAAATTAAAACTGGTTTACACAAAACCCTTAGCATACGAGCACAACGAACCTGGTACGGATAAAAATAATTGAAATTCCTTTTAGTCTAGCAATTTTTCTAAAAGAACGTAGGGTGAGCGGAAAGATAATAATAATAACTTGGTAGTAGAATTATCAAAATTGATAGCAAAGCTTTAAAATCAAATCAGGGAGGGTCTAAATCAGGAAGTAGTTATGAAATAATAATTTTACAAAAATCTGAAACAGGGAAAACGATGAGCATAACATCGACTGGCTGAAAACTAAAATTCCAGGTGACTTGAAAAGTATATTAAAAGGAAGCGCGATGTGTCGTTTGAAAGGCATAATAAGAAAGGAAATTATAAGTTGAAGTGGACAAAATAAAGGTACTGTTCAAAATAAAATTAATATACGAAAGGGAATGTGTATTTCCATAGGTACAAAAGTGTAGGCTGGGAAAATACCATAAGCTAGTATTCAAAATTTCGGCAAAAGTTTTAAAATTTTAAATCAACGAAGGAGTATGAAATATAAGATATATATATTTAAAAAGATTGAGCAAATTTAAACTTAGGGAAGGAGGAAATCGAAGAATACTTTCAGAAGATTCAAGGTTTGTGACGGAGAGATCCGAAAATTGACGACGATCGTCATGAGGCGTTCTCGTGAAACGAGGCAGGGAAATTGGTCGGATGATCAAAACATACATACGCCTAGGATATGAATCAGGAGAATCTACGGGGAAACTCGTACGGTCGACCAACTAAAGGTTAAGAACTAAGCGCTAAGACTTCCTAAGGAGCTAGACGGTAATGAAATGCGTTCAGCTTGGTCCGAAATCGATGAAACCAAGCGAACGACCGAAGGAAATTCTAGAAGTCTAATATGGTCAGAGGTAGACAAGGACCACTGAGGTAACTCCTACGACGATTAAATCAATTGCTGACAGGGGGTCTAACTAACAATCATAGGCCTCTAACTAGCAAACACAGACGTCTAGCTAAGTCTTCTTACCACCTAGTGTCATAAGAAAACGACTAGACTCAGGGCTTATTACTCGGATGTTGCAATTTATTTAACGTACATTCTGTTATTATCGTTGTTTCGTTAATTCGCAATTGCAAGATTGGACCTGCATGGGCCACCAAAAAAACCTGTCATGCCCCGCTTCCCAAAAATATGGAGGCGAAGCGTGAGAAGGTCCGCTCAGACTTGAAGCTGCAAAGCTGCAAGTCCGATAAGCGTCAATCAAATTTGAATAGCAGGTCCTTGCAACGCGAATGAAACAAAGATAATAATAATGGAATGAGACAAAGAGATATCTTAGAATATCCATAAAATAAGTCTCAACATCACAGAAAAAGCCACCAGGCTAGAAAGAAAAAGAGTCTAAAGGCCCAAACATGGCCAACAAAAGTACAACGTACAAAACAAAGGTGCCACGCACCGACAACAACAAAAAATCCTAAAACAAAAGAAAACTCAGCAAAGTCACCAAGAAAGGTCACCGATGTCCACGAAGCTCCTCCTGGGCAGACATGGACTCAGATTCAGCGTCAGCAAAACACCACGTACTCAGCAACGGTCTCTGGCTCAGGGTCTAACATGTGACACCCAAAAGAGCAAGGGGCACATGTCAGCAAGTCTACAAGAGACTTGTGCAAGGAAACTGAAAGTAGGTAAAGCAACCTAGCAGTTCTAGCATGAATGCAATGACATGGCAGTTTAAAGTATGAGTGCAACAAGTAATGTAAAGTAAAGTAAGGTACGAGCATGGCATTTAAACATGGCATGGATGACAAGTTATAAAAGTAACACTCACTAGTACAAGACAAGTAATGTAAGCACCTCGTGCACAGAGATTCCGCCTTCTGGCTAGAGTGGCTGATCGGGCCACTCCTAAGCTCAGGTGACCGTTTATCCCTATCCCTCCACGTGTATCAAGCCAGGGCCTTACCCCCGAACGGTAATGCTCGCTTCTGGATCACGAGCCAGGAAGTGTTTTTAACAAGTATGGCATAGGGGTGCACCTAGCCGGACAAGGAAACCGGGCATTGGCTTTTGACCAACACATGAGGCCCGTTCCCAGGAAGTAGTATTCAAGAAGTACAAGTACAAGTATTGTAGCGTGTGCTACGAATGCGACATTCAATGCATGGATGACATGAAATGGCAAGTGGTAAAGCGTACAGGTAAGGAAAGTAAACATGACAGTTTAGTATGCATGATCAACAAGTTAAAGAGTTAGATCTAGCTTCGTTGTCAAGCTAGATCAATTAGGTGACGGATCTAGTTTCGTTGTCAAACTAGATCAAGTAGGCGTCTAGCCAGCTATCATTTCACTGACTAGTCTCTTTTACGCTGAAAGAAAGAAAGTGGCCTAAAAACATGGCCCTACACAACAGTTGGCAAGTTTCACTTACCTGCAAGTACAACGTCTGAGAAACACCGTCCAAGAGAGTCCAAGTCTCAATTATCCTACGTGCACAAGTCCACCGGCCTAAAGTCCATATTATTAATCTTGATTAGTGAATTTAAAACATTTAAAACATTTTAAAAACATCAATTTTAGTCTTGATTAACAGGCAATAGGTTGGGGGGTCCTAGGGGTGCAAAGCGTTACCTCAACACGACGCGAAAGCTACACTGGCGTCGGGTAGCGACGCCAGGGGTTGGAATAAGAGAACGTGCTCCAAGTCCTGATTCCAAATTAGTTTCCTCGCTGGAAAGTTCAGAGCATCAACTGGTGCAACGGTTCCAGATTCCAAAGCTAGCACGTGCGACGACGGGCTACGACGTGTCGCAACGTCGTACGCGGAAAATCGTCGAAGAGAAAGCATCTAGGTGGGGCCCACAGTAGTCCTAGGGTCCTATGGGGGACCCACAATACCTCTGGAGAACTTGGGGGGCCCACGGTGGCAAGTGGTGCGACGGGTGCGGGGTTGCGACGTTTGGCTCTCGGTCGTACAGCCTCGGTGAGGGGGATTCCATCGGTCAGTGCGGGAGAACGGTGCTTGCACAGCGCAGCGGGTCGGTGCGGCTTGGTTCTCTCAGTCGGAGCAGGGGAGGCCATCGGTCGGGCACCTTGGATGCAGGAAAGCGCAGCACTACAACGTTGCAACCGTTGCAACGTTGCGGGCTTCGGTCGGTGCAGAGAAGCGGCCCGGTCGGACACGACGCTGAGCGGGGGAACGAAGCGGGCTTGGTACGGGGACTTGCAGTGGTGCGGGTGCGGAGCGGAGCGGGGAAAACTCTCGGTTTGACCGAGAGGATCTCTCGGTCGGACACGGGGATGCGAGCGGGGCGATGCGGAGCGGCTGTGCGAGGCTTGGTGCGGGCTTGGGCGTCGGTCAGGGCGGGTGAACGGGGGCTGTTTCTTTGGTCGGTGCGGCTAATGTTTGTCGTAACGTTGCGACGATTCGTCGCAACGTCAAATTTGGATTTTGGAAGCGGCTAGGGTTATTTTCTTCCGAAAATAGGTCTTCCTAGAGGTTGTTTATATAGTGTAGATGGGTTGACTAGGTCTAGGGCTAATCCTAATGAGATTAGAAGTTTAAAATAATTTAAAATTCAAATCTCACCAACTCCAACTCACCCAAGGCTTACGTGGGGGCCCAAATGAGCTGGAAATTGGCTCAAAAATTATTTAAAACGTTTTAAACTCAAATAAATTTTCTTTGGCCGAAATTAATACAAAAATTAATTATTAAAAATATTATAAACCTTGTTAAAAATATAAAAGTGGTCAAATGAATTCCAAAAATTATAAAATAAATATCGTGGTGATCGTGTCGACGAAAGTGAGCTAACTAAGAAGATGGATCTCAATTTCGACGTCGGACGACGAAACTAAAAATAGAAACGCTTCCCGTCAAAAGCGAGAATCGCAACGTCTCATCGAATAAGATTAAATTGTGGGAAAACGACTCGAGAAACGTCGTTCCAATTTAGTGCCACTATTTAATACTCTCAGAGACGTTCACAACGGCATATCACACGAAAGTGTTCACAAACAAACAAAGTCTAAAACAAACACGTGCACGGCCAAAAGCACGTGCACGAACAACATACAACGAAAAGTGGTCGTTACACCATATCTATCGCAGGACACAGGATCTACTTCCCTTGAGGTATGCTGCGGTGCGTCACTACCTGGAGAGCCACTTCTCATGGAGAGCGAGAATTCGGTCGTCACTAGTACAGAGGATAGCGACCCATTCTCAGGGAGTATTCGTCACCCGTTTATTATTTTTCCATCTTATGTTGACGATTATCTCTGGGATACATTTATTTTGGGAAATAATTTCTTGCCATGGACTAATTCACGTCGTCCTTTGCAGGTCACAGGTGGACACCTACGAGGGATGCTTGGAGGTGCATTGCTTGGGTCCATTGGCACACGTGGCACAGCGCTTCTAGCGGAGCCATAGAAGGAGCAGTTAGAGCAGCTACCTGCCCCACTTCAGATCTTGGATCCACCTATGCTCAGGTGTATCCTAATCCAGTAGTGTAAAAATTTACCGCTTTCTAGTTTAGATTTGAATAATCTCGTCTCCTCTCATTAGCGAGGGGAGCGTATCTAGGATTTGCTTTTGCATCTTAATAACCCTTCATGTCATGCCCTTCTATCATTTCACCCTCATCCTCTTCCGAGGAGAATGAGCACACCGTCTCTCCTGCATTTTGATTTCTTTCTTTTCTTTTCCGATCTTCCCCTTGCATATTTCTGCATCACATTGATCATATCATTTTGCTAGCATTGTCATGTGTGCATGTTTTCACGTGTCGTTGTTGTGTGTCTGTGTCTTGGTGTTCTTTTGTCGTGTTTTATATCTTTTATTTGAGTGTTTCTTTTTCTTTATTTTTTTAGTTTCGCTCGTGTGTTTTTCGTGTTTTTCATTTTTTGTGTCGGTGCGTAACTCCCCCCCCCCCATTTTCATTGCCCTCCCGTATTCACTACTATTGCATTGAGGACAATGCAAGTTTTAGCTTGGGGGAGTCGCACTTCGTGCGTCATTTGTCTCTTTTTCTTCGTTGTTTGAGTCGTTTTTCATCGTGTTTTTCTTTTTCTTCTCATCTTTTGTTCTCTCTCTCCTAAAGATGACCCCATATGATGAATTGCCACAAAATCACACACACACTTAGCATAGCTACGATGACCACATTCACTAACCCTAGGAAGCCGAGTCCTATTTCATTTCATGCTTCGTGGGTTCACGTTGCTTTTATGTGAGTCATGAGTCGTGATTAGCTAGGCGGAGTGCTTCTACTTTGTGATTTTGTTTTATATACCTATCCTTGATTGACCCCTAGATTATCATGCTTCGATTTGAATATGCGGTATTTGCTTCTACTGCCTGCTTCTATATGCATGTTATATGTTTATATCGTATGTTTCAATTCGCATGTGTCGGGATTCCACAAACAAGGACTAGGATAACCCATTTAGCCTATGCTCTGATTAGCAAGAAATATCTCCTTTGCCCAAGTGTTTAGAATCTGATTTCATTTTTATTTTACTTGGTGCAAATCCCCTCGTCGTGTACCGTTCTCCCACTTGGGAGAGTACACATGTATATATCCCAATATCCAAAAATCCAAAAAAAAGAGATAAAAGAAAAACCCAAAAAAGAAAAGAAAAAGAGAAAAGAAAAAAAATATGTATAGCCAAAAATCCAAAAAAAATATACAAATACCCAAAACCCAAAAAAATTCCGTGTGAATATTTTTTCATACTTGCCGAGAATAAAGGGAAGGCGAGAATTTGCACCGAGTGTTCTACTCCATATCATCTCAACCCCCATCGTTTTCGAAAACACTTGGCGTGGGAACTTTTTAGCTAGTATCTCGGCTATAGTGGTGTGATTTCTTTAACCCTAGTTGTGGAGTCCCCGATGCATAATACGATTCTATTCTTATACTCTTCTCATGCATGCTTGAGCTAATATTCACCGCAATTTCAAATTCGAATCGGTATTTGGGTCGTTTCCTGGATTTGTGTATATTGAGCTTTATTGCACAATGTAGATAGTGACACCGTCGGCTAACACACGACCACACTCACTCGCACTTCACCGCATGGGCCCACGGCATTTGTCTGGACTCGTATTCCTTAGTTTAGTGATGTGATTTGGTGTTTTCTTGCTTGGTGTGTCGTTTTTGACTTTGTTGGCCCTGACGGTCGATCTAGGATATAGATTTTTCTTTTTCTCTCTCTCTCTATTTTCTCCCTCTGAGCTCCTACTCTCACTCGTCTTCCTCGAGGACGAGGAAGAGTTCAACTTGGGGGATTTTGAAGTGCGTTTATATTTCATATATTTGCGCACATTTTCTTCCATGTTTCTCCGTATTTTCCGCCGTCTTTTATTCGTTTTCTCGTGTTTTCTTGTATTTTCTTGTTTTCTTTCACTTTTCCATGTTTTTTGTATATTTGCAGGAATTTACAGCATTTGGGACATAAAACGACGATATTCTGAGTCCCCGGAGCAACGGGAGGAGTCACACGTGATCCAGGGGGTCAAACGACCAAGATTGCCACTTTTCAGCCCCCAACCCGATCGGTTGGACACAGCCAACCGATCGGGTGATGCATGCGTGTCCGACCCGGACTGAAGCTGGAGCGAAACGCAAGGTCAACCGATCGGTTTGCCGACCGGTTCATCCCAACAGAGTTCTCGGGAAAATGGAGCTGAATTCCAACCGATCGGGTGACCTTCACCCGATCGGTTCATCTGTAGCCGATTCCTCCGAAGGACGACCCGATCACACCACCCGCTCTCCTCTGCGCCCGGTTGATGCTCCCGAAGGCGACGGCCGAAGCAACAAGCCGCTCACCCGATCGGTTGACATTTCAACCGATCGGGTGGCCTTTTCGTCCCCTTTCGCGCACCCACTGCTCATTCATTGAAGATCTGCTATCATTTCAGAAGGATTTTGGGTGATCTCTTATTTTTCTAGCGTCGGCATCGTCGTTAGCTTTCCAACAATAGGTCGCATGCCCAAATCCGATTTTTCTAGATTTTTCTGGAATTTTCTGAGCGCAGCTATGTGCTGAAACTGGCTGCAGTCTGGAATTTCATTTCACCCGATCGGTTGACTTGTCAACCGACCGGGTGAGATCTGTTTCTGTGAATCTGAGCTCTCTGTTTATTCCACCCGATCGGGTGAGTTTCCACCCGATCGGGTGGGCCTTTTTTGACAGTTCTGAACCCGACCCAAGAGGGTTTTTGAGGGGTTTATAAATAGAGGTTGGGGGCACGACTTGGGGGGATTCTTCTCTAGTTTTTAGGGCTTTTTCAGCCCCTTTGTTGGGAAGCTTAGGGTAGATTAGATTAGGTCTTTGCTCAATAAATCTTGTACCGGATTGTTGGATTCGAATCAAGATAAGTATTTTTCTTCTCTCATTTTCTATTGTATTGTGTTGTTTTCATTTTGCTCAATGGTGAATGTTTGTATGTTATTTGTTTTGCTTGTCTTTATGTTTCTCACCATGGAGTAGTGTTGATGAACCCTAATACGGGTTAGGGTAGGATTGATGCTTGGGTTGTTACATTTGACTTGGTTGCATGGCATGTGTTCGATGAAATGCGTCAATGGGGATTTCTAGCAATCTGGGTCCAATTCGTACGACGACACACTAGTTGTGTTGGGGGTTGGGGTCCGGTGCTTGTCCAGTCAAGATCCGCTTCGATGTATTGCTAGAAATCACATTTGACCTATTTGGCCATTAGGGTTACGCGGGGGTGTTTCATTGTCATTGGCGGGAGAAAGACCGCCTCTGACCGTCGGGCCAAGGGGGAATAAACTTGGCGGTTGACTCCCTAGCCACAGCTCACGCCCCTAGTGTAGACATCGAGTCCTCGCGCGTGGGAACGGCTTGGACGAAGTGTTGGGAGTTATCATTGTGGCCTTAATGCTCCCGGTTGCGGAAGGTGTTAATGGACATGGGAATGCCCACCGTCCGGAACCGGGTAGGCCTAGCGTGCTTGGCACCGACCGGAATATCAGGCCATGGACGCTAGGTACCACCTTTTGGGGCAATGTCTCACCCTGGGTCAAGTCAAATGCCAAGTGTCATGAGTGCTCTAGCCCGTGTTAGCGGGGATTCATTTTGTGTCATTTTCATTTCTTTCTTTTATTTCTACACTTCACCCATATCATCCGCGTAGCTAGCACACAACCTAGGCGAGGCTAGTAGCCATTCAAGCCATCCACCTCCCTGAGTTCGATAAACCCGCACCCTACACTAACCGTGCACTTGCGGTAAAACGACACCGCGCCCATACCGTAAACGGGGCGCCGGTCAAGTTTTTGGCGCCGTTGCCGGGGAGGCGTTCGGTTTGATATTAGCTTAGCTTGGGTTCGTTAGACTATGCATAAAAACACAAAAAAAATTCTTTTTCTTTTTAAAAAAAAATATATATTCAATAACCATGAAATTTTTCCCCCACCATTATATTATCTTTTTGTTATTCTCTTGTGCTATTGACGCTCCTCTCTAGTTTGCTCATTTTTGTTGTCCAGGTATCTTTGATATTGCCATGTGGAGATCAGATTTCGATGCTCAGATGGGAGGATACGATCCTTATTCGGTTGTGGTTTGTGAGACTTGTGGGATGGCTGGGCATGTGTATTATGATTGCCCATTTACGCTTGAGAGCCTCCCCCCACTCCAAGGCCAAACATTTTCCCACAACCTTAGCCCAAACACCTCCCATCCATTTCCTCAACCTTATACCCCTCCACAAACACAAGAAGAATCAAGCCTCGTGTCTCTCCTTGAAAGTGCCATGATTATCCAATGACAAATATTACAAAACTTGGTGGTACCAATCACCGAGCCGACACCGAGGAGAGGGGATGCAGGAGAGGATATACCCACTTTCATGGTTGAGACCACCGTGCCATCGGCCACTATAGACACATCTCAAGCCGATACCCCATTTTTCCATCACTACCACTTGGATGACGAAGCATTTTTTGATGATGATAATGAGGATGGGGTGATTTCTATAGGATCTGTGGGAGAGACTTCTTGTCTTGATTTGGATACCCCATATGAGTCCTATGAGAGCACTGAGGAGTTTACAGAGCTTATGCATAAGGGCGAGGAGGATGTGCGTGAGGACGAGGACACGATGACCACATACGAGGGGTCTGCTCCACATCCACCTCCACAGCCATCTCTGTCACAGCTTCCTCCTTGGTCGGTGGTCAAATATGAGGATGTCATTCAGGACATCGGGCAGATGGAGGAGCATGAGCATATCGTCGAGGAGAATGTGCACGAGGGCTTGGATACGATGGTCCACTCCATGGAGCCCGAGTCACATCTACCTTTACCGTCGCTCTCCACTTCTTCTGCGGCTGAGCATCTACTTGAGCATATTGCCCCTATTCAGGGAGATTTTCATACTCACTCTCACTCCACATTTGAGTCTCGCTTTTCACGTCCTATTTCTTTAGACTCATATATTTTTGACACGCCATATCTCTCGCAGGACACATGATCTACTTCCCTTGAGGTATGCTGCGGTGCGTCACTACCTGGAGAGCCACTTCTCATGGAGAGCGAGAATTCTGTTGTCACTAGTACAGAGGATAGCGACCCATTCTCAGGGAGTATTCGTCACCCGTTTATTATTTTTTCATCTTATGTTGACGATTATCTCTGGGATACATTTATTTTGGGAAATAATTTCTTGCCATGGACTAATTCACGTCGTCCTTTGCAGGTCACAGGTGGACACCTACGAGGGATGCTTGGAGGTGCATTGCTTGGGTCCATTGGCACACGTGGCACAGCGCTTTTAGTGGAGCCACAGAAGGAGCAGTTAGAGCAGCTACCTGCCCCACTTCAGATCTTGGATCCGCCTATGCTCAGGTGTATCCTAATCCAGTAGTGTAAAAATTTACAGCTTTCTAGTTTAGATTTGAATAATCTCGTCTCCTCTTATTAGCGAGGGGAGCGTATCTAGGATTTGCTTTTGCATCTTAATAACCCTTCTTGTCGTGCCCTTCTATCATTTCACCCTCATCCTCTTCTGAGGCGAATGAGCACACCATCTCTCTTGCATTTTGATTTCTTTCTTTTCTTTTCCGATCTTCCCCTTGCATATTTCTGCATCACATTGATCATATCATTTTGCTAGCATTGTCATGTTCAGCTTGGGGGAAATCGACTTTTGTGTGCATGTTTTCACGTGTCGTTGTTGTGTGTCTGTGTCTTGGTGTTCTTTTGTCGTGTTTTATATCTTTTATTTGAGTGTTTCTTTTTCTTTATTTTTTAGTTTTGCTCGTGTGTTTTTCGTGTTTTTCATTTTTTGTGTCGGTGCGTAACTCCCCCCTATTTTAATTGCCCTCCCGTATTCACTACTATTGCATTGAGGACAATGCAAGTTTTAGCTTGGGGGAGTCGCACTTCGTGCGTCATTTGTCTCTTTTTCTTTGTTGTTTGAGTCGTTTTTCATCGTGTTTTTCTTTTTCTTCTCATCTTTTGTTCTCTCTCTCCTAGAGATGACCCCATATGATGAATTACCACAAAATCACACACACACTTAGCATAGCTACGATGATCACATTCACTAACCCTAGGAAGCCGAGTCCTATTTCATTTCATGCTTCGTGGGTTCACTTTGCTTTTATGTGAGTCATGAGTCGTGACTAGCTAGGCGGAGTGCTTCTACTTTGTGATTTTGTTTTATATACCTATCCTTGGTTGACCCCTAGATTATCATGCTTCGATTTGAATATGCGGTATTTGCTTCTACTGTCTGCTTCTATATGCATGTTATATGTTTATATCGTATGTTTCAATTCGCATGTGTCGGGATTCCACAAACAAGGACTAGGATAACCCATTTAGCCTATGCTCTGATTAGCAAGAAATATCTCCTTTGCCCAAGTGTTTAGAATCTGATTTCATTTTTATTTTACTTGGTGCAAATCCCCTCGTCGTGTACCGTTCTCCCACTTGGGAGAGTACACATGTATATATCCCAATATCCAAAAATCCAAAAAAAGAGATAAAAGAAAAACCCAAAAAAGAAAATAAAAAGAGAAAAGAAAAAAATATGTATAGCCAAAAATCCAAAAAAAATATACAAATACCCAAAACCCAAAAAAAATTCCCATGTGAATAGGAGTGAATAATACCCAAAACCCACGATCTTCCCCCTTTAATAGGAGTGAATAATCCCATGTTGGGGAGATAGCATTCCTGGGAATTACGAGCCCGTATTTAATCCCAAGTTCGAGTGAGGGGAAGTGATGGTCGACTGGCCAATGGGCTTAGATCGAGTCGATGTCGTGCTTCCCTTGTGGGCTCCGTAGGCCATAGTCATTCCGTCTGTCGAGTCATCGTGAGTGCTGGCCCAATGATTCAATACATAGTATAATACTTGTATATATGAAAACATGGTATTACAATATTACTCTAAATTTGTTTTAAAAGATTTTAATTTACATGCTTTATTTGTAAGTTATGTTTCATGCAATAGAATTAGATTGAAAGTAATTTAAAATTTTTATTTGATAAAATTAGATAACTAAAATAATTTTAAAATTGTTTTAGAAGTATTATAGTTGGATTTTTAATTTTTTCCATGCATATATTGTAATGCGATAACATGCATATGTATGAAATTTTATTTTTATATTTTTATACCTATAATTAGATTGCATGCATACTAATTATATAGATCTTATGACTGCTTCGTTGTTAGTTAATTAAGAGCATCGTATATGTATTGTCTCATGGTTTGTATAATTGTCTCATCGTGATTAGATTTTTGCTATATAGTTTAAAATAGTTTTTAAAATCAAATTAATTAGAATGACTAGTAGATGAGAAAACCCAAATTCTAAATTAGAGTTACAATAGTCTTATTGAAAGCATTGGGTTTTAATTTTTGTTTTCTAATTGGTGTCTTAGAAAGGCGTTTTTTGATAGGCTCTATAATTAAGGAACGTAACTTAATGATTCAAGGATGGAAACCCTCCATCTCATCTTATAGCCGGCTTAACCAATTAATTAGAATAAAATTTAAATCTAGTTGTAATCATCATGAATTAATTTTTCCAACTATATCAAGTATATTATGTTTAAAATTCTTTTAAGAATTATTTGTAGAAATTTGACATTTCAAAAATGTGGATTATTTTTGTACTGGTGCTATGATTGTTGGCGACGATCAAACCATATGCATTACTATTAAGTAATGCATTTTTGTTAACCATGATACAAATTTAACGGGTAAACACATATGATCTTATTGTTATCGGTCAAGGGCATATATGTATTTCTCTAACAAATTACGAATTGTACGGGAATGGACTTAACTAATACTTTATGATTCATTGGTGGTGGTTAAGATCATAAAGATATTAGTGGCAAAATCATAATGGGAAATTATAATAAGTTGTAATTGACAAAAAGTTTGTTTCCTTTTATGGAGTAAGATAACTGTTGACTGCAGTAAAGGTTATCAAAATTGTAATAGTTGGATACAATCTCACTATGAAATTAAGAAATTAATTTCTGTCTATCCTTTTGGGTTTAAAATATTCGCTAAAATAGTGGGGGATAATAATTAGATAAAACCAATCTTTAGGACATCTGCTTTACGTTAGTATAACTCTTTCTATATATAATTTGCAGCATTGTCTGACATTAAATTTATCCTAGAAAAGAACAAACTTACTGGACCTAACTATGAACATTAGTTGAGAAAAATAAAGATTGCATTGACTTATGACAAACTAACATACGTCTTAGATGTAGTCCCATCCACCTCACCCAATGATAAATCCAGTCAAGTAGACAAAGAACTCTACGAGACCTATACCCAAGACCACTCTATTACTAAATGCCTCGTGCTGTCTTTCATGAGCATAGAGTTACAAAAGTGGAATGAGAATATAAATGTTTAGTCTCTATTTTAAGAGGTATATAGCAAGAAATCTTGAATTACAAGTTTCGACACTTTGAGAAAATTGTTCCAAACAAAGATGGCAGCTGGAACCCCATCAGAGACTATATCCTTAAGATGATTGGATTCATTAAATGTTTGGAACAAGTGGGGTTTGTACTGGACATTCAATTATATATTGATTTAATTGTGTAGTCCATTCCTTTTATCTCATATTATTTCAAACTGAATTTCAATATGAAAAGCCGGAATGCACACTTTCAAAAATGATTAATATGATGAGGCAGACAAAGAGTTCCTTTTTGAAATAAAATATGTCATTTATGCTTACTACCTCTTCTTCTTATCTTAAAGCAAAGTGCCAAGGAAAGAAGAAGGGTACTAAGCATAAAGGTGTCGTCAGAAGGTAAATGCAAAGAAGAATGAGGTTGCTAATGGTGAACACTTTTTACTATAAGTTTGGGCACCTGAAGAGGAATTACAAGTAATACTTAGAGTTCTTGAAGAAGAATAAGCATGGTGACGCCTCAACTTCAGGTGTGTTTATCATTCAAAACATACTATCTCTTTCTTTTACAATTAGGTATTGGATACCAGAGCTGGTTCTCAATTTGAATTTGCTTATAAGGGTAAGAGAAAGTAGAAGATTGAGAGAAGGTGCGATGACTTTACAAGTTGGAATAGGGGTAGACATTATTGTTGTCACTGTAGGAGAATATCACCACAGATCGCCAAACGTCATTACTTAAATTTTATATAATCATTTTTATGTACCAAACATGATATGTAACATTGTATTCATCTCTTTATTAGATAAACAAGAGTACAAGTTACATTGGAGAAAATTGTTATCAACATTTTCAATCATAATATCTCGATTGGTTTTGGTACTTTAAATAATGGCGTATATGTTTTGAATACAAGCATAATACTTAATAGTTAGAACTAAAATAAAAGAAAGACTTTGAGTTCAAATGAGACAAACTTATGGTATTGGGGACTAGGCAATATTAATGAGAAAAGACTTAGCAAGTTACATACGAACTGGTTTTTGGACCCTTTAGATTTCAAATCATATGAAACTTGCAAGTCTTGTGTCAAAACAAAATGGCTAAAATGCCTTTTATGGGACAATGGGAGAGAGTTAGTGAACTATTGGGATTTGTACATACTGATGTATGTGGCCCAATGTGTACACACAATAGAAATGGATACTTAATCACCTTTACATATGTGTAATGTTCCCCCTCCATAATTATATAGGGAAAACTAGGACGGAAAGGCTAGGTTAGATAAGACGATGCGGGAGTTTTCCCACCAATAATAGGTTACATAGTGTTAGAACATTTTGCGAAGCACTAGTATATTTGTGCCATGTCAATAACTGGTTGAGGGCCATGTCTCATGTGGTGAAAAGTCTCAAAAACATGTGACTGTTACATCACCTGGCCATGATGAGCTGGTCATGTACGATCTTTGAGGCATAAAGACCAATGCATATCTTGAAGAATTACGCTGTAGGATGTAAGGATAGGAGTAGATCTCGATCTGATGAGCACAAATTGATGTCCATGGAGGAAATGCAAACAAAAGTGGTTGGTTAGGATGTCACTTCAACCATAATCCTAACTTTTGATGTTGGAAAATCAAGTTTGCATTTGGCGTGCTTACTTTCGTAAATACATGCTTTACAAAACTTTGTGTTTGGCTTGATATAGTTTGAAAAAAAAATTTTGATAATTACCATTGCGTTGTGAGATATCAAGCGTAGTCCAACATCGGCTAGATAAGGGGCTTTGGAGGGTATAAATATGAAATTGAATCTCCATTGGTATGAGGCCTCTTGGGGAGAGCCCAAGAACAAAAGCATGTGTGCCTTGTAAAGGCCCAACATGGACAGTATCATACCAATGCAGAGATTGATGAGTTGTGCGCATATATTTAAACCCCAACAAGTGGTATCAGAGCCAGTCCCCTAATTTAGCCAATGTGGATTTGAGGCCCTCTCGTGGAAGCAAAAACTGCACGAGAGCTGCCAAGGTAGTGCCACATGGATCAGAATGCCATGTCGAGTTGAGCTCTCAAGTAATGATTTAGACTTCACGTAAGGCATTGATCGTGTCCCAATGGAATGATGCTAATAAAACCACAGCGCACGGGTCGTGTGTAGTCGCTTACGGGTCGAACACGAGGAAACAGTTAATGAGTATTGGTTTTATGGGTCTCTGAAAGAAAGATACGTGATAGTGTCGGTAATTGGTTGGTGAATGGTAGAAAGAGTGTGAATCAAAGGTAAAAGCTCTAGGGCATGGGGAATCCCTGACATTTGACTAAGTTTAAGGTTAAACTAATAATCAACCGGTTGTCGTGTTCATTGGGACTCAGGCGAGGTCGTGTGACCTAAGGGCATTCGCCTATCCCCCACTATCTGGATGCATGATAGGTTATTCCCTTTTATCATGTCCTACCCCCGATGTTGCAATGCAATGATAGGCCAACCCAACCTACACCGATGTCAGTAGTCTCCGATGCATCGGTGTACGTTGGGCGCATTAGGCTTAACGAATATCCCCAATCTTCCTCCTGCCCACAGTGGCATTCGGGGATTAGACCAACATTGGGAGAGATCTTAATCGATGCTCGTTGGTGTTCAGTCACACCGATAGTATGGATCATCGTAGGGATCGGATCCCCGGATCGGTCCCGACTTTTGTTCGGCGGCCAATCCGATCACCCTGATGGGATGGGTCAAATCTATGACGATAATAATCGTCCCAATGTACCCATATATCAATTATCCTAGTAATTAAATCAATTAATTAGTTCAACCCTTGGCCCAAATCCAATGGGGTTCATCCCATTGCCCTAGATAAAAACTACTAACTACCTATTATTACAATAGAATGGGTTTTAAGCAATGGGTAAGCATCTAAAGCCATGGATTCAGATTTGAATAGCAATAGATAATAAAACAAGATAACAATAACTATGGGAGAAAATTTCTATTAAGAGAACATAATCTATTACACTAATAAGTAATTAGAACAATGGAACTAACAAATAACAAGGTTTAGAATTCTTACAAACTTCCCCCAAACCCCATGAAATAACAGAAAACAGCTAAAAGATGGATTCCCCTTACAGGAGGATGAAGGGGCGCTTATATACGCGTTCCTAAAAGACCAAAATAGCCACCAGATTCGCCATATCTGCTGCAGAAAAACGGTCTTACGCGACCGCGTCAAGAAACGATGTGGTCGCATCTATCCTTTGCGCAATCGGCTCTTGGGGGTTTAGCGACACGGTCGCGTCAAAAGAGACATGGCCACATCGAAAACGATTATGCGGTCGTGTCGTTCTGCTCTCATTGTGTAAATTCACGGACGCGTCGTCTTTGTTTGCACGGGCCGCAAAAGTCTCTGATCTTCAATCTTTTCTTCACTACTTACATCTTCTGACACAGCCATTTGGTGGCAATTGACGCAGCCACGTAGATGATGCTTCTTTGGCAATTTGACTCGGCCGTGTGGGATATGATAACGCGACCGCGTGGATCTCAGTTCTTCACAAAGTCTTCTCCTTTGCGTCAATTGACTCCCTGACTTCGATCCTTTTGCCTCTTTGTGCTATGATCTTGCCATATGATTCCTAATCGGCATATATTTCTTGCAAAGCACGTGAGTGACGAAAAAAGTAAAAGAAGAGACAAAATAGGGGAAACGGAGAGGAATGGAGAATGAAACGAAGTAAAACATGCATGAAAAAGAGTGGAAAACTATATACAATAAACACTCATCAGAATCCCCCAAGCTAAACTCTTCCTTGTCCTCAAGGAAGACGAGAGAGAGCGTAGATCGGAGGAATGCAGTCAACATGCAAATGATGCGATGAAGCTTCGAGAATTTTCAAAAATCAAGAATATGTACGTGAGTGAAATAAAGACATGAATTCGGGAAACCAAAATGCTTGGAAATATTTTCGTCGAGGAGAATATGTTCCTAGGACATCATCCCTACTCAAATCGCCAAGTAATACGCTAGATGATGGCCATACTCACGTTCTAAGACATTTCCTCTAACTCGACCTTTGATTGAGCATGTCGGAACCTAAGCTATACAACGGTCGAAGAGGGGACAAGTATGGGATAATAGGATATTGTCGATCGAGGAAGTGTCGCTCACGACACGACACGACACGGTTTCTTGATTCAAGAAATTGCCAGGTTTATCCATGATTTCATATATACTAACGTATATACAAAAAGGAATTCTATATACATATATTTTTTTTCTTTTTTTGGGATTTGTAGTTGGGTTGTGTAAGTAGCGTTGGGTCGGTGAGTCCTAGATCAGACGACCTTAGGGCACCGGGCCAAGAAGGACCCCTCGGACCTACTAACTCAACCCAAATGAAATCCATATTCATACGCACTCCCCCAAGCTAGGCCTTTTTACGTGAGGCCCCGACGGTTACTATCGTGGGGATCCGATTACTCAGTTTCGCTGGGGGAACGGTGCATATTATTATTTTTCTATTCACAATTTTTTTCTTTTGGTTTTTTTTAAAAAGCATGGGGTAAACTAGGCAGATTCAATCCTCAATACTAGGTGAAGTGTGGTAATCCAAGTCTTGAGGGACATAAACCATTATACACAACCATCGGCTCTCGGGTCCATGCATAGAATGTGTTCCTAATTGTCAATCTAGGTCGGTTTCAAGTACTCCTATCTTAGGGGTTGTGAGGACGGCCAAAGCTAGGGTATTACAAGGGATTTAAGCTAAGGTTACGAACTATTCACATATTCAAATCGACATCATGGAAATTGAGCATTAAAGTTCGGAAAAAGGATTTCAAATCAAGATTCAGCGCATATAAAAACTCGTTTTCGAAAAATTCTCGAGGTGAATGCAAGTATATACAAATGTATGCTTGAAGGTTCAAGGTGCATGATGCGAATGCGAATATTTTTTTTGGAGTTTTTGATTTTTTTTCTTCATTTTTTGTCTTTTTGAATGCATATATCGAATTTAAACAAGATGCATATGAAAAAGAAAGAAAGATGGAAAAATAAGAACGAAAAAGTGAAATGAAAACAAAAATAACGATAAAAATAGGAAAATAAGATGGGAAAAGAGAAAATTAGAGCTCCTTCCTCAAGCTAAACCAAGAGTTGTCCTCAATGCGAATAAAACACAGAAAATGACGTGAGGACAAATAAAAGGAGGGGAAGGAGACACAGGAGCATCCCCCAAGCTATAGGAAACCGTGCCCAAAAATGATGCAAGTGTGCAATACATAGGCTAAATGATGAGGGGGATGCCAAAAATGTGTGGTGCTCCAATCAAGCTGAGTGATTTGGGGTATAAATTGCATATTTTCCCCCTTATTTCTGGGTATTTTATGTGTATATCATGTTTATATTGGCTTTGATACGTGTGTATTCATGATATTGTGAATTATTAAAGTATATTCTTATTTTATACATAAAATGCCATTTCTATGGACTAATCTTAGCTTCTCTTATTTTTCAAGTACTCATGGGAATTTTCTAGATTTTCTGAAATTTTTCTAGGACTTTTTAGAGCTTGAAGCTATTTTTAGGAATTTTTCAAGCCATTGAAGATGTTCTGGAAATTTAAAAAGGAAGAGAAAAAAGAAACAAAGAAAAAAAACCACGCCCTGTGGGCCGGCCTGCTTGGTTGGCCCACATCCGCAGCTGGCGGGGGCACACGGCCCGCGTGTACCCCCCATTTGTTTGGCGAGTAGGTGCCCGGGTAGCGGGTCAGGAGCGTTCCAGCGCCCGACCCAAACTCGTTCCTATATTGCCCAGGCAGGCACGTGTGCAAGCATCGAGGCATGGCTCGAGCGGCTTCCAACCCGACCCGTTTAACTCTCTTTGAGTTAATTGTCGCACGGATGCGGGTTTTGGGTCTAGAATTCGACCCGATTGCCCCAAAACAGACCCAAAACGCTGGAAATGGGTTTTAGGCAAATTGGGGCCTATTTTCAGCCCCAATCTTCTTTCTAGCTGAAATTCTAGGGCAAGGAGGCCATGGGGGATGTTTGAAGCTTGGAGGAGGAGCAAATAGGTGGAGGCAATGGCTCATTTGGGAGACATCTTGGGTGAAAGCTTTCATATCCCTTTTGTATTTTTAGCATATCTCTATTGTATTGGACTTGGGATGATGAATTTATTGTATAAAATCTCATCTTGTTTATCATGATTGAGTAGTGTTAAATGCTTGGGTTGTGATTTATAGTGATGTGTTGTTAATCATAGTTTTAATTACTGCTTGCCTATTTTCATGTTTATGTTGGATGTATCATTAGGGTAAACTTTCATTGGTTAAGACCCAAGAGGGCACACTTTGAGAAAAACCCATGTTTCTATTTTGATTAGTGCTATGATGATGCATCCATACTTATTGCAAGTTATTGTATTCATGAATACTAAATATTCTGATTGAGCATGCCATAGACGGAAGCCCAATTGAGTTACATTTGATGTATTTGAGTTTGATTGACACCCATCTTAGTGAACCCATAACCCATGCTCTCCTCCTAGCTATTATATCCCCTTATTTAGCTCTATAACCCTAGCTATCTTTGGTTAGGACTATAGATTCACCACACATTTTCCCACTACCATTCACTTAGTGTGGTGGTTGTATCACGCTATCACCTTTCTTTATCGATTGATCTTGCGAGTGTAGAGCGACTTGTCCCCGTTATCCGACCTGGTCTCACCTGTTATAAATTTTATATTGCATTGTCGCTCCTGCACTTGGGAGTGGAAGTCGTGCTTCCCTTGTGCATTTTTCGGTTCAATCAATTGACACAGTTGTCGGGGACAATGGTTTCTATTATTTGCTTTTTCTGATTGATTTCGAAAGTTTTAGTGTGATACTTCTATCTCTTAATGTTGAGTCTTTCCATTTTTTTATTTTTCACTTATTGAGTCGTTTGCTTGTTCATTTTCATTTTCTTCAAAAAAATATGGCATCGTTTTCGAACTTTTCTGACGTTGACTTAGAGGATATCTCACCCTCGCCTTTCTTTCATGGTCCGGAGTGGGAGAACCCTCATTTACGTATAAAAAAAGTAAGAAGAATGGATTATTCTTGTCTTGGTGGGAACATTTGTGATGATTGCATATATTTTAGATTCTTTCCTTATTCTTTGCAAGATAATACTAGATTGTGGTTTGATTCATTGTCTCTCGACTCACATTTTACTTGGTTGTCATTTCAGGCTGAATTTCTCCAAGTGGTTTTGCCTATTTTCTTGGAGCAGTTACATGGATGGCATGCCATGGAGAAGCATATAGCGAGCTTTACCCAAGCTGCTGGAGAGGTCTACCATCAGGCTTGGCAGAGGTTCAGTGATTTGATGTTTGCATGCCCACATCATTGTTTCCATGAGGATCATCTCCTGCAGATATTTTATACAGGGTTACTACCATCTGTGTGAGATTTCATACAGATGAGCTGAGGGGGAGAATTCTTTGATTATTCGACCTAGGATTCATGGTGTTACCTGAGGGACCTTGCAAAGTATGAGGATGCAACCCAACAGGTTCAGGACTAGCCTAAGGAGCCAGCTGTGGGCTCGTTCCAATGCAACCCTATAGAGGAACAATAAGAACATGATGATGGGGTGCATTGGGGCCAAGTAGAGGAAGCCGAATGTCCACATCTTAAGGATCAGAAGGAGATGCAGGATGGGGTGCGTGTCGACCATGTTGAGGACATGATGCATTTCTTTATTGGTGGTGATGTTGAGGTGGAGTCATGTGAAGGCACGAGCGAGATTGATGATTTTGGAGAGCCGGATTCTTGTTTTCCATCTAGTCATATTCCCATTTAGAGGTGTACGAGTGCATGGGACGGACTGCTGAGAGAGTTTTCTTTGATGATGATGAGGATGATAAGTACGAGGGAGTAAGCTTACAAACCATGACAGAGCCCGAGCTAGACCTTCCTCCTACTTCAGTGTAGCAGGTCATATACCCTTCACCTCGAGATGCGCACCAGGCCATCATCCATGATGATTTTCAGGACAGCTTGGGGATGACTACAGAGCCTATACTTCTTGATAGCGAGGATGAGAAGAGCGAAGGCGAAAGCAAAATGATTTATATCGAGCATGGGTTTTCTTTTTCTCCAGATTTGTCACTACAGCCAGTTCCCTCTCCTCCTGAGATCGTGCATCAACCACATCCTAGTGCCATTATTCGGGGAAGTTTCCACCATATCATGCCTTGCATTTTTGAATCCCAATTTGCACTTCCGCATATTTTTGATTCAGATTGTCGTCGTTTACATTTAAATTCTTTTTCTGACGACCCATTTTGGAATGCTTTTGTTGCAGGGCATTAGGACATAATTTGGATTGATACAGCTCGTCTCCTACATGACACATATTATCCAAAGGGGACGCTGGGAGTTTCATTGCTGGAATCCAAGGATGCCGGTGGAGGCCTAGCTCCAAAGCAGCTGGCGAAGGAGCGAATGGAGCTGATGGATCAGCTACCTCCACAGTTATACATCTGAGATCCGCCCTTCGATCACGGTGCTTTCAATCCATTAGTGTAGATAAATAAAATAAGTATTTTAGTTTTATTTGCTTTAGTAGCATGTTTTTCTTTTCTTTTTTTATGCAGTTGTTCTAGGATCTTTTGTGAGATCTAATACTCTCCCAACATTGAGGACAATGTTTATTTAAAGTTGGGGGAGAGTGTTAGAATCTTTAGGATTATTAGGATTTTGATTTTAGCTTAGATTTTTTTAGAGATGCCTCCATTTTACCATCACCCATTTCTCTTTATTGTGTATTATATTTATCCTCATCATCCCTATGCCGCTAGCTTTATGCTTAATCCCTTAGATGCTTCATATTCATCCATACATTTGGATTCAAATCCTATTGTCAAACTCCCAAATTGTGATTGGCATAAATTTTATTGCTTTTTCTTCGTGGGATCAATTTTAATATCATAAATCTAGTGCATAATTCGATGAATTTTGTCTTCAATGTGGTTTGCATTAGTTTTATGCAAACTTTGGGATGCACGAATTGGATTAAGTCATTAGTGTAGATTGGTTTTCAATTTGATGGGATTTGGCCTTGGACATATGCTTGGTTTAATCTTGAGGAGTGGTTGATTGGTGTGTTGGATCAAAAAGAGAAAGAAAAAAAAGAAAAAAGAAAAAAACAAAAGAAAGAAAGAAAGGAAAAAAGGAAAAAAGGAAAAAGGAAAAAATAAGCGCATCGTTCTTCTAGTTTTGTCAAGTAGCCGGGTACTCATGAAACATTGGGGATTCACGTTGAAAGATAGGATTTATGGGAGTGCACAAGAGAAAAATAAGTGAATCTTAAGTGATTCGAGTTATTAGGTCCGCGGGGTCCTTTTTGGCCCAATGCCCCCAAAATCTTCTGATTTGGGAGTCATTGACCGAACCCTCGTTACATGGGTCATCCTAAGTTTCATAAAATAAAAAAACTTGAATTAACATGATCCACATATCAAACTTCCATGAATTAGGAAAGCTAAGTGTTGTTTTTGCCCAAGTTCTTGAAGATTGTGATACTATGATACACTTGTGCTTTAATCTTAATGAATGCAAACTTTGCTTGTGCTTTGTTGGTTTGATCCATATTGAAGTATTGATTATGGATTTGCTCTCTTTAATGAGTTGGTATATTGAAATTGGGATTATGTTGAAAATTTTCCATGTGCCATGAATATAGTGGAATTTGATGTGTGATATGTTGAGAATCCGAATATATCGCTTGTTTTGCTAAGGACTAGTAAAAGGCTAGTTGGGAGGCGTGATTCAGGGTATAAATTGCATATTTTCACCCTTATTTATGGGCATTTTATGTGTATATCATGTTTATATTGGCTTTGATACGTGCATATTCGTGATATTGTGAATTATTGAAGCATATTCTTATTTTATACATAAAATGCAATTTCTATGGACTAATCTTAGCTTCTTTTATTATTCTAGTACTCCTGGGAATTTTCTAGATTTTCTGAAATTTTTCCAGGACTTTTTGGACCTCCTAGCTGTTTTTTTAGGAATTTTTCAAGTCATGGAAGCTGTTCTGGAAATTTAAAAAGGAAAATAAAAAAAATAAAAAACCACGTCCTATGGGCCAGCCCGCTTGGCTGGCCCAAACCCTGTTTGTTTGGCGGGCAGGCGCCTGTTTCGACCCGAACCCGTTCTGCTGTTGCCCAGTCAGGCACACGCGCAAGCATCGATGCATGTATCGGGCGGCTTTCGACCCGACCCGTTTAACTCCCTTTGAGTTAATTGTCGCGCGGATGCGGGTTTTGGGTCCAGAATTCAATCTGATTGCCCCAAAATAGACCCGAAAAACTGGAACTGGGGTTTTAGGTAAATTTGGGGCTGTTTTCAGCCCCAATCTTCTTTCTAGCTGAAATTCTAGGGCAAGAAGGCCATGGGGGATGTTTGAAGCTTGGAGGAGGAGCAAATAGGTGGAGGCAAGGGCTCATTTGGGAGACATATTGGGTAAAGCTTTCCTCTCCGTTTTGTATATTTAGCATATCTCTATTGTATTGGACTTTGGATGATGAATTTATTGTATAAAATCTCATCTTGTTTATCTTGATTGAGTAGTGTTAAATGCTTGTGTTGTGATTTATGGTGAGGTGTTGTCAATCATAGTTTTAATTACCTCTTGCCTATTTTCATGTTTATGTTGGATGTATCATTAGGGCAAACTTTCATTGGTTAAGACCCAAGAGTGCACACTTTGAGAAAAGCCCATGTTTCTATTTTGATTAGTGCTATGATGATGCATCCATACTTATTGCAAATTATTTTATTCATGAATGCTAAATATTCTGATTGAGCATGCCATAGCCGGAAGCCCAATTGAGTTACATTTGATGTATTTGAGCTTGATTAACACCCATCTTAGTGATCCCATAACCTATGCTCTCCTCCTAGCTATCCTACCCCCATAGTTGGTTCTCTAACCCTAGCTATCTTCGGTTAGGACTATAGATTCACCACACATTTTTCCACTACCATTCACTTAGTGTTGTGGTTGTATCACGCTATCACCTTTCTTTATCGATTGATCTTGCGAGTGATCGGCCCCCGAATACACACCCGAGAGACACGATTGTAGTTTTACCGCAAGCGCACGGCGTAGTGGCGAGTGGGTATCGAACACGAGGAGGTGGTGTTGGTTCCAATCTATCCTAGGTTGGTTTGACTACGAATGTATTATTGGTGGAGATGTGTATGATGTGATGTAATGACAATGGTGATGGATGTTGGTGTTGATGATAGAGAAGTTGGATAAATATCGATTCAAATTTAATACAATAAAAGCATCTAGGGCTAGGGAATCCCCACTACGAATCGTCATGCATTTCTGTGAATCGCGAATCTCAATGTTGCAAGACTCGAATTGAGATGAACTAGTCGTAACTGAATATGGAACCAAGCTCACGCACTCGCTATTGCCGGTCTATAGCAACCTAGATTAGGGCCCACTCTCGTGCAAACCCTAACCTAAGCTACTAGCATGAAGATCGACATCATCGTCCAATCGCACCTCGAGCCCACTCTCGTGCAAACTCGAATTATGATCTAGATTGTGATAGCTCATATTCGTCCAATCTCTTGCAAACAAATATGTGTATGGATTCATAATAAAAATGCTAGCTTTGGTCCAATCTCTTGCAAACCAAGTCTAGTGCATCTCGATTATAAATCTAAATCGAATATCTAGGCCTTTCCATCGATTGGAATCCAATCTCTTGCAAACCCCATATCGATAGGAATTCCTAGCTATCCGTAATAAATCGATCACAACCTAACCCCTAGCAATTCTGGAAATACAGAAATTTATTCATCACAAATCTGAAATTAGATCCATAGGGTTCATCCTTATGCCCTAGAACAGCGAATCCACTCAAGCATAGCAATAACGATATAGGAATCAATAAAAACCATTTCTTGCATACAAAAGGATATCAAAACAAAGATTCAAATAATAAGAACAAAATACTTAGCTTTGATGAGGAAATCCAATCCAAATACAAGCTTCTAGATCCAAGAGGGGACCTAGGGCATGGCCTAACCTCTAAAATAGTCTCTAAGAAAACATAATGGAACCCCCCCTCTAATGACGGTTTCAAACCTCTTATATAGCCCCACAAAATCTAAGCAAATAACCCTAGAAACCCTCTGAAAATCATTGTAACGACTGCTTTTCATGTATCTGGATTTTATATATTATAATATATGTTTTGGTGGATTTTCTCCTCTTGTGTGGTTTTCGTCTCCGTAGATTTCATTTTCGATCCATTCGTCGTATTTTCTCGCTTTTTCCTTAGGATTGTCGATTTCGAAGTAAGTCATTCGTGACGGACTTCACAACGGTCGTATCTAACTATTAGATCAAGCCTAGGAGTCTTAGGAATCGATCCCGGGGCCCCGCGCTCCGTATCGGTACTTTTCTGTGCTAATTCGCCGGTGTAAGAAGGGCCACCGACCGACTAGATGACGATCCAGTCGGTCGGTAATCCTTTTTGGACCGACTAGTTAGCTTTCTAAATTTCTCAGGAGTTACTGTTTATCGTTAGTCGGTCTAAGAACGTTGGTTGACCGACTAGGTTGCAAACTAGTCGGTGAGCAATGCTTCTTGAACCGACTAACTCATCATATTATTTTTGTATCAGTTACTGTTTACTCTTAGTCAGTCTAAGAACGTTCATCGACCGACTAGATGCTAAACTAGTCGGTCAGTACTTGTTCATGGACCGACTAACTCTAGAATCCCATTTTCATTCAGGAGTTACTGTTTGCACTTAGTCGGTCTGTGTTGGTCGACCGACCGACTAGTTGCCAAACTAGTCGGTCAGTGGTTGCTCTTTGACCGACTAACCAGTGTTAAAACCCTAATTTCTGGGCAGCCGCCAGCCTAGCCTATTTAAACCCAACCCATTCGACTTCTTCTTCTCCAACACGACCCAAAACCCTAAAAACTTCCCCCTTCAGCCCCCATCTTCCTCCAAGCTCCATTTCTCCATTCCAAGCCCTAGAATCATCATCCAATCCATCCATCTACTCTATCTACCTCTCATCTTCCCTAAAATCTCACTCAAATCCATCAAATCCCCAAATCCCCCAAAACCCTAGTTTCCCCAAACTTCTCCAATCTCTTCCAGATCTGATCCTAGGGTTCTCCGGAGTGTTTCTTCCGCCTCCTCTCGGTAAGAAATCGTTCTACCGTTGTTTTCATAACTTATTAATAATTTTGGTGAAACCCTAATTAATTTCATGTTGTTTGTTGATTGTCCCCCAAAACAGCGATTTCCCCCGTAGATAGCATCCGTGTGACGAAGCGATCGTCAATCCCCGGTGCTAGGCAAGTGAAACTTGCCACTTAGGGTTTAGGCCATGTTTTAGGCCATTTGCATGTTGTAGGCGTAAAAGAGGCTAGGCGACGAAATGATACTCGCCTAGGCGCAAATTGGGGAACTAGCTTGACAACGAAGCTAGTTCCGACATTTAGCATGTTGCACGATAACCATGTCATGTTTACTTTCCATTAACGGTACGCAAATTAAATGTCATGTCATTGCATTCTTTAAGTGTTTATGTGATTGTGTAGCTTTGCTACAAATGCTTGTGTTCCTGGCTCGTGTTCCAGAAGCGGGCCATGTGTTGGTTGATAGCCAATGCCCGAATTGCGTGTTTCCGGCTAGGTGCACCCCTACGCCAAATGTTTAAGAATGCGAGCTCAATGTGCGGGGCAACCCCAGGCTCACTAGCGGAGTTCATTGTGCGGGGACCCTGGCTCCATTACGTGTGGGTATAGGGGGGTGAGAGTTAAGCGGCCAGGCAACTGGGAGTCTGTTTGATCAACAACTGCAGTTGTAAGGCGTAAACTCTTTGGGGTGGGGTAGTGTTTGGGGCCGATCGGACTGACATGCTAGCCATTCATCGAAGGGCACAAACATCTACAAAACTACCGTGAAATGTGAATCGTGTTTAGTGCCGATCGGTCTGAATGTTTACCATTCAGCGAAGGGCGTAAACACCAACAATGTGAATTGATTGAGATTGATAGTAGCGTGGCTACTTTTGTCTTGTCTTGTCTTGTCCCGATGATTGTTCTCTTGTACAAACTGTCTTGCCATGTTTTAAATTGTGCACTCATGTTATAACTGCCATGCCATGCATCATACTAAACTGCTAGGTTGCTAGTTGCCTTACTTTCGGTTTCCTTGCCCAAGTCTTTTAGACTTGCTGACATGTGCCCCTTTACTCTTTTGGGTGACACATGTTAGATCCTGAGCCCGAGTACCTCGTTGAGGACGAGGTGTTTGCTGACGCCGAGCCCGAGCTTGTGTTTGACGGGGAGTACGTGGACACTGGGGACCAGTCCTAGTGTCTTCGTGGTGTTTTACTTTTGTTAGACAGTTGTTTTGTTATCGGTGCGTGGCACCTATACTTTGCTTTGTCGTTGTTGCTTTTGTTGGCCTTGTTCTGGGCCTTAGACTCTTTTCTTTTAGCCTGGTGGCTTTTCTGGATGTTGAACTTATTTTCATGTTGGACAATATTTGAGATGTGAAGTTTTTATTTCAGTCTCGCCTTGTGTTATTATTGTTATTCTGTTGTGGTTACAGGGACCTGTTTATGTATTATGGACGCTTATCGGGTTTGGGGCTTCACAGCTCCACTCTCGTGCGGACCTTTTCACGTCTCGCCTCCATTTTAGGGAAGCGGGTCGTGACAGGTTTTAGTGGTGGCCCATGCAGGTCCTTCTGTAACTGCGATTTTTGGAATAGCGATAATAATATTTGAATGTCCAATAAACTAAGTTCGACGTCCGAGTCATAAGCTATGAGTCTAATTGGATTCGTTCTCTGTGTCATTAGATGGCAGGAAGGCGTTTCACCCGTGGTGGGGGCAGTGGTGCGCTCCCTCATGATGAGGAGCCTGAGCGGGAACCCACCAGTGGTGAGATGATGCGGATGATGCTGCAGATGATGCAAGTGCAGCAGGGCGTGCTTTTGCAAGTCCAGAATGCTCCACTTGCTCGAGCTGCCCGGGCTCTTCCAGATGCCCCTCGCTCTGAGCCAGGAGCGAAGCAATTTCGGGAGCTGGGTCCCGCATATTTTGCTGGTTCTGAAGGTCCTCTGGCTGCCGATGAATGGATTCGGAACATCGAGGACAATCTGAAGATGGCCAAGATCACCCCGGCTGGATGGGTTGATTTGGCGAAGAGGCAGCTCAAGGATAACGTCAGGAATTGGTGGGATGCGGAAGAGAAGATGTTGGTGGAGCCGATTGCTTGGGCTACCTTCAAGGCTAGGTTTGAGGGTGAGTTTTTCCCGAAGGCTGCCAAGGAGGAGATGCTGCAGCGTTTTATCGACCTGAAGCAGGGGAACTCGTCGGTGGACATGTACCACCAGGAGTTCATGAGGCTGAGTCGGTTTGCACCAAAGATGGTGCAGGACGCTGAGGAGAGAGCTCAGAGGTTCCTGCAGGGGCTTGCTTCGGAGCTCCAGAGTTTTGTGACCTCTTCTGACCGGGAATCTTATCAGAAGGTTCTGGTCGCTGCCAAGAGGCAGGAGCTGCTTGTGAACCAGAGGAGAGGGTCTGTTGTTGGTGCTGGGAAGAGGCCTGTGGAACAGGCAAGAGCTGTGGTTAGACCTGGATTCAGGCCTAATCAGTCCGCTCAGTTTAAGAGGCCAGGAGGGCCTATTCTGAAGACTTGCCATTTCTGCGGCAAGCCTGGCCACATCAAGGATCAGTGTCGGAAGTTTTTGGGCCAGTGCCTGGTTTACGGTGATTCTTCTCATATCGCGAAGGATTGTCGGCATGCGGGTCCGCTGCGGAGGGCTCCTGTTGCAGCTCAGTCGTTGCAGCAGCGAGCGTCTATTCCTGCTGGGCGTGGAGCAGCTCTTGTTCCGCAGGGGCAGGCTTTTCGGCAGGCTGTTCCACCGAGGAGGCATGCTTTTCTGATGACCGCTGCGGAGAGCGAGGCTGTGGATGAGGTTATCGCAGGTAATCCTCATTCTAGCTATTACTTTCCTATTTGGTCTTGATTGCTAGATTATGTTGTTTGCTTGAACTTGCTTGTTTGCTAGACTAGGGTTTGATTGTTAATTGATTGTTAGGTGTGATTTTGGTTTGCACATTTCCTGCACGAGTCCTCTTTGACTCTGGTGCATCGATGTGCATTATTTCTCGGAGCTTCGTGGAGAGGCATTCCTTGTCGACGTCCCCTCTCCCCAAGAGTTGGAATATCGTCACGGGGAATGGTGTGGTCTCGGTGCATCGTGGTTGCAATTCTTGCTCGTTGGTGGTCTGTGGACATGAGCTTTTTGCGGATTTCATTGTCCACGACATCATCAACTATGATGCAGTTCTTGGGATGGATTGGCTTGCGAGCTTCTATGCTACGATTGACTGCAGGAGGAAGAAGGTGGTGTTCGAGATTCCCGGACATCCAGTGTTTGAGTTCAGTCGTGGTAGCAGTTCGCTTGGTCCTGTCAGATTTCGGGCCAGGCCGGTGGAGGCTGTGGCTTTGCAGATGGAGCTGGAGTGGCCAGCTGTGGTGCGAGATTTTGGCGACGTCTTCCCCGAGGAGATGTCTGGTTTGCCACCTGATCGAGCTCTGGAATTTTCTATTGATCTTGTTCCGGGTGCGCAGCCGATTTCGAAGGCGCCGTATCGTATGGCACCTGCAGAGTTGGAAGAGTTGCGGAAGCAGTTGGATGAGCTTTTGCAGAAGGGTTATATTAATCCTAGCGTGTCTCCGTGGGGAGCACCGGTGTTGTTGGTTAAGAAGAAGGATGGTTCGCGTCGCATGTGCGTGGACTATCGGGAGTTGAATGCGGTGACCATTAAGAATAAATACCCGTTGCCTCGCATCGATGATATTTTCGATCAGCTTGGAGGTTCGAGGGTGTTTTCTAAATTGGATTTGAGGAGTGGTTACCATCAGTTGAAGGTTAAGAAGGGAGATGATCCGAAGACAGCGTTCAGGACGAAGTATGGACACTACGAGTTCGTGGTTATGTCTTTCGGCGTAACTAACGCGCCCGCAGTTTTCATGAATCTGATAAACCTGATTTTCTACGACTTTTTGGATAAGTTTGTCGTTATCTTTATTGACGACATTCTGATCTATTCGAAGTCGGAGGAAGAGCACGCCTCGCACTTAAGGACGGTGTTGGAGATTTTGAGGAAGCATCGTTTGTATGCTAAGTTTTCGAAGTGCGAGTTTTGGCTGGATCGAGTTGCTTTTCTTGGGCATGTGGTGACTGGAGATGGTATTTCAGTGGATCCCGAGAAGATTCGGGCCATCAGGGAGTGGCATGTTCCGTCGTCAGCATCTGAGATTCGGAGTTTTCTTGGACTTGCCGGTTACTATCGGCGATTCATTAAGGACTTTTCTCGTATTGCTGAGCCGATGACCAGGTTGACGCGGAAGGATGTTGCTTTTGTTTGGTCGGGTGATTGTGAGAGTGCTTTTGGTATTCTGAAGGAGAGGTTGACGACTGCCCCTATTCTTGTTGTGCCTGATCGCAGCGGTGGATTTGAGATCTTTTACGATGCTTCTGGCAAGGGTCTCGGTTGTGTGTTGCATCAGCACGGGCACGTTGTGGCGTATGCGTCTCGTCAGCTTAAGGTTCATGAGAAGAATTACCCGACGCATGATTTGGAGCTGGCTGCCGTTGTGTTTGCTCTTAAGATTTGGAGGCACTTCTTGCTGAGTGAGAAAGTGAAGATTTTCACCGATCACAAAAGCTTGAAGTATATTTTCACTCAGAAGGAGCTCAACATGCGACAGCATCGATGGTTGGAGCTTATGGCGGATTATGAGATTGATTTGCAGTATCACCCTGGCAAGGTGAATGTGGTTCCGGATGCTTTGAGTAGGCTGCCAGCGGTGATGATTTTGACCTCACAGTGGAGATTGCAGCAGGATTTTTGCGAGTCTGGTGTGGAGATTGTTCTTCCTGGAGAGGCTTCGTCGCTGATGTACATGCAGGTACAGTCGACGATCGTGGATCGGATTAAGGCTGGCCAGGCTGAGGATCCGAAGCTGGTGAGGATTCGGGAGCAGGTGGAAGCCGGTCTGCGGACTGACTTTTTGATTCATGAGGATGGCTCGCTGAGGTTTGGAGCCAGGTTGTGTGTGCCAGCTGGGGATATCAGAGAGGAGCTGATGGTGGAGGCACACAGTTCGCCGTATTCTGTGCATCCTGGTGGCACCAAGATGTACCAGGATCTTCGTCTGAATTATTGGTGGCATGGTATGAAGAGGAGCGTGGCTCGGAGTGTAGCCAAGTGCTTGGTTTGCCAGCAAGTGAAGGCGGAGCATCAGCGTTCGGCCGGGTTGCTACAACCGCTTCCGATTCCGGAGTGGAAGTGGCAACACATCACTATGGATTTCGTGACTGGACTACCTCGGAGTCTGAAGCAGAATGACGCGATTTGGGTGATCGTAGATCGATTGACCAAATCTGCGCATTTTATTCCGTTCCGAGTGGGACAGTCCACTGAGGCGCTAGCAAGGAGATATATGGAGGTAAAATTCTTTTTACTCTCCGTTTTATTTCCTTTTCCTAGTTTGGATAGTGATGTAACGTGAATCGTGCAGGAGGTTGTGCGACTTCATGGAGTCCCCGTGAGTATCGTGTCTGACAGAGACACGAGGTTCACATCTCAGTTCTGGCAGAGTTTGCAGAAGAGCTTGGGTACGCGTCTGAGTTTCAGCACGGCGTACCACCCGCAGACGGATGGCCAGTCCGACAGGACGATTCAGATTTTGGAAGACATGCTGAGGGCGTGCATGTTGGATTTCAAGGGTTCGTGGGAGGACCATCTACATCTGGTAGAGTTTTCCTACAACAACAGCTTCCAGGCGAGTATTGGCATGGCGCCATTCGCCGCTCTTTATGGGAGGAAATGTCGATCGCCATTGAGTTGGGATGACGTTGGAGATCGGGATTTGTTGGGACCTGAGATGATCGTGGAGGCCGTGGATATCGTCAGGAATATTCGGGAGAGGTTGAGAATTGCTCAGGACCGTTTTAAGCATTGGGCGGATGCTAAACGTCGTCCTTTGGAGTTTCAGCCGGGCGACCATGTGTTCTTGAAGATTTCCCCGAATCGTGGTGTGATACGTTTCGGGAAGCGCAGAAAGTTGAGCCCGCGATACATTGGACCATTTGACGTTTTGGAGAGGGTTGGCGAGGTAGCTTATCGCTTGGCCTTGCCGCCATCTTTGGAAGGAGTTCATAATGTTTTCCATGTGTCGCAGCTTCGTCGATACATTAGCGATCCGTCTCATGCGGTGGATTTTTCGGAGATTACCGTTCGCCCCGATATGACGTATGACCAGCATCCAGTGCAGATTCTGGACAGGCGTCAGAAATCGCTTCGGAACAAGATTGTCAATCTTGTGAGGGTGATGTGGCGACACGGTTCACCTGGAGAGTCTACTTGGGAGAATGAGGATGAGATGCGAGAGCGTTTCCCACTTTTGTTTCCGGACTCGTGAGTTTTTGGAAATTCCGAGGACGGAATTTTTCTTAAGTTGGGGAGGATGTAACGACTGCTTTTCATGTATCTGGATTTTATATATTATAATATATGTTTTGGTGGATTTTCTCCTCTTGTGTGGTTTTCGTCTCCGTAGATTTCATTTTCGATCCATTCGTCGTATTTTCTCGCTTTTTCCTTAGGATTGTCGATTTCGAAGTAAGTCATTCGTGACAGACTTCACAACGGTCGTATCTAACTATTAGATCAAGCCTAGGAGTCTTAGGAATCGATCCCGGGGCCCCGCGCTCCGTATCGGTACTTTTCTGTGCTAATTAGCCGGTGTAAGAAGGGCCACCGACCGACTAGATGACGATCCAGTCGGTCGGCAATCCTTTTTGGACCGACTAGTTAGCTTTCTAAATTTCTCAGGAGTTACTGTTTATCGTTAGTCGGTCTAAGAACGTTGGTTGACCGACTAGGTTGCAAACTAGTCGGTCAGCAATGCTTCTTGAACCGACTAACTCATCATATTATTTTTGTATCAGTTACTGTTTACTCTTAGTCGGTCTAAGAACGTTCATCGACCGACTAGATGCTAAACTAGTCGGTCAGTACTTGTTCATGGACCGACTAACTCTAGAATCCCATTTTCGTTCAGGAGTTACTGTTTGCACTTAGTCGGTCTGTGTTGGTCGACCGACCGACTAGTTGCCAAACTAGTCGGTCAGTGGTTGCTCTTTGACCGACTAACCAGTGTTAAAACCCTAATTTCTGGGCAGCCGCCAGCCTAGCCTATTTAAACCCAACCCATTCGACTTCTTCTTCTCCAACACGACCCAAAACCCTAAAAACTTCCCCCTTCAGCCCCCATCTTCCTCCAAGCTCCATTTCTCCATTCCAAGCCCTAGAATCATCATCCAATCCATCCATCTACTCTATCTACCTCTCATCTTCCCTAAAATCTCACTCAAATCCATCAAATCCCCAAATCCCCCAAAACCCTAGTTTCCCCAAACTTCTCCAATCTCTTCCAGATCTGATCCTAGGGTTCTCCGGAGTGTTTCTTCCGCCTCCTCTCGGTAAGAAATCGTTCTACCGTTGTTTTCATAACTTATTAATAATTTTGGTGAAACCCTAATTAATTTCATGTTGTTTGTTGATTGTCCCCCAAAACAGCGATTTCCCCCGTAGATAGCATCCGTGTGACGAAGCGATCGTCAATCCCCGGTGCTAGGCAAGTGAAACTTGCCACTTAGGGTTTAGGCCATGTTTTAGGCCATTTGCATGTTGTAGGCGTAAAAGAGGCTAGGCGACGAAATGATACTCGCCTAGGCGCAAATTGGGGAACTAGCTTGACAACGAAGCTAGTTCCGACATTTAGCATGTTGCACGATAACCATGTCATGTTTACTTTCCATTAATGGTACGCAAATTAAATGTCATGTCATTGCATTCTTTAAGTGTTTATGTGATTGTGTAGCTTTGCTACAAATGCTTGTGTTCCTGGCTCGTGTTCCAGAAGCGGGCCATGTGTTGGTTGATAGCCAATGCCCGAATTGCGTGTTTCCGGCTAGGTGCACCCCTACGCCAAATGTTTAAGAATGCGAGCTCAATGTGCGGGGCAACCCCAGGCTCACTAGCGGAGTTCATTGTGCGGGGACCCTGGCTCCATTACGTGTGGGTATAGGGGGGTGAGAGTTAAGCGGCCAGGCAACTGGGAGTCTGTTTGATCAACAACTGCAGTTGTAAGGCGTAAACTCTTTGGGGTGGGGTAGTGTTTGGGGCCGATCGGACTGACATGCTAGCCATTCAGCGAAGGGCGCAAACATCTACAAAACAACCGTGAAATGTGAATCGTGTTTAGTGCCGATCGGTCTGAATGTTTACCATTCAGCGAAGGGCGTAAACACCAACAATGTGAATTGATTGAGATTGATAGTAGCGTGGCTACTTTTGTTTTGTCTTGTCTTGTCCCAATGATTGTTCTCTTGTACAAACTGTCTTGCCATGTTTTAAATTGTGCACTCATGTTATAACTGCCATGCCATGCATCATACTAAACTGCTAGGTTGCTAGTTGCCTTACTTTCGGTTTCCTTGCCCAAGTCTTTTAGACTTGCTGACATGTGCCCCTTTACTCTTTTGGGTGACACATGTTAGATCCTGAGCCCGAGTACCTCGTTGAGGACGAGGTGTTTGCTGACGCCGAGCCCGAGCTTGTGTTTGACGGGGAGTACGTGGACACTGGGGACCAGTCCTAGTGTCTTCGTGGTGTTTTACTTTTGTTAGACAGTTGTTTTGTTATCGGTGCGTGGCACCTATACTTTGCTTTGTCGTTGTTGCTTTTGTTGGCCTTGTTCTGGGCCTTAGACTCTTTTCTTTTAGCCTGGTGGCTTTTCTGGATGTTGAACTTATTTTCATGTTGGACAATATTTGAGATGTGAAGTTTTTATTTCAGTCTCACCTTGTGTTATTATTGTTATTCTGTTGTGGTTACAGGGACCTGTTTATGTATTATGGACGCTTATCGGGTTTGGGGCTTCACAGCTCCACTCTCGTGCGGACCTTTTCACGTCTCGCCTCCATTTTAGGGAAGCGGGTCGTGACAATCATGCCCAAAGACAGCTTTGGCCGCAACTTAAGTTCTGGGCCCGCGCTCACTCGGGCCGAGTGGAAATATGACTCGGCTGAGTTGAAATTCCTGCACTGCAGCATCAACTTGCAGAAATTCACGCGTTCTTAGCGACGTTGGAACCATCATGAAGTCTACTATCCATAAAAAATATGAGAAAAATAATTTGCCCACTGGAATGATAGCAGATTTCAAAAGAGTGAGAGGCTGTTTGAAAATATGGGCGCTCATTCGGCTGAGTGGAAGTATGATTCGGCCGAGTGAGAAGTATGACTCGGTCGAGTAAGATCTTCTGATGTTCTCCCAATATTCCAGAGAGTCTGCTTCGAAGTTGGGGTTTGGGCACTCTGGCGCTCTGCGTCACTCGGCCGAGTGGGATTCATCACTCGGCCGAGTGGGTCTTCTGTTGTGCTCCCCAGAATTCCAGAGAGTCTGGTTCGATTTCCTTCAGAAATTTTAACTCACTCGGGTGAGTGAAGTTCTTTACTCGGCCAAGTGGAATTCACCACTCGACCGAGTACATTGTGGCACTCAGGTCAGGCAGATGTTCTTTGTATCAGTTGTACTCGGCCGAGTACGCTGCTTCACTCGGGCGAGTGACTAGCGTGACTTGGCCGAGTGGCCTGTTTCTAGAATCCTTCCTTCTCCTCATCGCATCCTCGATGATTCTATCGATCTTATTCTTCTCCCGCTCATCGTCTAGCATAGTTAGCTCCTTACTAAGGGTATGAGCATTGCTCCGGTACGCGTACAAGTCCCTTAAGCTGTTTTTGCTCCCGATCGCTCCATATTTCCTGAAATTCGACAAAAATAAGAAATAGTGAAAAGTAACGTAATATCATCGAATAATCGTGAAAAGCGCGATATGGGCGATCGAAATGGTATGCAAACATGCAAAAAAAAGGTGTAAAATATGGACCGATCAAAATCCCCTAAGCTTACCTCTTATCGTCCTTGAGGAAGATAAGTAGAGAGACAAACTCGGGAGATTAAAACAAATGAAATGAAATGAAAAAGAAAGGATACGAGGTGGAAGGGGTCGCTAGATTATTCTCTCAGATCTCAAGCCATAAGCTACACATAACGATAACTCAGAAAATACGAATCACATACTATAAAGATTTCATATCTTACTTAAACATGGTACTTGCAAGCTTTTAAGAACAACAAAAGGGACTCTCTAAATTCATTCAATCAATTCATATCCACATCACGCATTTTATGGAATTTAATATACAAATGTTGGCGATGCACTTTTCAATCAAGAGTTATAACAGAAGCATATAAGAATCATACCAAGCATGCAATAGAGAATGGAATAAGAGACATGTCATTCACTTTTTCATATCAATTCATAAGAAATCTCCATATGTAAAGTAATTCGCTAAGTCTCAGTATTATCAAACTTCCCCATTCGTGCACCTCTCCACTTTAATGTCGTACTCACTCAATGGTCAAATGAATTCACCCCCCAAGCTTAGCTTGAGGTATCACATCTAAAGGAATATGATAGTGGAAAATGTGATTTTTGCCTTGGATTTCCCAAGTATTTTGTGGCTCGAATAATGAGATAGAGAAATATTTTTCTTTTTCTTTTTGAACTTTTGTTTCTCATTTTTCTTTTTGGATTTTTGCAGGAGCTATTTGATTTGTATTTTTCGTTTTGGCTCCTTTTTGGCTTTTTGGACTTTTGGAGCTAAAATTTTCTTTTGTATGGATTTTTGGAAAATAGATGTGATATAAGTAGCTTTAGGAGGTGAACTCAAGTGACATGTAGAGAATAAAAAGATATATGTGGAGAAGGAAATGGTGTAACGCTCGGTTCACTCTAAGATGTGCACAAATGGTTCAATAAGATAATACATCAACTAAACTCATATTAAGCATGGATATTCTCAATCATTTCGATAAATAGTAAAGCCAAGCAGTAAAGAGTACAATCATATCAAGCATGCAACAGAAGGTGGACAAGACAATAAGGCAGATGCTTCCGTTATACAATTGATGCGTGAACCTTGGTGCACTTCCAACAAAAGCATACTAAACACTAATCCATACATTCAGCTTCAATTAATATCATGCATTCATGTAGAGGAATCATCAAAAGAAATAGATTTGCAAGCACAGGTGAATAGCAAGACTATGGAATACTCTATGTAGCATGGCAAAGAATAATAAGCATCGTGATGGTTGCTAAAGCAATAAGAGATATCATCATAAGGAACAAATCTAGTGAAATAAAAGAAAAGAAGAAAAGAAAATATGATGCATGAACACACATAAAAGGAAAATAAGATGGGAAAACCAAAAAGATGATGCTAAAATTTTGAAAAATCCTAAAATAAAGTAAAAATGCAACTAATGCATCTACATGGCATGGAAATACACTCTCCTAAGCTTAGGCTGCTCATTGTCCTCAATGTGATAATAATGGAAGAATATGAGGAACAATGATAAATATGGGGGTGAATGAAAAATGATGAAATGAATGACATGAAATCCTAATGCAACTACATGCACATACAATGATGTATGAGAGCGCCTTCCTCCAAGCTTATACCAAACAATCCTATTCAAATGACTTGATCAAAAATGTCACGGCTTTGCTAAGCGAGATCGAGTCAAATGAATAAGAATGTGAGTATTCCCTTGAAAGAGATGCTCGATGGGTGGTGAGCAAAAAGGGTGTGACACATCAAGATATGAAGAGGGAAATTAATATATATAATGGGTTTGGGGTGTAAAAATTTTTGTTGTCGTCATATGAGGTGATATTTATTCAAGCAAATATATATGGTCCTCTTGCTGTCGAGAGGATTCGTGTTTATTTAAAGCATAAAATACTATACTTACTGGATTGATATCACCTATAGCAAAAGGCAGATCCAGTATCGTTGCCAATGCAGGCAACTGCTCCAAATGCTCCTTCCATGGCTCTGCCAGGTGCGCTGTCCACGGACTCCATCAGATTCCAGCAATGCGGCTCCTAGCATCTCTTTAAGGACTCCACCTTTACCCTGCAACAGATAAGCCGCATCAATCTGATGTGGATAATTCTTTCCCAAAATAAATGTATTCCAAAGAGGGTCATCATCATAAGTATTTAAAATTAAAGATGGTTGACAACACTTCACTGGAAATAAATCTCCACTCTCGTGTACCACATCGATCAACTCCTCATTGTTCTCCTCTGGTTTCTCAGGCAACTCTGGCATAATAGTGTGGGTCTCGTCAGGATGCTCCTTATCATCATCAGACTCATCCCAGTGCACCTCTTGATCATATTCATATTCGTCCATGGGTGCTAACTCCTCGACCTCCTCCTCGTATACGTCCCATTGTACCTTTTGTTCATATGTATATGTATCCTCTGTGAGATAGTTCTCGGCATCAATGGAAGGGTGGTCCTCTGAGGGATGCTCAGCCTCTGTAGAAAGTAAAGGTGGTTGCGGTAGCTCAAAAGGAGGAGGGTAATGCTCAGGATCCTCATGAATGGCTGTGTCCTCGTCCGAATGCATGGCCTCCTCGGTGACAAGCTCTGGCTCTGCATGTAAGGCCTCCTCAAAAGCATGCTCTGGCTCATGTGGGTGGCAAGGGGGAGCGACAATGGAACAAGCTGACTCTGCAGTACCAGGTGTTGTGGTCTTGTCGGGGGTGGCAATATCAAAGCACATAACACCTCCCCCAAGCTGAACGTGGACATCCTCCTCAGGCTCCTCAGGTAACGAAGGAAATGTAAATGTCATAGTCTCCTTTTTATGCATCCTTCTTCGTTTCTGTACTGGAGCTCGAGGCACCTGATTGCATGGCTTGGCCTTCCGAATAGAAGTTGTAGGTGGCTCTATGTGTTCATGTATCTCGGCCGCGTTATAAAAGTGGGTCTTTTGCCCTTCGACTAGAGCGTAGACTCCATCATTGCCTGTCGAAGAGATACAATGAGTAATAAAGTTTTGAAATTCCAGCTTAAAAGGATCACTTGTCGTTATTGTCAATGGACCCGTTTCTCTAACTACGTCGAAAATGTTTCTCAATATGTCCATATATGTGTCCTCCTTTGGTAGCTTAGATGTCTCTATTTATGGAGTGTTGATGGTGTAAAGGTGGATACGATCACCTTCAAGTGAAGCATACACTCCATCTATGATAGTACCTGCACCAGAGACATTAGCCATAACAAAATCGATGAATACTTGGTCGGATAATTTACCTACCATAACGGTTAGCGAACCAGTAGATCGAGCATCATCTATCAATTTTTCCAAGGTCGCTGCCAACTATAGATCACTGAACTTTCCCACTTGCATCCTCTTCATAAACTCATGTAAGGGTCCCTTTAGCCTTCTAGCGAAGATATTAAATAGCGTGGAACCATCCCACTCATGGTCTGACTCCGTCTGGAACATTCCTAACATTCTTTCAAACCTAGACAAGGCTTTCCTAAAGGACTCTCCATCAGCCTAACAGAATGTAGCGAGATATATTTAGGATTGTATAGAACCCGCTCGTAACTTCTTTGGAAGCACCATCGTTGCAACAACTGTACCTGATCAAGCAAAGTAAACAACCTGGAAAAGACGTCAGTGGTATAAAGAGAGATAAAGATAATAATAATAGCAGGTGGTGGGGAAAAATCTCCCTATCTGTTTTTTTTGTTTTTTTTATTTTTTATCGTAATCTAATCAACCTAATTGTGACAAATTGGCACCCAACAGGAAATACCTCCCTGGCAACGGCGCCAAAAACTTGATCGCCTCCCGGATACACACCTGGGAGACACGATTGTAGTGTTACTGCAAGCACACGATGTAGTGACGAGCGGGTATTGAACACGAGGAGGTGGTGTTGGTTCCAATCTATCTTAGGTTGGTTTGACTACGAATGTATTATTGGTGGAGATGGGTATGATATGATGTAATGACAATGATGATGGATGTCGGTATCGATGATAGAGAAGTTGGATAAATATCGATTCAAATTTAATATAATAAAAGCATCTAGGGCTAGGGAATCTGTCACGACCCGCTTCCCTAAAATGGAGGCGAGACGTGAGAAGGTCCGCACGAGAGTGGAGCTGTGAAGCCCCAAACCCGATAAGCGTCAATAAATACATAAGCAGGTCCCTGTAACCACAACGGAATAACAATAATAACACAAGGAGAGACTGATTATAAAACATCACATCTCATAAATTGTCCAACAAGAAAATAAGTCCAACATCCAGAAAAGCCACCAGGCTAAAAGAAAAGAGTATAAAGGCCCAGAACAAGGCCAACAAAAGAAACGACATAACAAAGTATGGGTGCTACGCACCGATAACAAAACAACTGTCTAACAAAAGTAAAACACAACGAAGACACTAGGACTGGTCCCCAGTGTCCACGTACTCCCCGTCAAACACAAGCTCGGGCTCGGCGTCAGCAAACACCTCGTCCTCAACAAGGTACTCGGGCTCAGGATCTAACATGTGTCACCCAAAAGAGTAAAGGGGCACATGTCAACAAGTCTAAAAGACTTGAGCAAGGAAACTGAAGTAAGGCAACTAGCAACCTAGCAGTTTAGTATGCATGACATGGCAGTTATAACATGAGTGCACAATCAAGACATGGCAAGACAATTTGTACAAGAGAACAATCATCGGGGCAAGACAAGACAAGACAAGAGTAGCAACGCTACTATCAATCTCAATCAATTCACTATTCACGTTGTTTTGTAGATGTTTACGCCTTACAGCTGAATGGTTTCACATTCACTGATTGGCCGCTTAACAACTACCCCAAACCCAAGAGTTTACGCCTTACCACTGCAGTTGCTGATCGGGCAGACTCCCAGTTGATTGGTCGCTTAACTCTTACCCCCAATACCCACACGTAATGGAGCCAGGGTCCCCGCACAATGAACTCAGCTAGTGAGCCTGGGGTTGCCCCGCACATGAGCTCGCATTCTTAAACATTTGGCGTAGGGGTGCACCTAGCCGGAAACACGCAATTCGGGCATTGGCTATCAACCAACACATGGCCCGCTTCTGGAACACGAGCCAGGAACACAAGCATTTGTAGCAAAGCTACGCAATCACAGAAACACTTAAGAATGCAATGACATGACAATTAATTTGCGTACCGTTAATGGAAAGTAAACATGACATGGAAATTGTGCAACATGCTAAATGTCGGAACTAACTTCGTTGTCAAGCTAGTTCCCCAATTTGCGCCTAGGCGAGTATCATTTCGTCGCCTAGCCTCTTTTACGCCTACAACTAGCAAATGGCCTAAAACATGGCCTAAACCCTAAGTGGCAAGTTTCACTTGCCTAGCACCGGGGATGACGACCACTTCGTCACACAGATGCCAATCTACGGGGAAATCGCTGTTTTGGGGGAACAATCATCAAACAACATGAAATTATATTAGGGTTTCATAAAAATACAAATAGGTTAAGAAAACAACGGTAGATCGATTTCTTACCGAGAGGAGGCGGAAGAAACACTCCGGGGAACCCTAGGATCAGATCTGGAAGCAAATGGAGTAGTTTTGGGAAACTAGGGTTTTGGGGGATTTGGGGATTTTGATGGATTTTGGTGAGATTTTGGGGAAGATGAGAGGTAGATAGAGTGAATGGATGGTTTGGATGATGGATTTAGGGCTTGGAATGAAGAAATGAAGCTTGGAGGAAGATGGGGGCTCAAGGGGGAAGATTTTAGGGTTTTGGGTCGTGTTGGAGAAGATGAAAATGATTGGGTTGGGTTTAAATAGGATGGGCTGGCGGCTGCCCAGAAATTAGGGTTTCAACACTGGTTAGTCGGTCAAAGAGCAACCACTGACCGACAAGTTTGGCAACTAGTCGGTCGGTCGACCAACGCAGACCGACTAAGTGCAAACAGTAACTTCTGAACGAAAATAGGATTTTAGAGTTAGTCGGTCCATGAACAAATACTGACCGACTAGTTTGGCATCTAGTCGGTCGATGAACGTTCTTAGACCGACTAAGAGTAAACAGTAACTCAACTAAAATTAAGATGATGTGTTAGTCGGTTAAAGAAGCATTGCTGACCGACTAGTTTGCAACCTAGTCGGTCAACCAATGTTCTTAGACCGACTAACGATAAACAGTAACTCCTGAGAAATTTAGAAAGCCAACTAGTCGGTCCAAGAAGGATTGTCGATCGACTGGATCGTCATCTAGTCGGTCGGTGCCCCTTCTTATACCGGCTAATGAGCACAAAAAGTTCCGATACGGAGCGCGGGGCCCCGGGATCGATTCCTAAGACTCCTAGGCTTGATCTAATAGTTAGATATGACCGTTATGAAGCCCGTCACGAATGACATACTTCGAAATCGACGATCCTAAGGAAGAAACGAGAAAATACGACGAATCGATCGAAAATGAAAACTACGGAGACGAAAACCACACAAGAGGAGAAAATCCACCAAAACATATATTATATTATATTATATCTAGATACATGAAAAGCAGTCTTTACATCCTCCCCAACTTAAGAAAAATTCCGTCCTCGGAATTTCCAAATACTCACGAGTCCGGAAACAAAAGTGGGAAACGCTCTCGCATCTCATCCTCATTCTCCCAAGTAGACTCTCCAGGTGAGCCGTGTCGCCACATCACCCTCATAAGATTGACAATCTTGTTCCGAAGCGATTTCTGACGCCTGTCCAGAATCTGCACTGGATGCTGGTCATACGTCATATCGGGGCGAACGGTAATCTCCGAAAAATCTACCGCATGAGACGGATCGCTAATGTATCGACGAAGCTGCGACACATGGAAAACATTGTGAACTCCTTCCAAAGATGGCGGCAAGGCCAAGCGATAAGCTACCTCGCCAACCCTCTCCAAAATGTCAAACGGTCCAATGTATCGCGGACTCAACTTTCCACGCTTCCCGAAACGAATCACACCACGATTCGGGGAAATCTTCAAGAACACATGGTCGCCCGGCTGAAACTCCAAAGGACGACGTTTAGCATCCGCCCAATGCTTAAAACGGTCCTGAGCAATCCTTAACCTCTCCCGAATATTCCTGACGATATCCACGGCCTCCACGATCATCTCAGGTCCCAACAACTCCTGATCACCAACGTCATCCCAACTCAATGGCGATCGACATTTCCTCCTATAAAGAGCGGCGAAAGGCGCCATGCCAATACTCGCCTGGAAGCTGTTGTTGTAAGAGAACTCCACCAGATGCAGATGGTCCTCCCATGAACCCTTGAAATCCAACATGCACTCCCTTAGCATGTCTTCCAAAATCTGAATCGTCCTCTCGGACTGGCCATCCGTCTGCGGATGGTACGCCGTGCTGAAACTCAGACGCGTACCGAAGCTCTTCTGCAAACTCTGCCAAAACTGAGATGTGAATCTCGTGTCTCTGTCAGACACGATACTCACGGGGACTCCATGAAGTCGCACAACCTCCTGCACGATTCACGTTACATCACTATCCAAACTAGGAAAAGGAAATAAAACGTAGAGTAAAGAATTTTACCTCCATATATCTCCTCGCTAGCGCCTCAGTGGACTGTCCCACTCGGAACGGAATAAAGTGCGCAGATTTGGTCAATCGATCTACGATCACCCAAATCGCGTCATTCTGCTTCGGACTCCGAGGTAGTCCAGTCACGAAATCCATAGTGATGTGTTGCCATTTCCACTCCGGAATCGGAATCGGTTGTAGCAACCCGGCCGTACGCTGATGCTCCGCCTTCACTTGCTGGCAAACCAAGCACTTGGCTACACTCCGAGCCACACTCCTCTTCATACCATGCCACCAATAATTCAGACGAAGATCCTGGTACATCTTGGTGCCACCAGGATGCACAGAATACGGCGAACTGTGTGCCTCCACCATCAGCTCCTCTCTGATATCCCCAGCTGGCACACACAACCTGGCCCCAAACCTCAGCGAGCCATCCTCATGAATCAAAAAGTCAGTCCGCAGACCAGCTTCCACCTGCTCCCGAATCCTCACCAGCTTCGGATCCTCGGCCTGGCCAGCCTTAATCCGATCCACGATCGTCGACTGTACCTGCATGTACATCAACGACGAAGCCTCCCCAGGAAGAACAATCTCCACACCAGACTCGCAAAAATCCTGCTGCAATCTCCACTGCGAGGTCAAAATCATCACCGCTGGAAGCCTACTCAAAGCATCCGGAACCACATTCACCTTGCCAGGGTGAAACTGCAAATCAATCTCATAATCCGCCATAAGCTCCAACCATCGACGCTGTCGCATGTTGAGCTCCTTCTGAGTGAAAATGTACTTCAAGCTTTTGTGATCGGTGAAAATCTTCACTTTCTCACTCAGCAAGAAGTGCCTCCAAATCTTAAGAGCAAACACAACGGCAGCCAACTCCAAATCATGCGTCGGATAATTCTTCTCATGAACCTTAAGCTGACGAGACGCATACGCCACAACATGCCCATGCTGATGCAACACACAACCGAGACCCTTGCCAGAAGCATCGCAAAAGATCTCAAATCCACCGCTGCGATCAGGCACAACAAGAATAGGGGCAGTCGTCAACCTCTCCTTCAGAACACCAAAAGCACTCTCACAATCACCCGACCAAACAAAAGCAACATCCTTCCGCGTCAACCTGGTCATCGGCTCAGCAATAGGAGAAAAGTCCTTAATGAATCGCCGATAATAACCAGCAAGTCCAAGAAAACTCCGAATCTCAGACGCAGACGACGGAACAGGCCACTCCCTGATGGCCCGAATCTTCTCGGGATCCACTGAAATACCATATCCAGTCACCACATGCCCGAGAAAAGCAACTCGATCCAGCCAAAACTCGCACTTCGAAAACTTAGCATACAAACGATGCTTCCTCAAAATCTCCAACACCGTCCTTAAGTGCGAGGCGTGCTCTTCCTCCGACTTCGAATAGATCAGAATGTCGTCAATAAAGATAACGACAAACTTATCCAAAAAGTCGTAGAAAATCAGGTTCATCAGATTCATGAAAACTGCGGGCGCGTTAGTTACGCCGAAAGGCATAACCACGAACTCATAGTGTCCATACTTCGTCCTGAACGCTGTCTTCGGAACATCATCCCGCTTCACCTTCAACTGATGGTAACCACTCCTCAAATCCAATTTAGAAAACACCCTCGAACCTCCAAGCTGATCAAAAATATCATCGATGCGAGGCAACGGGTATTTATTCTTAATGGTCACCGCATTCAACTCCCGATAGTCCACGCACATGCGACGCGAACCATCCTTCTTCTTCACTAGCAACACCGGTGCTCCCCACGGAGACACGCTAGGATTAATATAACCCTTCTGCAAAAGCTCATCCAACTACTTCCGCAACTCTTCCAACTCAGCAGGTGCCATACGATACGGCGCCTTCAAAATCGGCTGCGCACCTGGAACAAGATCGATAGAAAATTCCAAAGCTCGATCAGGCGGCAAACCAGACATCTCCTCGGGGAAGACGTCGCCAAAATCACGCACCACAGCTGGCCACTCCAGCTCCATCTGCATAGCCACAGCCTCCACCGGCCTGGCCCGAAATCTGACAGGACCAAGCGAACTGCTACCACGACTAAACTCAAATACTGGCTGTCCGGGGATCTCGAACACCACCTTCTTCCTCCTGCAGTCAATCGTAGCATAGAAGCTCGCAAGCCAGTCCATCCCAAGAACTGCATCATAGTTGATGATGTCGTGGACAATGAAATCAGCGAAAAGCTCATGTCCACAGACCACCAACGAGCAAGAATTGCAACCACGATGCACCGAGACCACACCATTCCCTGTAACGATATTCCAACTCTTGGGAAGAGGGGACGTCGACAAGGAATGCCTCTCCACGAAGCTCCGGGAAATAATGCACATCGATGCACCAGAGTCAAAGAGGACTCGTGCAGGAAATGTGCAAACCAAAACCACACCTAACAATCAATTAACAATCAAACCCTAGTCTAGCAAACAACCATGCTCAACCAAACAACATAATCTAACAATCAAAACCAGCTAGGAAAGTAACAGCTAGATTGAGGATTACCTGCGATAACCTCATCCACAGCTTCGCTCTCCGCAGCGGTCATCAGAAAAGCCTGCCTCATCGGCGAAACAGCCTGCCGAAAAGCGTGCCCCTGCGGAACAAGAGCTGCTCCACGACCAGCAGGAACAGACGCTCGCTGCTGCAATGGCTGTGCTGCAACAGGAGCCCTCCGCAGCTGATTCGCATGCCGACAATCCTTCGCGACATGAGAAGCATCACCGCAAACCAGGCACTGGCCCAAAAACTTCCGACACTGATCCTTGACGTGGCCAGGCTTGCCGCAGAAATGGCAAAACTTCAGAATAGGCCCTCCCGGCCTCTTAAACTGAGCAGATTGATTAGGCCTGAATCCAGGTCTAACCACAGCTCTCGCCTGTTCCACAGGCCTCTTCCCAGCACCAACAACAGACCCCCTCCTCTGGTTCACGAGCAGCTCCTGCCTCTTGGCTGCTACTAGAACCTTCTGATAAGACTCCCGGTCAGAAGAGGTCACAAAACTCTGGAGCTCCGAAGCAAGCCCCTGCAGGAACCTCTGAGCCTTCTCCTCAGCGTCCTGCACCATCTTTGGTGCAAACCGACTCAGCCTCATGAACTCTTGGTGATATAGGTCCACCGACGAGTTCCCTTGCTTCAAATCGATAAAACGCTGCAGCATCTCCTCCCTGGCAGATTTCGGAAAGAACTCACCCTCAAATCTGGCCTTGAAGGTAGCCCAAGCTATCGGCTCCACCAACATCTTCTCTTCCGCATCCCACCAATTCCGAGCATTATCCTTGAGTTGCCCCTTCGCCAGATCAACCCATCCAGCCGGGGTGATCTTGGCCATCTTCAGATTGTCCTCGATGTTCCGAATCCACTCATCGGCAGCCAGAGGACCCTCAAAACCATCAAAATATGCGGGACCCAGCTCCCGAAATTGCTTCGTTCCTGGCTCAGAGCGAGGGGCAGCCGGAAGAGCCCGGGCAGCTCGAGCAAGTGGAGCATTCTGGACTTGCAAAAGCACGCCCTGCTGCACTTGCATCATCTGGAGCATCATCCGCATCATCTCACCGCTGGTGGGTTCCCGCTCAGGCTCCTCATCATGAGGGGCCGCACCACTACCCCCACCACGGGTGAAACGTCTTCCTGCCATCTAGTGACACAGAAAACGAATCAGATTAGACTCATAGCTTATGACTCGGACGTCGAACTTAACTTATTGGACATTCTAATATTATTATCGCTATTCCAAAAATCACAGTTACAGAAGGACCTACATAGGCCACCAACAAAACCTGTCACGACCCGCTTCCCTAAAATGGAGGCGAGACGTGAGAAGGTCCGCACGAGAGTGGAGCTGTGAAGCCCCAAACCCGATAAGCGTCAATAAATACATAAGCAGGTCCCTGTAACCACAACGGAATAACAATAATAACACAAGGAGAGACTGATTATAAAACATCTCATCTCATAAATTGTCCAACAAGAAAATAAGTCCAACATCCAGAAAAGCCACCAGGCTAAAAGAAAAGAGTCTAAAGGCCCAGAACAAGGCCAACAAAAGAAACGACATAACAAAGTATGGGTGCTACGCACCGATAACAAAACAACTGTCTAACAAAAGTAAAACACAACGAAGACACTAGGACTGGTCCCCAGTGTCCACGTACTCCCCGTCAAACACAAGCTCGGGCTCGGCGTCAGCAAACACCTCGTCCTCAACAAGGTACTCACGCTCAGGATCTAACATGTGTCACCCAAAAGAGTAAAGGGGCACATGTCAGCAAGTCTAAAAGACTTGAGCAAGGAAACTGAAGTAAGGCAACTAGCAACCTAGCAGTTTAGTATGCATGACATGGCAGTTATAATATGAGTGCACAATCAAGACATGGCAAGACAATTTGTACAAGAGAACAATCATCGGGGCAAGACAAGACAAGACAAGAGTGGCCACGCTACTATCAATCTCAATCAATTCACTATTCACGTTGTTTTGTAGATGTTTATGCCTTACAGCTGAATGGTTTCACATTCACTGATTGGCCGCTTAACAACTACCCCAAACCCAAGAGTTTACGCCTTACCACTGCAGTTGCTGATCGGGCAGACTCCCAGTTGATTGGTCGCTTAACTCTTACCCCCAATACCCACACGTAATGGAGCCAGGGTCCCCGCACAATGAACTCAGCTAGTGAGCCTGGGGTTGCCCCGCACATGAGCTCGCATTCTTAAACATTTGGCGTAGGGGTGCACCTAGTCGGAAACATGCAATTCGGGCATTGGCTATCAACCAACACATGGCCCGCTTCTGGAACACGAGCCAGGAACACAAGCATTTGTAGCAAAGCTACGCAATCACAGAAACACTTAAGAATGCAATGACATGACAATTAATTTGCGTACCGTTAATGGAAAGTAAACATGACATGGAAATTGTGCAACATGCTAAATGTCGGAACTAGCTTCGTTGTCAAGCTAGTTCCCCAATTTGCGCCTAGGCGAGTATCATTTCGTCGCCTAGCCTCTTTTACGCCTACAACTAGCAAATGGCCTAAAACATGGCCTAAACCCTAAGTGGCAAGTTTCACTTGCCTAGCACCGGGGATGGCGACCACTTCGTCACACAGATGCCAATCTACGGGGAAATCGCTGTTTTGGGGGAACAATCATCAAACAACATGAAATTATATTAGTGTTTCATAAAAATATAAATAGGTTAAGAAAACAACGGTAGATCGATTTCTTACCGAGAGGAGGCGGAAGAAACACTCCGGGGAACCCTAGGATCAGATCTGGAAGCAAATGGAGAAGTTTGGGGAAACTAGGGTTTTGGGGGATTTGGGGATTTTGATGGATTTTGGTGAGATTTTGGGGAAGATGAGAGGTATATAGAGTGAATGAATGGTTTGGATGATGGATTTAGGGCTTGGAATGAAGAAATGAAGCTTGGAGGAAGATGGAGGCTCAAGGGGGAAGATTTTAGGGTTTTGGGTCATGTTGGAGAAGATGAAAACGATTAGGTTGGGTTTAAATAGGATGGGCTGGCGGCTGCCCAGAAATTAGGGTTTCAACACTGGTTAGTCGGTCAAAGAGCAACCACTGACCGACTAGTTTGGCAACTAGTCGGTCGGTCGACCAACGCAGACCGACTAAGTGCAAACAGTAACTTCTGAACGAAAATAGGATTTTAGAGTTAGTCGGTCCATGAACAAATACTGACCGACTAGTTTGGCATCTAGTCGGTCGATGAACGTTCTTAGACCGACTAAGAGTAAACAGTAACTCAACTAAAATTAAGATGATGTGTTAGTCGGTTAAAGAAGCATTGCTGACCGACTAGTTTGCAACCTAGTCGGTCAACCAATGTTCTTAGACCGACTAACGATTAACAGTAACTCCTGAGAAATTTAGAAAGCCAACTAGTCGGTCCAAGAAGGATTGCCGACCGACTGGATCGTCATCTAGTCGGTCGGTGCCCCTTCTTATACCGGCTAATGAGCACAAAAAGTTCCGATACGGAGCGCGGGGCCCCGGGATCGATTCCTAAGACTCCTAGGCTTGATCTAATAGTTAGATATGACCGTTATGAAGCCCGTCACGAATGACATACTTCGAAATCGACGATCCTAAGGAAGAAACGAGAAAATACGACGAATCGATCGAAAATGAAAACTACGAAGACGAAAACCACACAAGAGGAGAAAATCCACCAAAACATATATTATATTATATTATATCCAGATACATGAAAAGCAGTCGTTACAGAATCCCAACTACGGATCGTCATGCATTTCTGTGAATCGCGAATCTCAATGTTGCAAGACTCGAATTGAGGTGAACTAGTCGTAACTAAATATAAAACCAAGCTCACGCACTCGCGCTATTGTCGGTCTATAGAAACCTAGATTAGGGCACACTCTCGTGCAAACCCTAACTTAAGCCACTAGTATGAAGATCGACATCATCATCCAATCGCACCTCGAGCCCACTCTCGTGCAAACTCGAATAACGATCTAGATTGTGATAGCTCGTATTCATCCAATCTCTTACAAACGAATATGTGTATAGATTCATAATAAAAATACTAGCTTTGGTCCAATCCATTGCAAACCAAGTCTAGTGCATCTCGATTATAAATCTAAATCGAATATCTAGGCCTTCCCATCGATTGGAATCCAATCTCTTGCAAACCCCATATCGTTAGGAATTCCTAGCTATCCGTAATAAATCAATCACAACCTAACCTCCTAGCAATTTTGGCAACACAGAAATTTATTCATCACAAATCTGAAATTAGATCCATAGGGTTCATCCCTATGCCCTAGAACAGCGAATCTACTCAAGCATAGCAATAATGATATAGGAATCAATAAAAACCATTGCTTGCATACAAAAGGATATCAAAACAAAGATTTAAATAATAACAACAAAATACTTAGCTTTGATGAGGAAATCCAATCCAAATACAAGCTTCTAGATCCAAGAGGGGGCCTAGGGCTTGGCCTAACCTCTAAAATAGTCTCTAAGAAAACATAATGGAACCCCCCCTCTAATGACAGCTACAAACATCTTATATAACCCCCCAAAACCCTAGAAAATAACCTTAGAAACCCTCTGAAAATCATGCCTAAAGACAGCTCTGGCCGCAACTTAAGTTCTGGGCCCGCGCCCACCAGGACGAGTGGAAATATGACTCGGCCGAGTAGAAATTTCAGCACTGCATCATCAACTTGTACAAATTCTCCAGATTTCATCCGACCTCCGATTGGCATGTTCTTGGTGGTGTTGGAACTGTCATGAAGTATACTATCCATAAAAATATGAGAAAAATAATTTGCCTAATGGAATGATAGCAGATTTCAAAAGAGTGAGAGGCTGTCTGAAAATCTAGGCGCTCATGTCATTCGGCCGAGTGGAAGTATGACTCGGCCGAGTGAGAAGTGTGACTCGGTCGAGTAGGATCTTCTGATGTTCTCCCAATATTCCAGAGAGTCTTCTTCGAAGTTGGGGTTTGGACACTCTGGCGCTCTGCGTCACTCGGCCGAGTGGGTCTTCTGCTGTGCTCCCTAGAATTCCAGAGAGTCTGGTTCGATTTCCTTCAGAAATTCTGACTCACTCGGGTGAGTGGAGTTCTCTACTCGGCCAAGTGGAATTCACCACTCAGCCGAGTGCATTGTGGCACACAGGTCAGACAGATGTTCTTTGTATCAGTCGTACTCGGCCAAGTACGCTGCTTCACTCGGGCGAGTAACTAGCGTGACTCGGCCGAGTGGCCTGTTTCTGGAATCCTTCCTTCTCCTCCTCGCCTCCTCGATGATTCTATCGATCTTCTTCTTCTCCCGCTCATCGTCCAGCGCCGTTAGCTCCTTACTAAGGCTATGAGCAATGCTCCGGTACGCGTACAAGTCCCTTAAGCTCATTTTTGCTCCCAATCGCTCCATATTTCCTGAAATCCGACAAAAACAAGAAATAGTGAAAAGTAACGTAATATCGTCGAATAATCGTGAAAAGCATGATATGGGCGATCGAAATGGTATGCAAACATGCAGAAAAAAGGTGTAAAATATGGGCCGATCAGCCGAGTACGATGAATTTGAGCCAAGATCCGATGAAAGAATTTTTGTTGGATATTCCACACGTAGCAAAGCCTACCGGATATAGAACAAAACTTCTTCAACGATTGAGGAATCTCTACACGTATCATTTTATGAAGATTTTGATTTTCCTCATGTTGATGATGATAGTGTAGATGCTAATTGTGATTCTCTTAGTAATGTTAAGATTAATGATTCGATTATTGAGACTAACACTACTAACAAAATTATTGAAGATGTTCCAAGTGATGCAGGAATACCCAAAGCTTATCCGACTGTTCAGAACCATCCACATAACCAAATAATTGGAGATATTGGTGTGGATGTTCGAACGAGGTCAAGAATTGAAGAACTCTCTCATTGCGCATTTGTCTCTACCATTGAGCCAAAGAATATCCAAGAAGCTTGTGAGCATAGCTCTTGGATAGTGGCAATGGAAGAAGAACTAATGCAATTCGAGAGAAATGAAGTTTGGGAGCTCGTTCCTCTTCCAAGTGGTCACCAAGTCATTGGGACCAAGTGGATCTTCAAGAACAAGACCGATGAGAACGAGGTAATCACAAGGAACAAAGCAAGGTTAGTAGCTCAAGGCTACCTGTAAGAGGAAGGTATTGATTTCGAAGAATCTTTTGCCCCCGTAGCTAGATTAGAAGCTATTAGATTGCTTTTATCTTTTGCATCCAATAAGAATTTTAAACTATTTCAAATGGATGTTAAAAGTGCATTTTTAAATGGGATTGTCAATGAAGAAGTATATGTTTCTCAACCTCCCGGTTTTATTCATGAAAAATTTCCAAATCATGTTTTTAAAATTAAGAAAGCGTTGTATGGGTTGAGACAAGCTCCTAGAGCTTGGTATGATCGACTCAAGACCTTTCTTTTGGATTTAGGTTTTAAAATGGGAGAAGTTGATTCTACACTCTTCATTAAAGATTATAAAAATGACATTCTTTTGATTCAAGTTTATGTAGACGATATAATTTTCGGTTCTACTAACTTTAATCTTTGTCAAGAATTTTCTAAGTCCATGAAGGATGAATTCGAGATGAGCCACATGGGAGAGCTCACTTATTTCCTTGGACTGTAAATTCGACAAATAGAGAATGGAACTTTCATACATCAGACAAAGTACACAGTGGAGCTTATTAAGCGATTCGGGATGGAATCGTCTTCAAGCAAAAGGACTCCCTTGAGTACGACTACACACCTACATAAGGATGAAAATGGAAAAGATGTAGACGTTCGTCTATATCGAGGTATGATCGGTAACTTACTTTACTTAACCGCTAGTAGGCCCGATTCATGTTTTCTGTATGCTTGTGTGCTAGATATCAAGCTAGACCTAAGGAGTCACACTTGATTGCGGTTAAACGAATATTTCGTTATCTCAATCAGTCTCTAGATTATGGGTTACTTTACCCTAAATCAAGCACATATGAGTTAATCTCATATAGTGATGCCGACTTTGTCGGATGCAAGTCCGACAGGAAAAGTACTAGTGGCACGTGCCATTTTCTAGGAAATTCCTTAGTTTCTTGGTTTTCCAAGAAACAGAACTCGGTATCATTATCCACGACTGAAGGAGAATATATTGCCACGGGTCTTGCATGTGCACAAGTCCTTTGATGAGACACACTCTTAGTGACTATGGTGTCAATTGTGATACTTGCCCTATCATGGTTGATAACCAAAGTGCTATATGTCTTTCCAAGAACCCGGTACATCACTCCCGTACCAAACACATAGATGTGAGACACCATTTTATTAATGATCATGTAGCTAAGAAGGACAACATCTTAGAGTACATTGAATCCCAAAAACAAATTGCCGACATCTTCACAAAGCCTCTTAAAGAAGATTCATTTGTGAGGTTGCGTGGAGAATTAGGAATTATGGGTGAATCTGAAATTTAGAAGCTCAACATATATGTTATAACACTTTTTGAGCTCATATCATCATGTTGCCTCTTCATTTGATATATCATATATATGTGTTTAAGAAAGGCAATTGAGATTTATGAGATTTCATGAGTTCTTTAAGATTGTTTTTTGAGATTTGTGTTGCAATTGATTTATCGTATTACATTGTTTTTATGATGAATTTGTGATTAGAGCATAGGTCCTAGGGTGAGTGTTCTTTTCCTCTGGATTTCTATCTCACTATGCAATTTTGGACCAGGACAGACGACTGTCTTTCCTTCGACAGTCGACTGCCCTACTATATTTTCTCAGTCAGAAATTTCTATATTTCGCACAGATGATTGATGACAACTTTACAATCGACTGTTATTTTAACAGGCGACTGCATTTTAGTCATCAGGTGCATGTCATCATTATCGAAATTTTTCCAGTACTCTCTGTCTTTTTGATGAAGTTTATTGATTCTCAGTCAGTCGACTGATGTGTATTGTACAATCGACTGTCCCACAGACAGGCGATTGTATGTTACTCAACAGTTGACTGTCTGTCTTCCTGAGCTTATTTCTTATCACCTCATCCAGTCGACTGACTTTTGTTCATCAGTCGATTGTCTATTGTTGTGTCGGTTCACTGCTTCGATCTGAGCCGTCGATTCTTTGATCCAACGGCCCAGATTAATTCGCCCCTTTCTTATATCCTTCGAGACGGTTCATTTCTACCCACGTCGTCTCTCTCCTCCGATTGAAACGACTCGTTTTCCCGCTCATTTCCTCTGCCATCACCGTCGATCTCCTCCTCCTTGCCGTTTGTCGATTGCTTCGTCGTTGTGCTTTCGTGACTTTTTGACTAGGTCTGAGTCTCTCTCTCTCTCTCTCGTTCGATTATCGTCATTTGATTTCATCGCTTGTCAACTTTCTTCTCTTTCGATTGATTGACTCCATGGCTCCCAAAACCAAGGGAAAAGGGAAGATCTTAGCTCCTAAGAAACCTAGGGCTCCTAAGAAACCTACCGTTGCTAAGAACAAGAAGCCTTACAAAGCCCGTACCAAAAATGCCGAATCTCCCTCTCACTCTGCTTCGTCGGGGTATTCTCCTTCTGATTCGTCTTCTTTTGACGCTGCGCCCCTGATCAAGCGTCAGCGCAAGCCCATTGGTGTTAGCATCAATGAGCCTAGTGCTGACGCTCCCCATCATTCACCTTCTGTGTCGAGTTCTGCAGAAGAGACCCATGTCGCTCCACCTTCTGATCCCCTTGTCCCATTTTGTCGAGATGATCTTTGCTTGGCAAAATTCTACTCTCTTATATGGATCAAACTTCTTAGGGAGCGGTATATAGTTTTTCCCGCCTTCACTGCTGAGAGAATGTCTGACATCTTATATGCTACCCATTTGGCCGATCTTTTTCGCTTCTCTCAGAGCGAGTCTCCTAGGGCTTATCCATTTTTGGTTAAGCTCTTCTATGCTAACCGCATTTGCGGTGAGTACTCCACCACTGGATATATCGATACTGTTGTCCAGGAGACTTCCATTCGCATTGATCCCACTCTATTAGGAACCATTCTTAGGATTCCTTTTACCGGATCTCTTCCCTCTGACATTTCCATTTTTTATATCGATGAGCTTGACCAGGATGTCCTCCGGGACATGTTCCGTGTGATACCCTCAGCCCTGGATTCTGGTATTAGGTCATCTATGTTTTCAACTAGGGGTTGGGCTGTTCACCTCATGGTGAAGTCCAACATCCTGCCGAAGTATGGATCATCTGACCAACCTTCCCAGGATATTCTGAGGTGTATGTATGTGATTTTCTCCGGGATGTCCGTGAACTGGGCCGGTGTCCTCCTTGACAGGATGAACAAGGTTGAGTTTACTTCCTCCTCTTCACACATTCCATACGGTGGTCTTCTCACTCTTGTCTTCCGACATTTTGGCATCAATTTGTCTCCTTTTGAGCCCATGCCTTTTGCTCCTCTCCTTGATGCTTCTGCTAAGTCGAAGTCCTCTTTGGCTCTGCAATCTGCATCAAAGAAGAGGAAATCCACTTCAGCTCCATCTTCATCTACTGTTCCACCTGCTGACCAGCCATCTACTTCTGCTCCTCCAGCTTTTGACACCCTCCTTGAGATGGTGTCTGGTTTATATGAGTTGGCTTCACTTTCATTCCATCATCACGGAATACCCTTCCCTGAGCATCTGAGACGTTTTATTCCTCCTCAGCCTCATGAGCCTCCTCAGCCCATCGTCACTGATGTCGTTGCGCATCCTGGTGTAGCTTCTACTCCGGATGCTACTGATGCTGCTGTTGCTGCTTCTGACCCTCCTCCAAAGGATAACCCTGTTGTCACAGAGCCTGCTTCTCCTTCTACAGCCCCTGGAGATGCCCACTCATAGATGTTTGTTTTTGTATGATAGATATTTGATGTTGATGTTTGATGTATATCTGATGATGTATGTACTTCTGTGATCATGATGTATTTTTTTGGGATCATGATGTATTGTGGTTGGACATGTTGATGTCCACCTGATAAGTACTCATCTTTTGATATATATATATATATATATATATATATATATATATATATATATATATATATATATATATATATATATGATGTTGTCGTTTAGTCTTATGTGTTACATCGTGTATAACTATTTATCATATCTGTGTGATGTTAGTGATATTGTCTCCATGAATGATATATTCTCCTCTGATGTGTTTTTGAGACAATATAGGATTTGCTATTGGATTATTCATGCTATCAGTGATGTGATGCATTTTTAAAACTATTTTTGTTACGTATATCTAAAATGTTGATATTGGACTTTAATTCCTCTATTCACAAAAGTATATGATGTTTTTATGAGTTTTTGATTCTATATATCTTTATACTCCTTGATTATTGTTAGTTCGTATTTAGCACGATTATTGTTGTTGTTATTTACTCCCACCTTTTTGGATAATGCCATAGGGGGAGAGAAATAAACATACAAGATTCATAATGAATGTGCTAAGTATGTGCTAACACTTTGAATCTAATATTGAAGTTGCCTTAGATTCAGGGGGAGTAAGATTACAATGAATAGGGATTTTTTAATCCTAGATTTCTTGAATTTAAATTCACTCATATCTTATTCATTTGCTTCAATTGATTTATAGATGCCCAAATATTTGTTGACTAACTTGATTGGCATCTATGTAGGGGGAGTAAGTTTTCATTACGCACAATTATTTATCTTTTTGTTTATGTTTGTTTGTCATCATCAAAAAGGGGAGAGTCCCTAATTGGTGTTAATGATGAGCAACCATAAATGCTTGTGACTAATCCCCTATTTTGCAGTTAATCCATTGCCTAAGCTTATTATGAAGATCTACTTGCAATGGATGACACTCAAAGTTCATTGAAGGCAAATGAAATGGATTGGATGATCGTGGATGGTGTTTGAAGCTCCATGAAGACTTCAAGATCATACGTTGGATAGCAGAGAGAATTCGTCAATGTAAATTTCTTTTATCTCTTCTAGTATGTAGCTTAGAAGTAGAACATTGATGGAGCACACACACACATCCTTATTTCAGTCTTAGGACATCAATAGATCAATTGTTCTTAGACTCCAATTCATTTCTCTTTTGATTGTGTCTGTATTTTTTATAACAGTCGACTGCTGAACACTTTACAGTCGCCTGTATCAAAAACAGTCGGCTGTGTTTGTTCTACAGTCGCTTGTTATGCACAAACTTTTACAATCTAGTTTTGGGCTTCTCTGTCGTATTTCCCTCATGCGACTTATGAACGATTTACAGTCGTCGGTCCAAGTGACAGTCGACTGTGTTTTGTGAATCAGTCGTTTGTCTGTCTTTTGTCCAAACTTTGTTGATCTATCATTTACGGCCAGTCGACTAATGTTGAATATACAGTCGACTGTTCATTGGATCAGTCGACTATCTATGCTGCAATAGTCGTTTGTCTGTGAGCCAATTTGTTGACTCAGCTCTCTGGAAATTCTCAGGGTATTTGACAGTCGTCTGTATAAGGATTTACAGTCGCCTGTTCTGATTAACAGTCGACTGTTTTATCCTCATCAGTCGTCTGTCCTGTTATCTCAGAAGATTTCCAGAATTCTTTAACTGACCCATCATTCAGTCAGTCACCTATAGAAGAACTTACAGTCGCATGTTGGTTTAACAGTCGACTATCTCTCCTTCCTCAGTCGACTGTCTACGTGGTAAGTTACCGTTATGAATTCTCACATACCCTTACTGACGGTGCAACAGTCGACTGTGGTTTCTTCAACAGTCGACTGTCGCGAGCGCAGATTCTATCCATTGAGATTTTTCTCACGGATTCCTAAAGGGTTTTTACCTAATCTGTTTTGTGGATTTGAGAAACCTATATAAGGGGACTTCTACTGTTCCATTGAAAGGTTACCTAGGCTATTGCAAAATCTCTCAAGCTTTCATTCTCAAGTTTAAAATCTCTCAAATCCAAAGCCCTAAGAATTCCAATCTTTGATCTCTTGCTCTCCAACCTAGAACCAAAGAGTTATCTTCTAGGCATTTGATGCAGTCAAGAGAAAGGGCTTTCTCCTCTCTTCCAAGAGAGTCTCCAACACACAACACTCTTCTCCTTCAAGTTCTACTTCAAGGCATATGTGATTGTAAGTGTTGCTTTCATATTTCATAACTTTAGTTATTTGAATTTTCTCTCGGGTTGTGAGAGTGGTGTGCTTGCTCCCAAGTTGTGGGAGTCAATGTCAATCGATTGTATTTCAATTTCACTTGTAGGGTTGCTACAAGTGTGTTTTAAGGAAACCTCAAGTTAGGGTTCTAACTTGGGTATCCGGAGGTATCCGAGTGGAAGGGACATAGGATTACCAGAACAAGTCGGGAAGTGACTTGGGTAATCCAAACACTTGAAACATCTCTGCGTTTGCATGTGTTTCATTTTGGGTTTAATTTCTATTCCGCATTATTTTGTTGGATTGCATTTAAACTGGTGTAACTATCTTTTTAAATTGCATAAACACTATTCAACCCCCCTTCTAGTGTTTTCCCCATAGACAGGATCCTTACATCATGGACTCCATAGCGCTCGATCGAGCTATGATACGGCGAAGGAATCGAGCGATCCAAAGTGCTGGAAACAGGACAGCCATGCACTCTTTTCAAATCTTCTATCAACTGGGATTTTTTAGTATTTTTCTGATATTTTTTCAGATAGTAGACTTCACGAAGGTTCCAACACCACCAAGAACGTGCCAATCGGAGGTCAGATGAGCTCTAGAGAATTTCTGCAAGCTGAGACTGCAGTGCTGAAATTTGTTCTTGACACCCTACTCGACCGAGCAACCACCTACTCGACCGAGCAACTACCTACTCGGTCCGAGCAGCCCTTACTCGGTCCGAGCAGGCAGAGCGATGATTTGATTTATGAATCCAGACTTTTGACAGCTCGACCAGCCACCTTCCCGACCAAGCAGACCCTGCTCGGTCCGAGCAGACAGAGCGACATTTTAGGCGATGGATCCAGACTTCTGATGACTCTACCGAGCAACCACCTACTCGACTGAGTCGCCATGGGCACAGAACTTAAGTTGCATCTGAATTTGGCTTTGGGCACGATTTGGAGATGGTTTTTTTGAGTTGTTTGCTAGGGTTTAGTGAGGGATATATATTGATTTGGGTAGCCGTCATTTTGGGGAGCCCTGGGAGAGTTTTTAGGGAGTTCTTATCAAGTTTTGGAGATGATCTTTTAGGAGTTAGGCCATGCCATAGGCCCCTTCTCTTGTATCAAGATAAGTATTTTTTGTTTTCTTTAATTCTATTTGAGTTCTTCTCATTGATTGATTTTGAATTTCTCTTTGATACATGCAATGAAGTTTTCTATCGTTCTTATATCTATTGTTATCATGCATGAATAGTCTTTTCTAGAGCTAAGGGATTAGCCCATGGATTTTAGGATTTAGATGTAAATATGGGATTTTTATGATGCGTTGGGTATAAAAGGAGTTGTATTTTGGTTGATCTAGCAAAATACCTAGGAGAACTCGTACTGAGATCGTGCCCATGGTCGGTGGAATCGATTAGCTTAAGGAGTATCCTACGGATTTAATTAGGGAGTTAGTGGATTCAACCGAGGTACGTGACCATGCCCGGCTCGTGCCTTGAGGGGATCCACCGACGAACTATATTACTAATTGACGGCTACCGCCATTGCGTCAATAAGAGCCACCAAAGTACCTCGAAACTCTAACCCACGAGAGTGGTACGAGTTAAGAGCATTCGAACCACGATAGTGGTGAGAACTTTGTAGATCCTTAATGCACGTACCGTATGCACCTATCGCACGAGCGGGGTGAATACGGTATGTTAGATTCATGATGCCTAGACACATGAATTCACTTCCTAAATGCTACAACCCCCAATTAAACCAATGCAAAACCGAGCATCGATGTCCGACGGTCCTAGCAGCGAGTCCTAAAGCCCATATCTTTTATATTTTATTTCTTTCTTTCTTTGTGTGGAATCCCTTGTTTGCAAAGTTGAGTGACACAACCTTCACATTCATCACCATTACGAGCCTCCATACTCCACATCCACCAATAAACCTGCAAGTCTAACTCAACTTAGAAGTAGATATGTAGTATAGCATGCTTCCCCGTGTTCGATACCCACTTGTCACTATACCGTGTACTTGCAGTTAGACGACATCGTTTCGGAGTTGATTCCAGCTCGATCACTACTCGACCGAGTAAAGGAGCCTGCTCGGTCGAGTCAGCTACAGGCTCCCCTTGCTGATGCTTCTGCGTCTAGTAGATATGGACTACTCGGTCGAGTAGCCCCCTACTCGGTCGAGCTACAGTAGATCAAAACTTCCTCCAAAATGCCCCTCTGTTTCTTTATGACTCGGGTCGAGCATGTGAGCTGCTTGGTCGAGTTGCTATGCTGCTCGGTTGAGCTGGGATGCCTTGGAGAGAAGTTCAAAATCTTCATCTATTTGGTGCGACTCGGGTCGAGTCGGATATCTGCTCGGTCGAGTAGGTCTGAGCCGTTTCCTATGCGATTTTAATGTGTCAGCTCGGCCGAGTAGCGGATGCTACTCGGTGGAGTCACCTGGGAAACTGATCTCAACTTTGCCATTTCTTGTTCTCTTCTCCTCCTCTCCTCCGATCTACTTCCATTCCTTAGCGAACACTTATGGAGCCTTGCCAATGACGTCTCGGACGTGTCAGATGTGTCCATGTCCCAGAATAGCTCCAATTCGCTCCAAAACTCCTAAAAATTCAAAAATCTATACAAAACTCATATATGGCGTTAGATTAATATGAAAATATGGTGTTTGGAGGCGAATATGACATGAAATGATGCAAATAAAACATGTAAAACATGGACACATCAAAATCCCCCAAGCTTACCTCTTACTCGTCCTCGAGGAAGACGAATACGAGGCTCACCGGGCGATAAAAATAAAAAATAGAAAAAGAATGGAAGATGGAGGGGAGTGCTAGAGTATTCGGTCAAATCTCAAGCCATAGCACATATCACAATGCTTCGAAAGTAGATCACATGCTAATAAGAATTTCATATCTCAGCTAAACATATTGCTTGCAAGCATTTAAGAACAAAGGAATGGATTCTCTAAATTCATGCAATCTATTCATATCCACATCGTGCAATTCATAAAGTCTAGTATAAACATGTTGGCGACGCACTTTTTTATCAATAGAGATAAATGAAGCATATAAAAGACATACCAAGCATGCAATAGAGAATAGGATAAAGATCGTGGCATTCATATATTTATCTCAAATCATGAAAAATCTCCATATCTAATATATTTCTCAAAGTCTGAGCATTATCAAATATCCCAAATGTGCACAACTCCATTCTAATGACGTACTCACTCGTATATTCAAATGGATTCACCCCCCAAGTTTAGCTTGAGGCATTGCATCTAAGGAATAGTGAAGGAATTTTGTAGCTTTTTCCCAAGTATTTGTGTAGCTTCGAGTAATAGGACATAGGAAGTATCCTTTTTTTTTTATTTTTTTCTTTTTTTTGAATATATATAGGAGGAATAGGATATACATTTATTTTGTCTCCTTTTTGGCTTTTTGGGGATTTTTTAAGCTAACTTTTTCTTTTGGGATTTTTGGGAATAGGATATGGTATATGTAGCTGTAAATGGGGTGAACCCAAGTGACATGTAGAGAATAATAAGATATGTGGAGAAGGAAATAATTTAACTTGGTTCACTCATAAGATGTGCACAATGGTTCAATAAGATAATACTCCAACTAAACTCATAAGCAAGCACAAATATTTTCATTCATTTCAACGAATAATGAAGTCATGCGGTAAGGCACACAATAATAGCAGGCATGCAACAGAAGGTGAAAAAGATAACAAGGCAAATGCTTCAAATATTCTAAAGATGCATGAATCTCGGGGCATATCCAACATAGACATACTAAATACTACTGCATACATTTAGTTTCATTTCATTTCATGCATTCATATAGAGAGATCGTCAACAGAATATATATGCAAGCATATGAACGGTAAGAACTGAAATACTCTAAGTAGCATGGCAAAAGTAATAAGCATCGTGATAGCTACTAAAGCTAAGAGAGATACCATCATACGGAATATAACTAGCAAAAGGGGAAAAGAAAGTCGGAGAAAATAAAATAAATGCATGCAAGTAAGCATACCAGACATGAAAAATATGATGCTAAAAAAATGAAACGGTGAAAAAGCGGTGGAAAATAAAAATAAGAAGGGTGTAAAATGAAAGAAAATGAAAATAAATGAAAATAAAAGCGATAGTGCTCATCCTCCAAGCTAAACACAGATGTGTCCACACTGCTGAGAACACGCTGGCAAATAGGGAAAATACGGCTAGGGTGGGCCGATGGTAATAAAAGAAAAAAACGAAACTATGCAAATAAAAAAAGAAACAGTGCATGTCCTAATGCCTAAGATGCAAAAGTATGAACATGCAGGCAGATGATGCAAATGATGTCATGATGCAGGTGTAAATGCAAATTGATGGAATGTATGCGGTGGTGCAAAAAGTGTCTTCCCCCAAGCTATGCAAGGTCAGGGTCCCGAAGAGACAGATGGGCACAAAAAAGATAGGGGTGACAGGAGCAAAAATAGTGTGAGGGTCAAGCAGTGGCATTGCCCTCTAGAGGTGATGATGGGTCCGACTACAGGGGACCAGAAATAGGAACATTCGGCACAGAAGGTGAAGGTTCGACTTGTGTGTCGGCCGGTGAAGCGACAGAAGAGACAATAGGCTCAGACAAAGGTACAACAGCTGGAGTGTCGACATGTGTGAGAATGTGTATGTCGACAATGGAAGTCTCCAACTACGGTGCAACCGGCTCAAGGGTAGAAGTGACAAGCCCAGCAAAAACCTGAGAGTGAGGCATAGTGAGTGGGGCAGGAGGGGCTGAAGGGACAGGGTCTGGCCTGGGAGGAGGGTCTGGTGCAAGTATGACAGTAGGTGCACGGTGATGCCTAAGAATGTCAAGAATGGCTGTGAGGTCCCGCTCCACTAACTACTGAAAAGTGGAGATCGAGGCTGAGAGGGTATTAAAGGCATGCCTTAGGGTGACAACCTCAGTCTCCATCGCAGAAAGACGTGCGTCCGTAGTGCGGGTACTAAGGGGTGGGCGTGAACTATTAGAGACCACACTTGTAGTGTGCCCACGGGCAGGTGATACCCGGGGTCTGAATTGGAAGTTAGGCGAGGGTGGTCTAGCAGGGATCTCGGAGGAAGAGGAAGTGCATGGGATGGATCCGAGATCCAGTGTGGAGACAAAAGCAGCAGCATCATCATTAGAAATGGGAGACGTCGTGGCAACAGAAGTGGTGACAGACACCACGATGCTCTCAGATAAAACTGCTGATGCTGGTACAGAAGTGGTGCCATGAAGAGAGAAGGTGGACCCTAAAGTCGTATGAAGGGAAGTGAGGAAGTCCACAGGTGCCAGAAGAGTGCTGGCAGAGACGGGCTCTGAGATAGGTGAATCAGTGGGCTCAGGAGCGAAAGAACTGGCTGGCTCTGAAAGGGTGGAAGAAGTGAAATCAGGAGCGGCCGAAACAACTGTCCCCTTATGTGCAGGCATGGCAGAGACAAATGTAGTGACCTCCAGGGCAGAGGTGTGGACAGTCCCAGTGGTCTCTACGGTGGTGGTGGGGACGGAGATGGTGGTGGCGGGAGCACTGACAGAAGTGGGAACAGAAGTGCTCCTAGGTGGGGGTGGGTGTGCAATATGGCCTGGCTATGTTGCCACGAGGGCGGCAATGTCAGGCTCATCCTCATCAGAACTGAGCACCCAGTCGTCGATGTCGTCGATGACTGGTGCTCCTGGTGGCTCAAGGACGTGGGTTGGGTGAATAGGAAAAATGCAGGGAGTGAGCCAGTCAAGCATGACTTGGGCGACATGGGTGAGGTCAGGGCGGGGCAGGTAGAGGTACTGCTCGTGGTGGGTGCCTAGAAGGTAAATCTAGTGACTCTCACTGTCCAGCCTAATGATGGACATGCAGGTGAGCACATCCATCATCAGGCATGTAGGCCCGGTGGGAGTCATTAGACGAGCAGGAAGGGCGAGGTCGAGCATCTGGGTGAAAATGGTGAAGAATCCGTTGCAGCAGATATCGGTGGCGTCGTGGGTGGTCTGAAGGGGGCGATGACACAGCCAGTGTACAGCGTATGAGAGTAGGAAAGGGTAGATGGTGCCATCAGGGTGGAAGCACAGAAGTCGAGTCATCCCCATAAGATGGGAAAGCTCAGGTAGGGAGAGTGTCCCGACCTCTGGCCTAGAAAAGAGAGTGGTGGCTAGGTGGCGCTGGGCGTAGCGGAGACAAGGGTGGATGATACAAGAGGATATCGAAGACCCGTGATGCGATGCCAAAACTGTTCGGCATCGAACGCGGTGGGATCGAAGTTTGGGGAGAAAGCGAGTGTGCGGTCGGGGATGGCAGGAAAGTGGAAGTGTGCACGGATAATGGCGTGCGTGACCACTATGTCGTGGTCAAGCAGCTGGGAGCGAATGCCATCACCCGCTGGGGTGACGACAATAAAGCTCAATGCCTCAGGTGTGAGGTGTGTGTAGGTGCAGGCGTGGATGGCAAGGAGGCGGTCAAAACCAATGACCTGGTAAGGCCTATGGACACCCTACAGGAGTCCAAGGTACTGGAGGGTGGGGACGTGAGCAAAGCGGATGGGGATGATGGTGTGGTGGGACATGGCTAGGAAACGCTCGTGGTGAGCGTCGTCCCTGAAGACGATACCGTACGTCCTCAGAGTGGGTGCTGGAGGAACTGGATGGGGGCAGAGGAGCGGTGGTGGGGATGGGAGGAGCGGTAGGGTGGGTGGTGTGTGGTGCCTTAATGGCTAGAGGCACAGGTGTGGTGGATCGTGATGAGTCAGACGAGGATGACGCATCATCCAAGTACGGCTCGGGTGAGGGTGAAGGTGAACGATGTGGGCGTCGTGTAGACCGGGAAGAGGAGGGGCCAGAGGTTGCATTCCTCTTCACCGGCTAAGGCTTCCTCGGCCTAAGGCAAGGAGGCATCATACAAATGGTGCAGACGGCTAGCTACGATATATAAAATAAAAATGGAAGGATGCCGATATCCGAGCATAGCTGCAAAAGCAGAAGTGTAGTGTACACGTGTGACACCTCGAATCCAAGCTATCCCCCAAGATAATCCAAACCAAGCTCCTCGGATCCACGAAACAGCTCCAAGTGTACCAGCAATAGGATATGAAAATAAGATTAGGCATTTGCGAAAATAATCCGGTTTGAAGATAAAAAATGGAAGAATTAGGGCGGGGGGTGATTCGCATATGGGGGAGATTGGGGGAGGGATGAAGAGGGGTGAGTGAAGGGGGGGTTTGGGGCTGCTCAGCCCGAGCATATGGGTGCTCGGGTGGCAGCTCGGGTGGCAGCTCGGGTGGCTTAGCTCCGACGAGTTACCGGAGCAATGGGGGCAGCTGCGGGGTTTGTAGGGGGTGGGGGTATTGAAGGGAAATGATGGTGGGGGCGATGGGATGTGCCGCCGATGCTGGGTGGCGACGACGGGCTGCTCCAGCGAGGTTCTGGAGCTATAGGGCATCGAGGGCGGGGGGGTCAGAGATAGAGAGAGGCAGAGAGATAGATAGGGGGAGAGAGGAATAGAGAGAGGATGAGAGGATGAGAGGGGGCGACGGGGCGGACCGAGTGCGGCGGCGTCAGGCGGCGACGGCAGTGGTGGGGAGGTCGAGTCGATGCTAGGGTTAGGGGGCTCGGGATCAGGGGGCTGAGTTTGAGTAGGATTATGGACGAGTCGAGTCGTTTCGAATTAAATATGATAAAACAAACTCGGTTTGAATGTGGGCCCTAGCTGAGTAAGTCGATGCTCGGGCCAAGTAGCGGTAGCTGTCGGTCGAGCAGAAAAGATAAAAAATATAAGAACATAAGTTCAGAAATTATGAGCAGCTCGGTCGAGCTGAATTAAAACAGAGTGTTGTTTTCAGCTCTATTTTACTCTCACTGCAGCTCGGCTGAGTAGGGTGGCTACTCGGTCGAGTCCATTAAGCTTTCCAGTGCGCCCTTTTAGCACTTTTGGGACTCTCCTTGCAGCTCGACCGAGTAGGGTAGCTACTCGGTCAAGTTGACTTAGAAACAGAGTGCTCTTTTTCGAACTTTTTGGGCTCTGCTTGTAGCTCGACTGAGTAGGGTGCTACTCGGTCGAGTCGCAATTACTTTACAGATCCACTTTTTGCATGTTTCTCCAACTTTCTGCAGCTCTTACTGTAGTTCGACCGAGTAGGAGGCTACTCGGTCGAATCATAATTAACTTCCAGATATCGTTTTTGCCTTCTTTCTCCAGATCCCTGTAGCTCGTACTGTAGCTCGACCGAGTAGGGGGCTACTCGGTCGAGTCGTAATTAACTTCCAGAAAGCGTTTTTTGCCTTTTTCTCTAGCTCCCTGCGGCTCGGCTGACTAGGGTAGCTACTCAGCCGAGTTGCCTATAACTTTTTCCCCAAGCTAGTATTTCTCTAATGTGCTCTTCCCTTGGTTCCTTCTCCTTCTTTTCATCATTTGTTACGCTCTCCTCGTTGTTCAACCTATAGAAGGCGGAACTCATCAATTTTTCTTATTTTTTTTGTATTTTCTTGGAATTAAAAACGTATTTATTTTATTTTTGATTTAGAAAAGAAAAATAAAAATAAAAAACTAAGGGAAAGAAAGTCGGGTTGCCTCCCGATAAGAACTTGTTTTAAGTCGTAAGCTCGACTCCATCAAGATTTTCAACGAATGATGCTAGGCGCATATGAAATACGCCCGTCATGCTTCCCAATAATCCTGTGCGGTGGTATTTGGCGTGCCTCTTCATGTCGGCCCTCAGCGACCAAGGAGATAGTAGCCTCTGGTTCTTGATGGCGCAAGTGCATGTCCCGGGGCTCCTCATCAAGGACCGTAAATAGGCGGCCACCTCTTTGTTGTATACGACGTCGTCGTCGTCGTCAAAGCTCATCTTCATTGGGTCTTTGGTAATCTCCTCCAAGGTGTGCTCATGTGTAGTCGTCCTCCAAGAGATCAATGTAATTAGCATCTTCGGTGATGGGCGTTCCCTAATAGGCTTTTGCAAGCGGAATTGGACATCAATATTTCCCACGTTCAGAGATAGCGTCCCCTCACGGACGTCAATCAAGTTACCGACCGTCACCATGAACGGACGACCCAAAATGATCTGTGAGCTACCTTTCTCCAGCATGTCCATAATCACAAAATCTACCGGCACGCATAGCCCGGGTATAATTTGGAGGATGATGTCGCGTGCGATGCCTACTGGATAGAAATAGAGTGGTCCAGAAATTGAATTCTCATATCGGTAGGCTCAAGCTCCGTCCCAGTATTTAGCCTCTTAAAGATGGATAGCGGCATCAAACTAATGCTCGCTCTCAAATCGATCAACGCTCTGCTAATAGGGGTGCCGCCAACGGAGCACCGCACCGTGAAACTCCTAGGATCCGACAACTTCTTCGGTAGATGGTTCTTAATAACTGAGGTGAAATTGTCCAATAGCTTCACCTCTTCTTGTTTACGCTTCCCCGTAATGAGATCCTTTAAGAATGTAGCGTACATATGGATTTCAGTGATAGCATCCATAAAAGGGATGCTCGGTTGTATACCTTTGAGGAGCTCAGAGAACTTTGCGTATTTCTTCTCCATCTTTGCTAAAGCCAACCTTTGGGGATATGGAGGTGGAGGTCGGCTTGCCTTGTCTCTAGCGTCATCCTTTTGAATAGAATTGTTGAAAGTAGTAGTAACATCAGCCGGTGTCGTAGCGCTAGTAGGTAAGGTAGATGGCGAAGCCTCCTTTTCTTCAATAGCATGAGGCTCCTCTGTAGCCTTTTCCTTGTCATTTTCAGCGGTAGTAGCATCTCCATCTTGAGCATGAACAGACGGCTTTCGGCTCAAATTGCTAGAAACCAGCACCATGACAATGTCAGTAGTCTTTCCTCCTTTCGTGGTAACTACGACCGCTGCATTTGCTTGGGCCTTAGGATTGGGCTCCGACCAAGAAGGCAATCTCCCTTGCATCTTCATGAATTGCGACATTTGGCCATTGAGCACATCGATGGAATCATTAATAGACTTGAAACGAGCGGAATTCTCTGCATTTATCTTGGGTTGCCCACTCATGAAGGTGTCCAATGTTGCCTCGAGATTGGGCTTTGGTTCCGCTGGTGCATATATTGTTATTGTTGACGGTAATTATACCCCGGTGGTCTGTAAGGCCCCGATGGCCTAAACCCATATTGTTGCGGAGGCGGCCCTTGTTGCTGAGGAGGTGGTGGAGGTTTCTGCTGCTGAGGAGGTTGCAGTCCTCCATTCAGGTTGCCATAAGAAAATCCGGGATGATTTCTCGCCGCCGGATGTTGCCATTGATTCCTCCCCTCTCCAGCTACAAAGTGCACCTACTCAGCTTCCATGTTTTCTCCATCGTAGGGTCCTTCATTGGGAGCATAGCCTTACTCCACATAGCCTTCATGCATGGGATAAGATGAAGTTCTAGAAGTATTTGGAATAGCGTACAACCTCTGTTCAATCCTCGCTATCTGTTTGCAAAGAGTTTCAATATGACTATCAAGATGGGTAGCGATTTTGACCTTGGGGGCTTTAGTAGATGAGTGTTCGTCTCCCCACTGCTGAGTATTCGCAGCCATTTGTTCCAACAAAGATAAAGCTTCATTGGATGACTTATACAAGAGAGCTCATTGAGCAGAGGCATTGATCACTCCATATTTTACACCTTTTTTCCGCATCATTGCATGCCATTTAGATCGCTCAAATCACGCTTTTCATGATTTATCGACAATATTGCGATGCTTTTCACGATTTGTTGTTTTTGTCGTATTTCAGGAGATTTGGAGCGATTTGGAGTGATCCCGAGATACGCCTACGCCAGAGTGTCACCGATGACTTCCCCGAGGGGTATTTTGTTATTGGAGAGGAGCGGAAGAAGAAAGAACGTCGTAGGAGCGACGAGGAGGCAGAAACAAGCTGTTTGGGCATTTTTGGTGTCTCACTCGGCCGAGTGAAGGAGTCACTCGGCCGACCAGCGAGACCCCGCTCGGCCGACCAGATCGGACACGCTTCATGTGTGCACTCGGCCAAGCATCGAAAGCCACATCAGCCGAGTGACGAGACTCCGTCCGGCCGAGTGGCACTCAGACGACACCCATCAAAAAGAGCCAACTTACTGTTTTTCGTCTGCCTGAGCTTCAGAACACCCACTCGGCCGAGTGGTAAATGTCGACCGCCTGAGTGAATAGAAGCCATCGGCCGAGTGACGACAACTCACTCAGCCGAGCGACCCCCGAAGTGAAGACCCCCGAAGACCCAGACTTACTGGAAATTCTCAGGGTTTCTTACTCGGCCGAGCGACTTTTGCCACTCGGCCGATTGAGCCGCGCTACCTGTAGCGTAAATTGCGATTTTCAGGCTGCGCAGGGGCATTTTGGTCACAGTTTTTTGGACGATTTTGGGGGGTATTTAACCCCAGTTTTTAACCTAGGTTAGAGAGCTTTTTCCTTTACTTTTTACAGCTTTTTAGATTAAACTTTTTAGGTTTTGATTCTTGTGATTGGAGAGGAGAGAAAAGTCTATTTTTGTTGGATTCTTGGAGAACTCTATTGGTTTGTCTCCCTCTCCATTAAAAATCTCATTTTTATTGCTTATTTGAATATTGTGATGAATTCTCTTGTTATTTCCATTGTTTATTCTTGCATTTGTGATATGAATTGTGAGTAGTCTATACGTCTTGGGGCGTGGGGATGAACCCTACGAGCCCAATTTCAGATTTGTGATGATTTGGTAGAAATATTGCTAGAATTGCTATTAGGGTTAGATTGGGATCGATTTACTACGGATGGCTAGGTGATCATATCGATTGGGATTTGCAAGAGATTGGATCCCAATTCGATAGGAAACCCTAGAAATCCGAATTGGGTTGAAATTGAGTTTCCGTAGTATCGGTTTGCAAGAGATTGGACCGATACTAGGGTTCTCGGTTGCAATTCCATGCTGATACCCGTTTGCAAGAGATTGGACGGGTAGGAACTATCCCAACCTAGGTCGTGGCCCGAGTTGGCACGAGAGTGGGCTCGGGGCACGATTGAACGATGATGTTGATCCTAATGCTAGCTTTCCTAGGCTAGGGTTTGCAAGAGATTGGTCCCAAACCTAGGTAAGCTATAGACCGGCAACAGCGCGAGAGCGTGAGCTAGGTTTTACATTCAGTTGCAACTAGTTCATCCGAAATTCTACCCTAGCAATTTTGATACCAATGAATCACGTTGATGAGATACGGTGAGTAGCGGGGATTCCCCATTCCCTAGGCGTCTTCATTTGATTTGATATTTCCGTACTTTGTCTGACGATTGTGACAGGATCGCCAAAGGCAAATTCCCTCTTTTCTGTTCTTATAGCCGGGTTGTCTGGAGCAGGCACTTTCATTCGTCCTCCCTGTGTTCGATAACCCGCTCGCCGCTACACCGTGCGCTTGCGGTAAAACTACAACCGTCGCTCCGGGACGTGTATCCGGGGCGCGATCAAGTTTTTGGCGCCGTTGCCGGGGAGGCGATTGCGTTTGACCCTACCACCCTAGCTATTTCTTTCTTTTTGTTTTATTTCTTTATTTTTTTTATCTAACCCTTCCATTGTGCTAATCACTTCTTTGAAACTTTGTTTTCCCGTGCATGTACACGAGATCCACTGCGGACCCTGAAGCTATATTATTTGATCCCGAGATTGAACGTACTGTGCGGAGAATCAGAGCGGAGAGGAGACAAGACCCGGAATGGAGGTTTATGACCAACCCGGAAACTGCGGAACAATTAGCGGCAAGAATGGCGAGGATTATTTCTATTCGAGATAGGCTTCGGCCTAAGACCTCTTCTACGACCTCATCCATTGCTATGCCGGAGTTGGCGGCTGACAAGAATTTTGAGCTGAAGACTGGACTAGTGGTTCTGATGCAGCAGGATCCATTTCATGGGAATGCCCATGAAAATCCCCACTACCACATCCAGCTACTTTTGTCGAAGTGCGCCACATTTCAGATGACGGGGGTCTCCATCGATGCTATCAGACTACGCCTCTTCCCCTTCACATTAAAGGATAAAGCTCTTTATTGGTTGAGGACGCAAGCTGAGGGAGTCTTTACCACATGGGATGAGTTGGCGAGCGCGTTCATTGACAAGTTCTATCCGCCCTCCAAGACGGTAAAGATTAGGAGTGCTCTTATGTCCTTCAAGCAAGGACCTCAAGAGACGCTCTATGAGGCTTGGGAGGATTTCAAAGACCTGCAGCATCAGTGCCTGCACCACTGCATTGAAGATTGGGAGCTAGTTCATAGCTTCTACAATGGTCTCCAACCGGGGACCAAGCAGATTATTGATGCCGCGGCAAATGGTGCCATCCTATCGAAGACTCCCGACGAAGCTACGGCCCTAATTGAGGCGATGGCCTAAAACAATCAACAATGGGGCGACGAGCGAGGACACTCTTCATCCTCCTTGAAGCCATCTAGCATCTATGAGGCGAAGGCCGTAGCGGAGCTGACAAACAAGTTTGATTCTCTCCACAAGGTAGTGGAGAGACTGGAGAAGTATATCACGGAGCCCCAAGGGACCCCTTCCACATCCGCACCAACGAATCAAATGTGTGATTGGCAAGACCAATCTCAAGCTATGTATTTGGGAGGAGAACAAGGAGAGGGATCTTTGGAGCAAGTTCAATACGTCGCGGGGAACCAAGGATATTGGGCCAATCCGGCCACTAGAAAACATCCCGGTTTCTCCTATGCCAACAATGAAGGAGCGTTGAACCCACCGCAACAACTACCTCAACAAGCTCGACCACCACCACAACAACAACAACAATAACCACCGAGGGGGCCTCCACAACAAAATTTCGCACCAAAGCAACAAGTTGGACCCTATAGGCCGCCCGGGTACAATCAAGGGTGGAGAAATCAAAACCCCCCACAAGCTCAACAACGTTCCGACTTTGAAGCTAGAGTGGAGGAGTTTATGGTCGAGCAAAATAAGATCAATGCCTCCTTGAAGGCGGGCCAAGACTCCCTTACAACCGTTGTAGCCCAAATCTCGGAGCAATTGGCGTTGCTCAATCGAAATACTCAACAATTACCGGCTCAACCCGAGCAAAACCCACGGGGCAACACCGGCCACATCAATGCCGTGGTTACTGATCGCTCCGAAATGTAACCCAAAGAACGGTTGTAGTTTTACCGCAAGCGCACAGTATAGCGGCGAGCGGGTTATCGAACACAGAGAGGACGAATGACCGTGGTTGTTCAAATCAACCTGGCTATTAAGAAGAGAGAAATTTGCCTTTGGCAATCCTGTCACAATCGTCAGACAAAGTACGGAAATATCAAATCAAATAAAGAACGTCTAGGGAATGTGGAATTACCGCTACTCACCGTATTTCGTAAATGTGGTTCATTGGTATCAAAATTGCTAGAATAAAATTTTGGATGAACTAGTCGCAACTGAATGTAATACCTAGCTCACGCTCTCGTGTTGTTGCCGGTCTATAGCTATCCTAGGTTCGGGTCCAATCTCTTGCAAACCCTAGCCTAGGGGAGCTAGCATTAGGATCAACATCATCGTTCAATCGCGCCCCGAGCCCACTCTCGTGCAAACTCAGGCCACGACCTAGGTTGGGATGGTTCCTACCCGTCCAATCTCTTGCAAACGGGTATCGGCATGGAATTGCAACCGGAAACCCTAGTATCGGTCCAATCTCTTACAAACCGATACTATGGAAATTCTATTCCAATCCAATTCGGATTTCTAGGGTTTCCTATCGAATTGGGATCCAATCTCTTGCAAATCCCAATCGATATGAATACCTAGCCATCCGTAGTAAATTGATCCCAATCTAATCCCTAATAGCAATTCTAGCAAAATTTCTACCAATTCATCACAAATATGAAATTGGGCTCATAGGGTTCATCCCCACGCCCCAAGACGTGGAGACTACTCACAATTCATAGCACAAACACAAAAATAATCAATGAAATTAATGAGAGAATTCATCACAATATTGAGATATGCAATAAAAATAGAATTTTTAGAGAAGAGAGACACAAACCAATGAAGTTCTTCAAATAATTCAACAAAAACCAACTTTTGTCTCCTCTCCAATCACAAGAATAAAGCTAAAAAGTTACTCTAAAAAGCTGCAAAAATCTAAGAGAAAGGCTCTCTAAACTAGGGTAAAAACAGGGGTTAAATACCCCTCAAAATCGTCCAAAAAACTGTGACCAAAATGCCCCTGCGCAGCCTGAAATCCGCAATTTTCGCTACAGGCAGCGCGTCGCACTCGGCCGAGTGACAAAAGTCGCTCGGCCGAGTGAGAAACCCTGTAAATTTCCAGTAAGTCTGGGTCTTCGGGGGTCTTCACTTCGGGAGTCGCTCGGCCGAGTGAGTTGTCGTCACTCGGCCGATGGCTTCTTGGTACTCGGGCGGTCGGCATTTGCCACTCGGCCGAGTGGGTCTTCTGAAGCTCAGGCAGACGAAAAACAGTAAGTTGGCGATTTTTGACATGCGTCGTCTGGGTGCCACTCGGGCGGACGGGATCTCGTCACTCGGCCGATGTGGCTTCCGATGCTCGGTCGAGTGCACGTATGAAACGTATCCGATCTGTTCGGCCGAGCAGTGTCTCGTTGGTCGGCCGAGTGACTCCTTCACTCGGCCGAGTGGGACACCAAAAATGCCCAAACAGCTTGTTTTGGCCTCCTCGTCGCTCCTGCGACGTCCTTTCTTCTTCCGCTCCTCTCCAATAGCAGAATACCCCTCGGGGAGGTCATCGGTGACACTCTGGAGTAGGCGTATCTCGAGATCACTCCAAATCGCTCCAAATCACCTGAAATTCGACAAAAACAAGAAATCGTGAAAAGCATCGCAATATCGTCGATATATCGTGAAAAACATGATTTGAGCGATCTAAATGGCATGCAAACATGCGGGAAAAAAGTGTAAAATAAGGAGTGATCAAAATCCCCCAAGCTTACCTCTTACTCGTCCTCGAGGAAGATAAGTAAAAGGTGAACCCGGTGGATTCGGAAAACGAAAATGGCGAAAAATGAAAAATGAAAAACGGAGAAGAATGAAAAACGAAATAAAAACAAAGAAGAAAGAAAGAAGCGAAGAGGGAAGCTGCTAGATCATTTTCTCAGGACGTGGGTTTCGCTTACTCATATAGCATGCACTGAATGAAAAATACATGTCAAAGAGTTTTATTTTGATATCATAGTATAATAGTGCAAATAGAAATAGAAAACCCATGAACAACGATATAATCATGAAAAACGGAATAATTTTAGAATTAACATCGTCTGAATCATCTAAAGCGGTATACAAATCACAGATCACACACTTTTCAATTGAATGCTTTCTATGAGGAGTATAAGAGTATCACACAATAGAATAGAGAGAATAGAAAAGTGTGGATTTCATGATATGAGTGCTAGGCTTAGATTTCTGGACTTCGTAAAGCTAAAAGTAATATCACCGAGTATAGAATATTACTTAGCCTAGGTTGTCGTGCAACGTCAAGTAGTCACTCTCTCACACATCATTGGATTCCCTCCCCCAAGCTTGTCTATAAGCATGGTGGCATAAAAAATATTCACATCCACATTTTTATAAAGCTCCAAAAGTAATGAAAATGAACACGAAAAGAGAGAAGAAAGAAAGAAAGTGAGATGGGATCTTTTATTGAGGATTTTTCCTCTTTTCTTTTTCTTTTTCTTTTTCTTTTGTTTTTTCTCTTTTTTTTGATATAGGATATATACACAATGATCCCAACTCAAAGAAAGATAATGATATACAAGAATATTTTCTCTTTTTTTTTTTGATATAGCATATATACACAATGATCCCAACTCAAAGAAAGATAATGATATACAAGAATATTTTCTCTTTTTTTTTGAATTCGGGAAATTTGGAGCTAGGAATTAATAGCGGGGGAAATGCCATATAATAGAATCGCTAAGGGGAGATTCGCCAATGATTTTAAAATAGAGAAATGATGTTCAAGATTTGTGGAGAAAGAAATAAATATACCTCTCGGTTCACTCTATAAGACATGCACGACAACTTCAGCAGGGTAATCTAATCTACTCAGTTTCGATCACAAAAAAACTAACTAATCCAGATTTATCATAGCTAACATCATTCAATCATCCTGAAGTGAAATGTACAAATCATGCATATAGAAGTGACATAGGAAAAGAAATCGGTACTCCAGATATAAGCATTCAATGCGTGAATCTTGGTGTGTTTTCTGCGATAGCATACATATGAATATTCAGACTCAGCTAATAATAAAATTTCATCCATTTTCATGTGGAAAAAAAATGTGGGTTACTATCTCTAGATGCAAGGTAAGTCATAGCATATGATATCAGAAATAAAATCTAGGACATGACAAATATAGCATGCATATAGAGTAAGCTAACTCCACGTTATCATCATCATAGAAAAGTCATCTCTAGCATGAGATGAAAAAGAAAATAAAGATAAAGGGGAAAATAGAACTATTTACAATGCGGCACACAGAAAAAATAAGAAAAACGTGATGCATGGTAAAATAAAAGAAAAAATGATGAAAATAAGTGCAAAAGCGGAAAATGGCGTGAAAAACTAAAAATAAAGGTGGTAAATCTAAAAGAACGTGAGAACTCACTCCCCCAAGCTAAATGGCACAGTGTCCTCAATGTGCAAAGTGTGGCGCACCGAGAGACAAGTAATGTGAGGGGTAAGTGAGGATGCATGCATGATGGAAGGAAAAAAAAGGAAAAATAATGAAACGAAAAATATGATGCGGACATGATGCATGCGGATATAGGAGTGATACAGATATATAGGTGTGGCACCAAAAACTCTCCCTCTCTCCCAAAAAAGATATATAAAGATACGATCAGAATGAGAATCCCAAAATAAGTGAGGGGAGGGGGAGTGGTCAAAAAGCATCAGGACCCAGCAGAAACGGGCAGCATAACGGCAAAAATAATCGATGGCATCAAGGGTGCCTAAGAAGGTAGTGCTGCGCCGTCTCCGTCCTGAGGCGGAGGTGGTGGTGGTGGTGGGGCAGGCTGCTGAGCGGGGGTGGGTGTGAAAGTGGAGGTGGGAACCTGCTGGGTGGGCGGGGGTACGCGTGGGAGACGCTCCAGGACCTGGGTAAGACAGTAGTGAATGTGCGGGAGCAGGTCAAAGCGGCCAGCCATCGCAGTGACGGTGGCGGACAGGGTCCGAAGGTCGCCTCTGAGGCCACTCACCACCCCCTCAAGAGCACGAATGCTCTGAAGTACAGTGTCGGGGGGAGGTGGTGCAGAGGGACGCACCGCACGGGGCTGTGTAGGTCGGGGCTGGCGTACTCTGGTGGCGTAGGTAATGGGCTCAGCAGGCAAGGGAACAAAAGGAGCTGTGCTCGCAAGTGGGGGCCTGGCCTCAGTGCGAGGCTGGGCAGGACGGTGAGAAGTGGAGGTAGCAGCAACGAAAGAAGAGTACAAAAGTGGCGGCGAGGCGGCCAGAGAGGTTGGTGACACAGAAGTGTGGACAGACGCCACGACACTCTCAGAAAACACAGCAGCGGTGGAGACAGGGGTGGAGACTACGGTCTCTACAGCGGTGGCAAAAGAGGGCTCTCTGCACTCAACTATAGTCGGCGGGCGCTCGGGTGGGGCAGAGGAAACGGGCTCGGCAGACAGAGGGCCAGTGAGGGTGGTGACAGGCGTGGAAGCAGTGGAGGTGGGCTCAGCTAAGGTACTCCTGACACCGACAGAGGTGTGGACAGAGGTGTCTGGAGCAGCGGAAATATCTGGGATGGGCTGAGGGTCCACGGGGTCAATAGGGGCAGCAGGCGCGGCAGGTGTAACAGGGTCTGCGGGGGCAGCGTGGGCCTGCTCAGCCTCCTCGGCCTCGAGCACGTAAGCGGCTGGGATCAGAACATCCATCGCAGGGAGCCAGTCCACCTGGGCCGGTGCAATCTGAGTCCGAGCTGGGCTCGGAAGAATCATGTAATCAGCACCGTAAGGGCCGTGCAGCCAGACCCAGTGTCGCTCACCGTGCGGACGCAGCATCTTCATCCGGGCCATAACATCAATCGACAGAGAAGCGGGGTCCGGTGCGCGTCGCAGGTCATCAGGGAAGTCCTCGCCGGTCATAAGGGCGAGCAAGGTGATCAGGCCACCGCAGCATATCGGTGAGCGAGCGCCCACCGATACGATGATGTGGTCCAAAAAACCAAGCTGCGACATCAATCACGACGGCTGGGACCAACTCATCGCCATCCCTAGATAGAGCTCTGGGCCGTGTCATCGCGTAGAGCATATAGAGCTCTGGCGTGGACAGCGTACCCGGCTCATATCTGGCCAAAAAGGTCGTCGCCATGAGGCACTGAGCTATACGGAGGCAGGGATGGACAATGGCCGAGGCCTTGGTCCTACTAGGGTCAAAGGCAGCGTGAAGACCCGTAATCCGGGCCCAGAAGGCGCCGGCGTCGAAGGAAGGTGGGGGGATATGGGTGGGGGCGTAACCTCGATCGGCCCCGGGGACATCGGGCCACGAGAAGAAGGCTCTCATCATACCGAGAGTGACCTGGCACTCCCGGTCCATGAACCGAAACGAGCATCCCTCGTCGGTCCGGGCGATCGAACTAAGTACCTCAAGTGTCGGGCGGGTAAACGTATCCGTCGACACCTGAAAGAAATCTCGCCAGCCCACGTTGTCGTACAATGTGAGCATCCCCTCTAGTACCCCCAGGCGTCCTAGGTCTGCAAGGTGCGTGAACCTGGAGGGTACGATCGAGCGCTGGGAGATGCGCTCGAAAGCGACGCGGTGTGCGTCGTTCCGAAACGTGATCCCCAGCGGCCCGATAAGTGGAGCCGGAGGTGGTGGCTGTGGAGCGGCAGGGGGTGGCTGTGGAGCGGCAGGGGGTGGCTGTGCGGGGTGTATGGTCTGTGCGGGCTCTGCAGGCTGTGCGGGGTGTGCGGGGCCTGCAGGCTGTGCGGGGTGGAGGGGGTGTGTGGGAGAAGGCAGAGGAGAGTCCTCCAACTCGTAGGAGGGGCCGGTGTCATCCGACCGCTTCCGCTTGGCGGAAGCTCTCCTCGACCTCGGCCGTGTCCGGGGCGGCATATGGGCCCCGAGCGCTTACCGAAAAGCGTGAAAAGTGCGGCGTGCGTAAAAAAAGGAAAGAGTATACCACGACACGCTGCGAGTGCAAAGCTATGGAAGCGTGCAAAGACTACGCCTCCACGAAGCCCAAAACAGTCCCTGGAAGCTCCCCTGGGCTCCCCTAAGCTCCCAGAAATAACCTGCGCATGAAACGGAGATATCAGCGGGTAATATTAAAACGTATGGAGCATTAGGGGTATAATAGATAGAAATAGAAATTAATTTGGGTTTGGGGTTCGTTAGGCACATGTATCCTCGAAAAATACACAAAAAGAGGAGAAATAGGCTAAATAAGCGATACCGGAGGTGGCCGGAGACGTGGCCGCCGGCGGCGACTCGGGCGACGAGCGGCGGCGGCTCGGCCGGCGGTGGGTGGCCGAGCGGCGGCGTGGGGGTGACGGTCAGGTGAGTGAGCGAGGGGTTTGGGCGAGGGAGCTGAGGGGTCGGGCGATCTGCGGTTTGTGTCGTTTCGAAAAACGAGCCCGACCCCGACCCCTTTTATAGGAAAAGTTACGACTCGGCCGAGTGACTGGGTCACTCGGCCGAGTGACTGGGTCACTCGGCCGAGCGAGATCAATGGAAAATCCCTACCCGCTTACGCTTCGGCCGAGTGGCCTTGCCAGCCTCGGCCGAGTGGAGTAAGTCCATTCGGCCGAGTGGCTCAAGTTACTCGGCAAGACTCGCCCTAGGAGCGTATCTGTTTTACTCGGCCGAGTGAATATATATACTCGGCTGAGTAGCAGTTATACTAAAATCAGGAAAATAAACAGAGAGTTGGGTACAGCAGACTTCCTTTGTTCGTGAGCGGCTCGGCCGGACGAACTCGTGTACTCGGCCGAGTGACTAGTATACTCGGCCGAGTGAGCCTTGTGTTCTGCTGTTTGTCTTCGTATGGGCTCTAAACTCCGTCTTTCTTCCTCCAGTCGATCTCATCTTCCGCCTAAGCATCGAGTGCCTTCCTGGGGCGCTCCTCGTCGCATTGTGCATCCTCCTAATGATGGGTACCTCATTCTCCTCTCCTGTCAGGAAAAATAGGACCCGTTATCACAAGATTTTTGGGCGAACGACTCAAAACACTAAAAATTTCTAAAACAAGAATAAAAGAAAAGTAAAAATAAAGCAATAACCGTCGGGTTGCCTCCCGACAAGCGCTCGTTTAAGGTCGTGAGCTCGACCCCCTATGATTTTCAATTAATGCGGGATGTTTGGTGCATATGAGATGCACTCATCAAACTTTCCGGGGAGAACTCTTGGATTCGGAAGTTGCGGCGGCGTGTTCTCCCTCGGTGGTCTCCCGTCTCGAATAGTGTTGGGGGAAGGCTCCCCCAAGCTAGCATTTTCTCCGGTCAACGGCTTCACCGGTGACGCCGATTTCCGTATCGGCGGAGCTTTCTTCGGAGACTTTAATTTCGAGAGCTTGCAGAGCTCTCGAATCCTTGCAACATCAGCGTCGCCTTCATCATTTTCAGCGGAGAAGTCGGGGGAATCATTCTTCTTCTCTTCATGGCCTAAATCCGGGCCTTCCTCGAAATCCTCATCGAATAGAGCGCCAATGGAGTGAGGGATCGCCTCCTCAATTACCTCATCAAGGAGGTCCATGTAGTCAAGCTCCTTGTGGTAAGGCATGTGTTTCATAGCCTTAGGAATGTGAAGCTCCACCTCGATGTTGCCGACGTTTAAAGTTAGGGTACCTTCTCGCACGTCGACAATGACACCGGCGGTGGCGAGGAACGGGCGTCCAAGTATCAATGACGTATCTCCCTCCTCCTTAACGTCCATGATCACGAAGTCACATGGCAAGCATATGCCCCCCGGGACTTGTAGCGGGATGTCTTCGGTGATCCCAACCGGCCTTGTTATCCGTCCATCGGCTAATTGTATCCGCATGTCGGTAGGTTTCAACTTCGTCCCGGTGTTTAGCCTTAAGAACATGGAGAGAGGCATGAGGCTCACACTAGCCCCTAAATCTACCAACGCCTTTTGTAGAGGGACACCGCCCAAGGTGCAAGGGATTCGAAAACTCCCCGGATCTTTGAATTTGGCCGGCTCCTTCTCTCTCTTGGTGAACCAAGAGCCCTCCTCGGCTAGCATGATCTTTTCCTTCCTCTTCCCCCCCCCCCCCCCCCCCCCGAAATCAAATCCTTTAGAAATTTAGCATATGTGGGGATTTCCACGATGGCATCGAGGAAGGGAATGTTGAGGCTAACTCCTCTCAGATACTCGAGAAACTTTGCTAGCCTTTTCTCCATTTTCGCTCTAGCAAGCCTTTGGGGGAATGGGACCGGTGGCATGAAGCGCCTCTCCTCAATCAATCGCTCTGCTCTAGATTTCTCCTTTTCTTGCGGCTCTTTCTCCTTCTCAACTTCAACTACCGGCTCAATTGGCTCTAAACTTTCCTCCACGGGCTCCTCGGTAGGAATCATGGCGGGGGTGGTATCCTTCCTGCCTCTAGTAGTAACGGCAATCACGGCATTGATGTGGCCGGTGTTGCCCCGTGGGTTTTGCTCGGGTTGCGCCGGCAATTGTTGAGTATTCCGATTGAGCAACGCCAATTGCTCCGAGATTTGAGCTACAACGGTTGTAAGGGAGTCTTGGCCCGCCTTCAAGGTAGCATTGACCTTCTTTTGCTCGACCATAAACACCTCCACTCTAGCTTCGAATTCGGATTGTTGTTGAGCTTGTGGAGGGTTTTGATTTTGATTTCTCCACCCTTGATTGTATCCGGGCGGCCTATAAGGTGGAACTTGTTGCTTCGGTTGGAAATTTTATTGTGGAGGCCCCCTCGGCGGATAGTGTTGTTGTTGGGGTGGTGGTGGTGGTCGAGCTTGTTGAGGTGGTTGTTGTGGCGGGTTCAAAGCTCCTTCATTGTTGGCGTAAGAGAAACCGGGATGATTTCTTGTGGCCGGATTGGCCCAATATCCTTGGTTCCCCGTGACATATTGTACTTGCTCCAAGGATCCTTCTCCTTGCTCTCCTCCCAAATACATGGCTTGAGATTGGTCTTGCCAATCACACATTTGGTTCGTTGGCGCGGAGGTGGAAGGGGTTCCTTGGGGCTCCGTGATAAGCTTCTCCAGTCTCTCCACTACCTTGTGGAGAGAATCAAACTTGCTAGTAAGCTCCGCTACGGCCTTCGCCTCATAGATACTAGTTGGATTCAAGGAGGACGTAGAGTGTCCTCGCTCATCGCCCCATTGTTGATTGTTTGAGGCCATCTCCTCAATTAGGGCCGTAGCTTCTTCGGGAGTCTTTGATAAGATAGCACCATTCGCCGCGGCATCAATAATTTGTTTGGTCCCCGGTTGGAGACCATTGTAGAAGCTATGGACTAGCTCCCAATCTTCAATGCTATGGTGCGGGCATTGATGCTGCAGATCTTTAAAACGCTCCCAAGCCTCATAGAGCGTCTCTTGGGGTCCTTGCTTGAAGGACATAAGAGCGCTCCGGATCTTCACCGTCTTGGAGGGCGGATAGAACTTGTCAATGAATGCACTCGCCAACTCGTCCCAAGTGGTGAAGACTCCCTGAGCTTGCGTCCTCAACCAATAGAGTGCTTTGTCCTTTAGTGTGAAGGGAAATAGACGCAGTCTGATGGCATCGATGGAGAACCCCGGCATCTGAAATGTGGCGCACTTCGACAAGAATAACTGGATGTGGTAGTGGGGATTTTCATGGGCATTGCCATGAAATGGATCCTGCTGCATCAGAACCACTAGTCCAGTCTTCAGCTCAAAGTTCTTGTCAGCCGCCAACTCCGGCATGGCAATGGATGAGGTCGTAGACGAGGTCTTAGGCCGGAGCCTATCGCGAATAGAAATTATCCTTGCCATTCTTGCCGCTAATTGGTCCGCAGTTTCTGGGTTGGTCATAAACCTCCCTTCCTGATCTTGTCTCCTCTCCGCTCTAATTCTCCGCGCGGTACGTTCGATCTCGGGATCAAATAATATAGCTTCAGGGTACGCAGTGGATCTCGTGTACATGCACAGGAGAACAAAGTTTCAAAGAAGCGATTAGCACAATGGAAGGGTTAGGTAAAAATAAAGAAATAAAATAAAAAAAGAAAGAAATATCTAGGGTGGTAAGATCAAATGCAATCGCCTCCCCGGTAACGGTGCCAAAAACTTGATCGCTACGGAATGTAACCCAAAGAACGGTTGTAGTTTTACCGTAAGCGCACGGTATAGCGGCGAGCGGGTTATCGAACACAGGGAGGACGAATGACTGTGCTTATTCAAATCAACCTGGCTATTAAGAAGAGAGAAATTTGCCTTTGACGATCCTGTCACAATCGTCAGACAAAGTACGGAAATATCAAATCAAATAAAGAACGTCTAGGGAATGGGGAATTCCCGCTACTCACCGTATTTCGTAAATGTGGTTCATTGGTATCAAAATTGCTAGCATAAAATTTTGGATGAACTAGTCGCAACTGAATGTAATACCTAGCTCACGCTCTCGTGCTGTTGCCGGTCTATAGCTATCCTAGGTTCGGGTCCAATCTCTTGCAAACCCTAGCCTAGGGGAGCTAGCATTAGGATCAACATCATCGTTCAATCGCGCCCCGAGCCCACTCTCGTGCAAACTTAGGCCACGACCTAGGTTGGGATAGTTCCTACCCGTCCAATCTCTTGCAAACGGGTATCATCATGGAATTGCAACCGGAAACCCTAGTATCGGTCCAATCTCTTGCAAACCGATACTATGGAAATTCGATTCCAATCCAATTCGGATTTCTAGGGTTTCCTATCGAATTGGGATCCAATCTCTTGCAAATCCCAATCGATATGAATATCTAGTCATCCGTAGTAAATTGATCCCAATCTAATCCCTAATAGCAATTCTAGCAAAATTTCTACCAATTCATCACAAATATGAAATTGGGCTCGTAGGGTTCATCCCCACGCCCCAAGACGTGGAGACTACTCACAATTCATAGCACAAACACAAAAATAATCAATGAAATTAATAAGAGAATTCATCACAATATTGAGATATGCACTAAAAATAGAATTTTTAGAGAAGAGAGACACAAACCAATGAAGTTCTTCAAATAATTCAACAAAAACCAACTTTTGTCTCCTCTCCAATCACAAGAATAAAGCTAAAAAGTTAATCTAAAAAGCTGCAAAAATCTAAGAGACAGGCTCTCTAAACTAGGGTAAAAACAGGGGTTAAATACCCCTCAAAATCGTCCAAAAAACTGTGACCAAAATGCCCCTGCGCAGCCTGAAATCCGCAATTTTCGCTACAGGCAGCGCGTCGCACTCGGCCGAGTGACAAAAGTCGCTCGGCCGAGTGAGAAACCCTGTAAATTTCCAGTAAGTCTGGGTCTTCGGGGGTCTTCACTTCGGGAGTCGCTCGGCCGAGTGAGTTGTCGTCACTCGGCCGATGGCTTCTTGGTACTCGGGCGGTCGGCATTTGCCACTCGGCCAAGTGGGTCTTCTGAAGCTCAGGCAGACGAAAAACAGTAAGTTGGCGCTTTTTGACATGCGTCGTCTGGGTGCCACTCGGGCGGACGGGATCTCGTCACTCGGCCGATGTGGCTTCCGATGCTCAGTCGAGTGCACGTATGAAACGTATCCGATCTGGTCGGCCGAGCAATGTCTCGCTGGTCGGCCGAGTGACTCCTTCACTCGGCCGAGTGGGACACCAAAAATGCCCAAACAGCTTGTTTTGGCCTCCTCGTCACTCCTGCGACGTCCTTTCTTCTTCCGCTCCTCTCCAACAGCAGAATACCCCTCGGGGAGGTCATCGGTGACACTCTGGAGTAGGCGTATCTCGAGATCACTCCAAATCGCTCCAAATCACCTGAAATTCGACAAAAACAAGAAATCGTGAAAAGCATCACAATATCGTCGATATATCGTGAAAAACATGATTTGAGCGATCTAAATGGAATGCAAACATGCGGGAAAAAAGTGTAAAATAAGGAGTGATCAGTTACCGTTACAACTAGAGGCGGGAAGGATACCACTCCCGTCATAATTCCAACCGAGAAACCCGTGGAGGAGAATGTAGAGCCAATTGAGCCGATCATTGAAGTCGAGATGGAGAAAGAGCCGCAAGAAAAAGAAAAGTCTAGAGCGGAGCAATTGATTGAAGAGAGGCGTTTTATGCCACCGGTCCCATTCCCTCAGAGGCTTGCTAGAGCAAAAATGGAGAAGCGACTAGCGAAGTTTCTCGAATATTTGAGAGGGGTAAGCCTCAATATTCCCTTTCTCGATGCTATCGTTGAGATCCCGACATACGCCAAATTTTTAAAGGATTTGATTTCGGGAAGAAAGAGGAAGGAGAAAATTATGCTCGCCGAGGAGGGCTCTTGGTTCACCAAGAGAGAGAAGGAGCTGGCTAAATTCAAAGACCCGGGGAGTTTTCAAATCCCTTTCACCTTGGGCGGCGTCCCTCTACAAAAGGCGTTGGTGGACTTAGGGGCTAGTGTTAGCCTCATACCTCTCTCTATGTTCCTAAGGCTTTATACCGGCACGAAATTGAAGCCTACCGACATGCGGATACAACTAGCCGATGGTCGGATCATAAGGCCGGTAGGGATCGCAGAGGACATCCCGCTACAAGTCCCGGGGGGCATATGTTTGCCATGTGACTTCGTGATCATGGATGTTAAGGAGGAGGGAGACACGTCGCTAATACTTGGACGCCCGTTCCTCGCCACCGCCGGTGTCATTGTCGACGTACGTGAAGGAACTCTAACATTGAATGTCGACAACATCGAGGTGGAGCTTCATATTCCCAAGCAATGAAACACATGCCTTATCACGAGGAGCTGGACTATATGGACCTCCTTGACGAGGTTATTGAGGAGGCGATCCCCCATTCGATCGGCGCTCTATTCAAGGAAGATTTTGAGGAGGGGACGGATTTGGACCAAGAAGAGAAGAAGAAGCATTCCCCCGACCTCTCCATCGAAGTTGATGAAGGCAACGCTGATGTCGCGAGGATTCGAGAGATCTGCAAGCTCTCAAAATTGAAGTCTCCGAAGAAAGCTCCGCCGATACGGAAATCGGTGTCATCGGTGAAGCCGAGGACCGGAGCAAGCGCTAGCTTGGGGGAGCCACCCCCCAACACTATTCGAGACGAGAGACCACCGAGGGAGAACACGCTGCCGCAACTTCCGAATCCAAGCGTTCTCCCCGGAAAATTTGACGGGTGCATCTCATATGCACCAAACATCCCGCATTAATTGAAAATCATAGAGGGTCGAGCTCACGACTTTAAACGAGCGCTTTTCGGGAGGCAACCCGACGATTATAGCTTTATTTTTACTTTTTCTTTATTTTTGTTTTAGTAATTATTAGTGTTTTGAGTCGTTCGCCCAAAAATTTCGTGATAACGGGTCCTATTTTTCTTTGGCAGGAGAGGAGAACGAGGTACCTATCATTAGGAGGAAGAACGAGGCGATGAGGAGCGCTCCAGGAATGCGCTCGATGCTTAGGAGGAAGATGAAATCGACTGGAGGAAGAAAAACAGAGTTTCTTCTATCTCCCTAATATTTCTGCCTTACTCTTGAGGGCTCTAGCAAAGCCGCGAGGGGTTCGGATTCAGATCCGAAATCTAGGCGGAGGTTTCACTTGCGTGAAACTTTCTTCGGTGGTTGGTTGGCTCGGCGACACGGGATTGATCGCCTCGAGATGCGGAGCGGTTCGAGGAGCGGTTCGGGGAGCGGTTCGGGGAGCGACTCGGCGTGGGACGGGAGCGGCTCGGAAGAAGGTGCGGAACATCTCGCCTGCTCCAGGGTTGAGATTCCGGGTATGTGTTTAATTAAGCATTAGTTTAATTTAATCGCAGTAGGCTAGATCCTTCTTGGGATGGTCAGATACATCCCAAGTCGGCATAAATCTTGGATTAGGGTCTTGGACTTTAGGGTTAAATGTTAATTAGATTAACATGTTTATTTTTCCGCTGCTTTTATGTCTATGTTCCGTCCGACTTAGGACGGGCATAGAGTTTTTGTGCCCTAAGGGTCCTAGAAAACCCTACATTGGTATCAGAGCTATGTCTGTGTTACGATCTAGCCTGCGATTTCTTTAAACACATGAAATGCTTTTAAATACTTTTAAAAATGTTTTTAAAGTTATGAGATAAATTTTAAAAATGTTTTTGATGTTTAAAAATCTATGTGATAAATTTTTGAATATGGAAATTTTTAAATGACGTTTTAAAATTTATGTGATAATTTTTAAAACTAATTTTAAATCTTTTAAAATTTATGCGATAAGTTTAAAGTGCCTAAAAATTTTATATGATAAATTTTTAAGCATGAAAGTTTTTTAAAATGATGTTTTAATTTTATGAGATATTTTAAAACTGATTTTAAAGGTTAAAATTTTTATGCGATAAATTTTTAAAGTAGCATGCAAATTTGTCATTTTAAAGACAAGTTTTTATGAGATAAAAATAAAATATTTTTAAAATCATATTTTAAATTTAAATGTTAAATTTATGTTTGCATGATAAAATTGTTTATGTGATAGACATTGTTCTATTTAAATTTTTAAATAGTTGGACACGTTTATTTTATGCGATAAAATTAGTGTAATCTTATGTTAATGGCTATGCATAATCTTGTCCCTTATTTTATAACACAAGACAACCCTTTAGGTTAGCCATTAAGAAATGATTAAAATTTATTACTTGAATTTTAATGACATGCTATGTTTTAATAAAACGTTAACAACCATTCAAGACCTAATTCCTGATTAGGGTAGTCATTTTAATGAATTTTTAATTCTAATTGTTATAATTAATTTTCATTAAAGGACTTCGCTTTTAGCGTTGGTTAATAAATTTATTAAAATCCTAATAACGATTAGGATAGCACGTGAACCTTATAGTTGATAAGGACTTAATAAAAGTTATTAAACAAATCCTAAAATTTTGAATTTAAGGATTCAACTAGTTGATAGGATTAATTAGTTGTTAATAAAAGTTGTTTAGTCTATGGCACACATACAAAAATGACAAGCTTCATTCAATGGACCATGATCCAGTCAATGTGCTTGGCTAAGAGTTCTGGATCACCCTTTAAGGGATAGTGATCCTGGCTTAGTCAATTCCCTGGCTGTGTTCCGCTGGACCGCAATGTCGCGAATCATGATTGTATGACACTCTGGACTATATCTAAGTCAAATACGTTAATAATCTTTTTCAAGATTAGCCGTAGCCCTCCTTGTTTTTGGGGTTGGCAACTATAGGACCCATGTTATAGTTGTTGAGCTACACTCAAGCTTAACATGGCAACCTTATAGAAACCAATTCCTTAAATACATAAGATGAAATCTTGACTGACCCAAACCGTCGTCTCGTACACCGAGCGCCGGCGTAAGTTGAGTCAGAGATGTAGTCTGACTAGATGTAGTCTAAGACCTGACCCAAACCGACGTGTCGTGAATACACCGAACGGCGGGGCAAGTCAAGCTTGACACGAAAACAAGGGTCCGACTAGACTAGACATTGTGATTTGGATGAGCACACTCATGATCACAAATGGCTAGGGGCAAAAACCGAATAAGAGAGTCATATCCGATATGATCGACGAAGAGTCATCTTCCGATCGCAGAGTCAAGCGACTTGTTGAGCTACACTCAAGGTTGTTAGGCTCAAGGTGATTGGACCTCTACCCATTAATTTTAGTTCGATTAAATCGTTTGTTATTAAGCTTTGAAACGATCGTAAAAATAGTAGGAGGATATAGATAGATAAAAGCCATTCTACCTATATTTAATATTGAACATATGCTAAACTAGGGCAAGACTATGTTTACCGAAGAAATCAAATGTAATATTTTATTAAATAAGTTAACTGGTCAAATAGGTTGATTAATTGAATATCGAGTTAAATTCTAATTGATATAATTAAAACTATATTCTCGTTGACATTTAAATGACCTTCTAAAGAACAGACTTAAGAAATATGATTTCATTCAGTTCTGGGTCCAACAAATAAATTCACGCTACATGTCACTCGTCTCTATATGAGGCAGCTTGAACATATAGGATATTCGAAGTATGTTTCTCCCTACAACTTGTCGAGCTACCCTCAAGGTTGTATGGACAAACAATTTTGATCCGCAAAGTTCGAAATTCGATCCAATCGTTTGAGTCGAATACGAGTGCATGAGCGATGCAAGACTATGTATCCCAACCGGATCTTGAGACAAGCAACTTCTTCAGCTACACTCAGATTGCAAAGCTCAAGCGTTTGGATACATAAGATGCTTGCATAGCTATTTATTTATTTTGGGCTATTTAATATCTAAATGTGATTTAGAAAAGGAAGAAGGCACACCAGAAAGTCAATCGAGTTAAATAGTTTAATTTATCATTAGTAAAGGCATAAGTAGGAGGAAATGAAATGTGACATATTTTGATGTCACGATTTCATAATTATTGTTATACAAAAGGTTAACACCTTTTGCCGAATGTCGTCACATTGCCTCTAAAGCAATGAGTAATATGTATAACGATAATATATATATTAAATGTTAATATATAAATACACAAGATAGTAGCAAACTTATATGGCAAGATAGACTAGGCCGTATCGAGAGACTAAGCTTCACAAGTCACATAAAGAGGGGTCTGACCTCTCGTATTATGAAGTCTACGGACACTTGTGAGTCTTATCCTCTTAGATAAAATGGCTGAAACCCATCTGTAAGACAGTGGGAGAATGAGTTTTCGAACTCAGTCTCGTACATACTGATGTACCCGAGTCTAGATTAACCAAAATAAGTTATTCGTATATTTTATTAAGACACATGTTCTTGATGAAACACAAGTCTGATAAAATAAAGAACAAAATGACTAAAGTATTTAAACTGATTCGATTAGATCGAATGGTCAAATACTTAGCTACATTAAATCTTGCGTAATTAAAAGAAAATGTGATTTTCTCTCAGGTCAAGCCTGTTAACACATCCGTGTGTTAAAAGGTATGATCACACTTAGTTAGACTTGGTTTGATCCATTGTAAGTGACTCTGAGTTAAGTCCTCCTTCTGGGTTAAGTCCCAGATAGTAATGCCTAGGTTTTGATAATGTTCTGTGAGGACATTATCAATAAGATATTCATAAAATCAATCATTGAGAAGTTGTAAAATTACTCGAATCTCGTGAGACGAAGAGTCGAGTTAGACATCATAATTGATGATGACTTAGCCAACTTCTAGGATGAAAATTCGGAGTAGTAACTCCGATTTAAAATTTGATGCAATCAGAATAGGTCCGTGTGCGTAAATAAATTTTGGAATTTAGTTTACGTGCCCAAAGAAAATGTTTCCTCACTTTCTACAAGTAAATCTTTAAGTTGAAAGATTTGTGCAGAAAGGAAAATAGTGAAGTGCAACCATGTTGGTCGAGAACGGTTTTCATCCTAATTCCTATAAAATGGATTATGTTGAAATCGTCTCGCCAGCAGATGTGCACAGATCTACTCGGACCAAGCTCGATGTAAAACGCTCAAAGTTGACCATGAAAATTGGAACATTCACTTATAAGTTCGTTTCTCTAAATATGATTTAGACGGACCAACTTATATGAATTAACCAAGAAAGTTTTCAAGGCCAGTGGGAGCGTATAAATTACATGTGAGACATCAAAGGGATGGAACATTTATTTTGACAAAGTTATCAAATGGTTTGACACTTTATCAGAAATAGAAATGAGCCATTTGAAATGACCATTAAAAAATTTTAATGATTATCGTAAGGTACGATGAACTGGATAAGATCCAAGTAAATAAAAATATTATGGATTCCGAAAGACCAAGTGAATTATTTGAATGAGATTCAAATGGTTGGTCTAACATGAACATAGAAACCCCTTAAGTCTATAGTGTAGACGGTTTTAGCAGATCCACTCACGAAGGCTCTACCACATGAAGTCGGGAAAACTTATGTATAAAAACGGTATAAGATACCGAGATAAATGGGCCGGAGTGCAAGTGGGAGATGTTGAGAGATAATACCCTCGAGGCAATCTATCTCCATGTGTGAATAGCACAAACATCTTGTTCGAAATAACAGTAAGCTGTTTGGTAATAATTTATCTAAGTTATGTTATAATTAGATATTAACTTAGGTAAAGTCCTGAGACTTTATGCAAGGTCAAACAGGTATCGAGATGAGTATCTCGATCATGGAGAAATGTTTGACCGTCTGTAGCATAAGTCTAAAAGGGTTCGTGGTCGTAGATGTTTCGAGATAAGGATATCGAAACATCGGATAGATCATTGTGTCTTAGTCTTCACCGTTTAGCGGTGGCGATGATCTCATGATCGCTTGACTTGGCGAAGTCAAAGATGAGACACAGGTGCTCATTAGAGAATGAGTTCACTGAACGATCCACAAGAGTTATCATATGGTTAATTTGACCAATCTGTCAATGATAACTCTGAGTGATGATAGGCTAGTTGGTCTTTTGACTTGAGGTCATTTTGACAAACCTATGAGTGAACGGTGCTACTTAGATCAACTGACCTAGCTTCGAGGCAAGGCCTGTCAAAATATCTTTTGATTGGGTGACACTTGAAGCATATGAGGAGAGTAATGACCAAGAGAGGATTTGTCTCTCCCGGTCAATGGGAGTTAGTGTCGTAGGGTTAGTTCAGTCTTTAGCAAAATCTCTGGCCAGATTTTGTTGGAAGAAGTCCAACATTATTTGACTAAAGATCGATAGAAACTAACCGGAGTCAAAGTTATTGGGGTTGACAGTTTGACCGTACCCTAGAATTGACTTACACGACATAGTTTAGACGAAAAGACTATAACTGCGGAATTCATCACGGAAACAGTCAGGGTGGTCCCGACAATACTCATGTCAATGAGTCAACCACATAATGATGATTCCTGAAGCAGGGACGGCAACCACTGCTCGTGGTCACTAACGTATAGGGCTTCGAGCCCAACCTGTTGTAAGGGTTAGGCTGTAGGGTCTCACACAGAGTGCGATCTTCGTCTAGTAATAGGTAGAAATTAGTTAGGGAGAATAATTTACATTTGATGCAAGGGATAAAATATTGCAAAAGATGTTTGCAATCATCTCCTGCATTCAGGATAAATGATCCTGAGTGCAAGTGGGAGATGTAGAGGAATATGCCCTCGGATCATTTGTATTTGATGCAAATGAAAATTTAAGCTTAGATAGGGATTATTTTGCATTTGATGCAAAAAAGATTAAATGTGTTTTAAATAGTTTAAGACAATATTTAATAATATTAACGCAAGGAAAAGTTCACGGGTAAGACGGGAATGTCCCGGTCTAGACCCAGGTTCGAACGGCGTCCAAATCGGACGCCAAATTCTCAAGATATGCCCAAAACAGCCCAAAGGGTCTGATCAGGTCAGACCAGGCAGACCAGCCCAGTCTGAACCTGGTTTGGCCAGTAAGGCCTAGGCCGGCCTGAGCCTGGGCACCCAGACCCGCCTGGGCCTGGGCCCAGACGGCCCAGGGCGCCTAGGCGCTGGGCGCCCAAGCGTTCTAGGCCGGGCGCCCGTGCCCAGGTCTGGGCAAGCGCCCAGTCAGCCTTTTTGGGGCAGTGGGGCCCACTTGCTGGGCCCCACTAATGGGTGCAAAACCCTAGATCTATTGGGCAGATTTGACGGCTAGTTTTTGCGAAAAACAAGTCGTATGCTGAATTTTGGACATACAATTGAGTGGTCAAACGAACTCCGATTGACGAACGGTTTTTTCCTATGTGTTCACCGTTGAACACCCTTTGAATTGATAGGTTGTATCAATCCTGAAGTTCAACGGTGAGGGAGTTAAAATTCACGAAAGTTTGCACTTTGTGAAGTACAAACTAACTTGATTTTATTAACCCAATGAATAGTCCCACATCGGATTTTGAGTAAAGGGGAGCAGTCAGCCGCCTATATAAATAGGGGTCTGCTCTCCTCCTCAAAACTCGTCCTAAGCTCTAGATCTGAGCGGCTCTCGTAAATGTTGGAGCATGCTCGGATCTAAGCTTAAATTAATATTTCTTCTAACTCCCTAATATTTCTGCCTTACTCTTGGGGGCTCTAGCAAAGACGCGAAGGGGTTCGGATTCAGATTCGAAATCTAGGCGGAGGTTTCACTCGCGTGAAACTTTCTTCTGCGGTTGGCTGGCTCGGCGACACGGGATTGATCGCCTCGGGATGCGGAGCGGTTCGAGGAGCGGTTCGGGGAGCGGTTCGAGGAGCAGCTCGGCGTGGGACGGGAGCGGCTCGGAAGACGGTGCGGAACATCTCGCCTGCTCCAGGGTTGAGATTCCGGGTATGTGTTTAATTAAGCATTAGTTTAATTTAATCGCAGTAGGCTAGATCCTTCTTGGGATGGTCAGACCCATCCCAAGTCGGCATAGATCTTGGATTAGGGTCTTGGACCTTAGGGTTAAATGTTAATTAGATTAACATGTTTATTTTTCTGCTGCTTTTCTATCTATGTTCCGTCCGACTTAGGACGGGCATAGAGTTTTTGTGCCCTAAGGGTCCCAGAAACCCCTACAAATACAATCTCACACAGAGATACCTCACCCAGAGAATTTTGGATTCTGTCACAGAGAAATCATTGCTCTCACACAAAGAGACTTTTGCTCTCTCACAGAGAAACTCAACCAACCCTACACAAGGGTTAACCTCTCACAAAGAGAGGAACTAGCTCTCACAAACAAAGCTAAGGTTTCAATTTACACAAAGATGAAATAAATGCTCTTACCTATGCCTTGAGATGAACTTACTTGATATAAAGATGAAGGCATGGAAGAGGATCTCCAAATGATGAGATTTGCTTGAATGCACTTGGATGATTTCCTTTGAGCTAAGCTTCAATTCATGAAGAGAGAAATGCTCATGAGAGGGAAATGAGGGATATTAGGAGTTGCGTATAAATCTTTTAATGATTTGCAAATGAGTTAAGAGTTATATAAGAACTAAGCTCACTCCTATATGTAGGAAGTCCCAAAACCCCCATAAAACCCAACGAAAAAAGCCAAAAGAGAAAATCTGCAATTGCTATAATCTGGCATTTTACGGCAGAGATAGTCGACTGAAGAAGGACTGACAGTCAACTAGTCAACGGCTATAAAATTCCCAACGGATATAATCTGAGGCAGGATAGACGACTGTAGAAGACTACACAGGCGCCTGAAAATGTGCAGTGCCTGAATATCCTTGAGCAGGCGACTGTAACAAGGGATAGACAGAAATAGAGAGAATGCAACTTCCGCACTTGTGCATTCAGACGACTGATGACCAAAGTCCAGGCGCCTGAAAATATACAAGCGACTGTAAACTCTGAATCAGTCGGTTGTCACACAAAGTGGATTGATGCCCAGAAAATGCAAGTTATGCACTTTGACATACAGACGACTGTAGGACAATTCCCAGGCGCCTGATGGAAGACATGCGCCTGAATAATGAACATCAGTCGTTTGTTCCAAAAGCTCAAGAATGAGTCAATAAAAGTTGACTTGAGCTATGCACACCAGTCGAATGTAGAAGGTCGGCCAGGCGCCTGGAATCACCCAGTCGCATGTCCTTTCTACAGCAGTCGCCTGTTGGAGAGCCAGAGACTCCAATTGAGTCATTTGGCATGGTGAACCTATTGGGTTGGATTCTATGATAATCTTAAGGTTCACTAAGATGGTTATATGCATACACAAGTATGAGTAGACCATCTATCAAGGCATTACATTAAACCTAGACTCAAAAAAGAGAAAAGTGTTATGAGTTGAGGGAGGCTTTTGGCCTCCCTCCCCTCATCATCTCACCATTACTCCCCACTAAGTTAGTGGGGAGTCCCTTGGACTCCAAAATCCTATTTTTAATGAATATATAGAGAGCCATGGCTTATGCCATGGTTACTCCTAATTGGAGATTGTTTACACTTTCTCAATATTCTCTAACACGTTATCAGCACCTACGCTCTTATCTTTTTGAGCTTTTCATCACGTCTCCTTTCAAAAATTAAACCCTTACGCGCGAAGGAATCTATTGTTGCGGCGTACCGTTGCGACGATCCTTTTTGGCTTATTAGGAGCATGGATTGGTTAGGGTTTTTTATGATGTTTGTTGCGCGAAGGGCCCTGTCCCGCGCCGCCCCCTCCCCCCAAGATGGGGGGCTGACCTGCGCCGCCCCCGGGAGGGGGGCCTGTTCCGACGCCACCCCCCCCCCCCCCCCCCCCCCCGAAGTGGGGCCGTTCATCGTCCCCCCTCCCCGAAGGGGGCTCTGGCATCCCGCCCCCCCCCCCCACCAGACTGGGGGGGCTCCAATGAATCAACCCCCTCGGACGGGGGGGCTCCAGTGACCCGCACCACCCTCCCCCAGACGAGGGCCCCCCCGACAGCGGGGGGGTCTTCGATTATCAAACCCCCCCAACGGCGAGGGGGCTCTGTGATTCCACCCCCCCCCCCCCCCCGACGGGGGGTACTCTAGCTGTGCCCCCCCCCCCCCCCCCCCGCGGCGGGGGGAGGCTCTTGCTGCACAGCGGGGGCTCTATTTGGATCTTGGTTTTTTTAGGACTGTTCATATTCCCTTAAAATTTATTGGATTTTGGGATTGTTCATATTCCATTACAATTAACTTTTAAAATTGGTTTAAGGGTTTATGTCCAATTATATTTAATAAATTGGATGGCTGATTAATAGGCCTGAAGCCTACTACATATAATTAACTCATTTTGTCTGGTTATTTGGGCCAGAAGCCCATATAATTTAAATTACTAATTAAATTGATTTTCATTTTGCTTATGGGCCTACATCCCATATCAGAATAATAATTAATTTTGTATTCTAATTTGGGCCTGAAGCCCAGTTTATAACAATGAGTATAAGTTTTATGGGCCAGCAGTCCCATTCAGATTATTAATTAATTTTGATTTCTCAATTGGGCCAGCAGCCCAGTTAATCCAATTGCAAAATGAATATGTTAATTAAATTTTTGCAAATGGGCCTGCAGCCCAAATATTAAATTAATTATTAAAATGATTATTATTTTATTTATGGGCCTGCAGCCCCAATCATAATAATAATTCATTTTAAATTCTTGATTGGGTAGGTAGCCCAGTTAGTCAATTTTCTAGCATTATGTTAAATATCACTCTTTCATTATTATTTATGGATTATTAGAATTTTTCAAAATATAATTATCTTAAGGATCCTGCGACCGCTCTGGCGTTAGTCATCTAACCTAACGGTGTATGACGTCTCCCCGTGGTCCGAGAGATTATTATATTTTATAGTTCCTTTTTCCATATCATATATGCATGAGTTATATGCGTGGTTGTTTGTGCCTGTAGCATGTTTAAAACAACGTGGATATTTATATAAGTTAAAATGTGTTTTTGGGATCGGCCAGTTTGATACCTTTAATATTCCTTGCACTTTTATTTTCTTTTGAGAGAATTGTAAGTGAGGATTAAGTGTATTAATGCCAAATACCGGTGTACCAACATATGAAGACGGAGGTGAAATTTGCAAAATATAGGGACCCATTCTGGGTTTTCAACTTGTATTTTTCTTTTCTTTATAAACTGTAAATAGGACTTTGGACTTTGTACGTTTTTTGGGTATCTGGCCGATCCCCACATTTTACTTATTTTATTCTTTATGCATGAATTTACATTTTAATTAATTCATGCTTATTTTAAATTGCATAGATAAATGGCAAAATTGACAAGCGTCGATTTTGAAGTTCTTGATGCTGCAGGAAAGAATTACCTGAGTTGGCGAGTGGACCTGAAGTTCCACTTGCGTTCGATGGCCCTCCTTGGCTCAATTTTGGCTCCTTCATCGGCCCCAGCGGCGGCCGATGCTTCTACTGGTAAGGCCCCAGAAGCGGCCCAACCATTTAGTAGCACTCCTACCACTGTCTCTGATGTGGATAAGGTGAAAGCCATTATCTATATTAGGAGACATATAGATCGGACCTTAAAGGCCGAATACCTTACAGTAGAGGACCCAATTGAATTGTGGATAGCTCTGGAGGCACAGTATAAACATCAAATGGATGTAATATTACCATGTGCCAGTTATGAGTGGGAAAAACTCAGACTTTAGGACTATAAGTTCGTTGCTGAGTATAACTCTGCACTTCATAATATCACCTCACGCCTGAAGTTGTGTGGTGAAGAAGTGACAGAGCAACGCATGTTGGAAAAGACATTTACCTCGTTTCACGAGAAAGATGCAATCCTTATGCAGCAGTATCGTGAATGCAACTTCACGAAATTCTCTGATTTGATCTCTTGCCTCCTTAGGGCAGAGCAGAATAGAGATTTACTGCTTGCCACTCATAATTTGCGTATGGCTGCTACTGCCACTATCCCTGAAGCCCACCATGTTTCTCCCCAGTAGTGGAAAAACAAGAAGAAGGCTAGAAAGAACAAAGGGAATGTTGTAATGAAGCCAGCACGAGGAGAAGCACCCCAGACCAACAACAACAGAGGAATGAGAAACTTCACTTGGAAGGGTAAGAACAATGACCAAGTGGCAATTCCTAAGAAGAACTGGGAGGATAAATGCCATAGATGTGGCATGACTAGACATTGGTCCAGAAACTACCGCACTCCTCGCCACCTCCAGGAACTGTATCAGGTGAGCCAGAAGTCTCTGCCTGAAACAAACTTGGCTGCTGTTGAGCCGCCAACGGTTTCACTGCAAAAGACTTCGAAAATGAAGACCTGCTCGATTGAGCCCTATCTTTATGTCTATGCATTTAAAATTACATGTAGCTTCATCTTTAGTTTGCTTTCGTACGAACTTTTATTTGAATGTCATTTTACATTTACTTAAATAAAATTTCGCTTTCCTTATAGATGAAGTATGTAATATTGTGGACAGTGCCTCGTTGCACTGGTGTAGCATTAATATTGCCCCCACATACAACAAGACTATAAGATGCAAAATTCTCCCCTTAAACATATAGGAATTTTCCAAGTTTCAAGGATATGTCGTTTTAAACGAACATAGCTTGAAAACTATGGATAATAAATATTGAATATCAATATGTAACTCGTTAAGAGGATGGCCAGAAGACCATCTACTTACGATTTCATTGGACCCCCGTCGGGCCCCTATAATTACAGATATTCATCCTATAGAAAGCCAACTTGACTGAGCACCAGAAGTGCCTTTCATTGCCATAGTTTTTAACTCTAGTAAAATGGACTTGGTCATCCTAGATCAGAGATGATGGACGCATCATCAAATGAATCCATTAGAGAACCTAAAGATTCTTCAAAAGAATGAGTTTCCTTGTCCCCCTTTGTCGTAAAGGCAAACTTATAGAGAGCCTTCCCTCCTGAAAGTGGGATGAGAGTCTCCTGGCTTCATTGAGAGAATACATGGTGACCTTTGCGGGCTTATTCACCCTGCAAGTGGCCCATTTTTGGTACTTCATTGTACTGATAGATGCATCTACTAGATGGTCTTATGTGTGCCTTTATATTCACTCACAACATAGCTTTCCCAAAGCTTATAATGCGGGTGAATTCACTACACATATTTTTCAAGACTTCTGCCAAGTAACTGGCATTGAAATTGAACATCCTATAGCATGTTCGTACTCAAAATGGGTTATCAGAGTCTCTAGTAAAGAGACTCCAATGGATTTCACGTCCATTGTTAAATCCCAGTTGCATGTTGATTTTTAGGGACCAACACACTGCATTCCGCATCGCTTATCACGATACGGCCCTCTTATGGCCATATCTTATTGCTGATGCCGCTTGCTTATGGTTTACCGCCAAGTCTTGATTACTGTGAATTTGATGAACAAAATCTCATTGAAATAGGCACAGTCTAAAGAAGCCTGAAGCTTCTGTGTGAAGATGAGATCCAGAAGATCCTTCACATTCAGACTAAAGTATATCAATTGTCGGATAAATTTACGGACAACCAGAAGATTGTTCGTTCACATGTCCCTGCTGCCAACACGCCAGCTAGGATTGACATTCCCAAAGATGGATGCAATATACCAGCAGCAGAATTGGTTGTACCTAATTTGAAAAGAGGACGCCTGCCAGGTTCAAAATATAAATTTCCTCAAAAGAGGAAGATTCCTGGATATATTAAAATGATCCATCCACAGGATACTGAGCTCAGACCAACAACCTCTCCCCTCCTAATTTCCCCTGCAAAGGAATTAACAGGAGAAATATCATTATATTATGTACGTACTAGAGAGGTACTGGACAGAAATAGCACAGTCGTCGACGACAGCTTTGCTTTCGCTATTGTCATTCACGTCGCTGAATACGACGATGACGTCAACCCACTTTTCTATAGCATAAATGCATAGATTGGCCAAAGTGGGACGAGGCAATAAAAGTAGAGCTGGACTCACTCTTGAAAAGAAAAGTCTTGGGACCAGTAGTCCATACACCTGAATGTGTAAAACCTGTGAATATAAGTTGGATTCCATAAGAAATTGAAATGAAGGAAATGTGATCGGTTTCCTACTAAGCCTAAACTTCTCTGAAAAAGCCAATAAATGCAGCTCATGGACGTTGTGACTGCATACATATACGGTAATATAGATATAGAAATATATATAAAACTTCCAAAAGGGTATACTCTACCCCCAGAGATGAAAGAGAGACGTAGAAACGTCTTCTCCATAAAGGCTACAAAGATCATTAGTTGATCTTAAGCAATATTCTGTCCGTGTATCTTTTCGAAAGATCGTTGACAGGATCTGTGATATTCGTCGTACATGTGGTCGACTTAAAGCTAATAGGATCTCCTGTAGAGACCATTGAGATATCAGATAGCTTTAAGCATACCTTGGAAATGAAAAAACCTAGGTATAACAAGGTACAGCTTACATATTTAACACCTTCGTGGTGGAACCCTTTAATATCCTTCATACACCTGGAGTTTATGAATAATGATGTCCATTCGCAACCTATTAAACATAGATGCTTATTTATGACACCTTCCAAGTCGCTGGAAGAGGGGGGAGGACATCCTAGGTCATGAAGAGCCTATCTCTAGTGTACTTGTTACACTTCTTTATATGGCCAACTGCACGTGTCTTTGATAAAACATCTGCAGTAAAGCTGTTAACACCGATACAATGTTGTCCTGGAGAGCACCACTAAACTGTAGGAAGATATATGCCCATGAGGCAATTTATCTTGATTATACGTCTTGTTTATACCGTATATGGTACGTATTATTCTAAGTATAAGATCGTTTGTATTAACATACTTAGATAATATCCATAGACTTAGAGTTAGGTCCTTACATATCTAGATGAGATCTCGATTATGAGTAAGTAAGAGACCGAATAGAAACGTAAGTCTAAAACGGTTCGTGATCATAGATGTGTCGAGAAACTGGATATCGACACATCGGATAGATCACTGTGTCTTCGTCTTACCTTCGGGTAATGATGATCTCATAGTCATTCGACTTGCTGAAGTCGGAGACGAGACACAGGTGCTCATTGGAGAATGAGTTCACTGAACGACCAAGATAGAGTTATTAAATGGTTAACTTTAATGATCTGTCTTTAATAACTCTAGGGTGATGATAGGTTAGTTGATCCTTAAGACCTGAAGTCATCTGTATAAACCTATGAACGGACGATGTAGCTTAGACCCATGATCTAGCTTCGAGGACCAGTCCTGATGAAAGATCTTAGGTTGGGTTGCACCAGAAGCTCTCTAGGTGAGTAAGTGACTAAGATGGGATTCTTCCACTTCCATTAAAGGGAAGTTAGTGTTATAGGCTCAGTACGGTCTTTATGTTAATCCTCGGCCGGGGTACGTTGCAAGTAGTACAACGTGTATACAATAAAGACCGCCGTATACTGACCAATGTTTGTCTGGATAGGGTTGACAGAAAACCATACCCTAGGGCCAACATCAAACACAGTCTTGACGAAGGGATTTTATCTAACGGAATTCATCACTGACACAGCCAATGCAAACCCTATGATACTTTTGTCAAAGGGTCGATCACGTTATGATGACTCTGAAACAGGGACGACAGCTACTGCTCGTAGGTGACCGTCGTCTAGGGGTTTCGAGCCCCAACCTGTAGTAAGGTCAGGCTGTAGGGTCTCACACCGAGTAGTACTCGTGTCCTTAGTAATAGGAATATAGAATAGAGAGAAAATATCATTTGATGATATTCACAAGTTGAGTTGTGAAAGTTAGTCGCCAATAGCAATAGGGACACAACGTTGCATTAGATGCTAACGTTAACTAAACGTGTTGTAAATTAGTTACGACGAATTTTGTAGGGAACAAACTTGTTGGGAAAGGGTTACCCTGGATGACGGGATCGTCTCGGTCTAAACACAGGTTTCAAACCGCGTCCAAATCGGAGCTCAAACGAGCCCAGAAACGCAGAAAGAGTTCAAGGGGAAGTGGGTTAGGACCCACCGGGCCAAGAGGCCCATGTGCAAGGGCAAAACGGGCGCGGCCCGCTGCTGCAGGCGGGCATGGCCCGCTGTGTGCAGCGGGCGGGGCGCCCGCTGCATTTAGCGGGCGTGGCCCGCTGCACAGCAGCGGCCAGCGCCCGCTGCTTGCAGCGGGGCACGGCCCGCTGCAAGCGGGCGCGGCCCGCTGCTTGCAGCGGGCACAGCCCGCTGCAACAGCGGGCGCCCGCCCCGCTGCTTGCAGCGGGCGGGTGACCCGCCCTTGCCCCCCCCTTCGGGCGGGCGCGCCCGCTAAGTCTAGCGGGCGCGCCCGCCAACTTAAGTCAAATTAGGTTTTTTGAAAACCCAAATGACGGCTACGAATTTTGTGAGGATTGCTAAACTTTGAGCAATTGTTTGAGGGGTCAAACGAAGTCGAAATTCGTCGCCGTCAGTTCCTACGCGTTCACCATCTCCAAGCTCTTCTGATTGATAGCTTGTTTGGTGTCTGAAGTTTAGTATGTGAGGAGAATTAATTAGTTAAAGTTTGACTTTGTGAAAGGCTAACTTTAAAATTGAAATTAAGCCAAATGACTTAATTTATTTTTCCTCTTCATGTGGATTGTCCCACATTGCCCGCAAACGAGATGTTGAGTGCTCACTCCCTATATAAATAGGGGTGCACTCTCCTCGTTGAAAAACACACCAGTCAACGATCGGGTAGCTCCAAATTATTGAGCAAGCTCGGTCCGCGACTAAATCTCTCTCTCTACTTTCCTATTCTCCGGAGTAGTCCTAGCACGACTACGAAGGGGGTTTGGATCTGATCCGGACGTCTAAGACGCGGGTTTCTTCTCAAGTGAAACTTTCTACCGCGTGTGATCGGCTCGGAGGCGAAAGCGGCTCGGGCGGATCGGTGCGAGGGTGCGAGGCGCGGCTCAGGGAGATCGGGTCAACGCGGCTCGGGTACGAGGAGCTTCTCAAGACGGTGCGGTACATCTTGCCTGCTCCAGGGCCAAGATTCCGGGTATGTGGTTAAGCGTTTTTTAGCGTAATTTTAATTAGTCGCTTAGTGTAGATCCTTCTTGGAGTGGTCAGACCCACCTCCAAGTCCGGCATAGATCGGGGCTGGGTTCTGGCTCCCCAGAGCCTAGCTAAATTGTTTAGCTAGTCTAGAAATTTTGATTTCTGTTTTTCCGCTGCGCTTTTGTGCCTCCGTGGTCCCGTCCCGACTTAGGACGGATACGGATCCGAGCTCTGGGGGTCCGCCAAAACCCCAACAGTGGTATCAGAGCTTGTTGAGCTTGAGTACGGGTTCTCGGGTTATGAGCTGACCCGAAGTAATCGCTCTTACTGTACCAAGTCCCGATAAGATGTGGATCTTATAATGGGTTGGGTGTTGTCGAGAGGCATGCCGTAAAACAAGTTTCTGAGGTATCTTGTGACGGGTCTAGGGGTGCCATGGATGATGGGCCTTAACAGCGTCGCAATGATATCAGAGTGATACCCAACAGTGGTATCAGAGCCAACGGTTATGCTATAGATCTACTATAGCGATTTTTTAAATTATTAAAAATGCTTAGCTTGCATGTTCAAACTTTTTTTTTTGGTTTTGAAAATAATTTTGTGTTTCAAAAATTAATTTTGCAACACGGATATTTGTTTAATTTTGGGACAATTATTTTTATGCGATAAATCTAAAAGTAGTCTACTATGTTCTAAACACTTTGTAAATTTTTATGAGACATTAAAAAATTTTAAAAGGTGTTTAAAGTTTATGTAAACTTTAGAAAATTTTATTTTTGGAAAATTAGAATTTTTCTTTAGTTACATAAAGTTAGAAATCTTTAAACTTTATTTGAAAGCTTCTAAAAAGGATTTCTAAAAGATTTTAAAGAGTTTTTAAAATTTTTTTAAATATGTAAATAATAGAAATAATTTTATTTCATGAGATGTAATATAAAATTAATTTCTTTTACTACATAGATGTTTCTAAAAATTTTTATGTGATATTTTAATTTTAGAAATAAGGTAAAAAAAAAATTTTTAAAAGGCCTAGGTTTAAAATTATTAGATAATTTTGAACGACCTAGTTTTTATGCGATAAAATTTTTGGAAGGCTTTAAAAATTTTAATCTTTAATTTTAAAGTGTTAAAATTTAGATTTGCATGTTTGTATTATATATAGATAATTTTAAACTTGCAAATACATTTTATATGTCACTAAAAATGAAACTCTCTTTTATGTGGATAAAGTTAGTTGCTTCATTTCATGTTGAATAATGTATTTCACAAACCTTGTTAGGTTAGCCATTAAAACATGATAGTGACATGCTATGTTTGATAAAACAAAACAACATTCGAACCTAATACCTGATTAGGATAGTCCCTTTGTTTGTAAATCATTTCATTAAAATGTTTAGATAATGATTTTCCTAAGAGACAAAAATGTTGAATTGTTTCATTAAAATCCTAATAAGATTGGGGTAGTAAGTTGAACGTAGAACCTTATAGTTGATAAGGACTTAATAAAAGATGTTCAACAAATCTGAAAAATTTTGAATTTTAGGATCCACTAGTTGATAAGGATTAACTAGTTCTTTTAATTAAAAGCCATTTAGTTGTTTGGAAAAACATAAGATTGATGACAACTCCTTCAATGGATCATGATGTCGGTCAATGTGCTTGGCTAAAGTTTTTGGACCAACCTAGCTAGACTGGGTAACAAGTGGTCCTGGCTTAGTCAATTCCCTGGCCAGCGTCCGCTGGACCGTAAGGAGTCGATTCATGACTATGTAAGTCCATCGACTATACCTAAGTCAATACGATAATAATCTTGTTCAAGATAAATCGTAGCCCTCCTTGTTTTAGGAGTTGGCAACTTTAAGAAACATGTTCCGGTTGTTGAGCTACACTCAAGCCGTGACATGTCAATCTTATAGAAACCGATTTCTTGATTGACATCTTAACCTGACTAAAACCGTTGTCTCATCCCTCGAGCTTCGGCGTAAGTCTAACCAAGAATGTAGTCTAAGACCTGACCCAAACCGGCGCGTCGTGCATACACCGAGCAAAGGGGCAAGTCAGGCTAGACACGAAAACAAGGGGTCCGACTAGGCTAGCCATTGTGATCCGGTTGAGCACACTCATGATCACAAATGACTAGGGGTAAAAATCGATAGGGAATCATAGTAAATATGATTGACGACGAGTTCGTCTACCGACTGCAGAGTCGGACAACTTGTTGAGATACACTCAAGGTTGTCAGACTCAGGGTAGTCGGATCCCTCTCTCACAAATATTATTTTATAATAAATTGTTTATTATTATGGCTTTAAATAAATTTAGTGGGAGAATATAGTTTTATTAAAACCATTAAAACTATACTACGAACATTTACTAACTATAGTATCTATAAAATACAGAATGGATTCGGGACTTAGATACATGGTTGAGAAGAACGTGCTGGATGGAACGAACTACAAAGACTGGCTTAGGAACATCAAGTTGGTCCTTTCCCTAGCCGAATAGGATACGTACTGTTCGAGGACGCTCCAGATAAGCCGGATGAAGATTCGACCCACGAGGAAAAGGAAGCCTACAAATTGTACCAGAGGGATGCAGAGAAGGCCAGGTGCCTTACTCTGGCTTCTATCGATGACCAACGAGTTGCAGAGGAAGCATGAACATATGGATGTTCAAAGTATGCTCCTCAACGCACAAGAGTTGTATGGCAAGCGATCAAGAGCTGCCAAGTTCGAGGCCACTAGCAACCTCTGGGGCACCAAGATGGGGACGGAAACCCGTACAAGATCATGTTATCAAGATGATCGGGTACGTGGAGGACGCCGCCCAGTTAGGATTTGTCCTGGACAATGAGATGTCCACGGACATTATCCTAAAGTCTTTGACTCCCGATTTTAAGCCTTTTATAACTGGCTTTATAATGAACAGCCTTGAGACGGATCTTCGGGTCTCCTCAATATGCTCCGGCAGTTTGAGGAGATTCATAAGAAGCCGGCTGCACTGGTTGTTGGCTCTGCTACTTCCGACCAGCCGAAAGGCAAAGGGAAGAAGAGGCAGGTCCCACAACCTGCGAAGGCTAAGAATGGGAAGAAAAAGAACAAAGGGGCCCCGTCGAAATCTGAGTGCTTCCATTGCCACAAGATTGGCCAATGGAAGAGGAACTGCAAGATCTATCTTGCAGAGAAGAAGAAGGGGCATACTGATGCCTCTACCTCAGGTACAAATTAAAATTCAATTAAATGCAATTATTTCCATTCATATAAGTATGAGAAACTTATAGACATCTGTGTACTGTATACAGGTGGCTAATAAGAACTGGAGATTGGAGAAGTACGGAGATTCGGTCGGCAATCAAAGCAACAGTTGCTGCTGGGAACCGCTCAAGAGACTTCTGGAGACATATGATCGTGATGGAGATGATAATTTTTCTTATTTGAATAAAATGTATCATCTTTAAGGATCGAAAACAATGAATGAGTGCTTTGCACTCAAAGTTTATTTTTGATAAACAAATTAAGGTTCCTTTTATGAACCCGTTGTTTTGGAATGGATGTCTCGGTTGTTGCAATTGAAATTGAATTGGCTTAAAAATTCTGTGGATGTGGCTTTTCTGTGATGGGTTGCGTATATTTTCGAATAATGGTGTTTAGCTTCGATAATATTGATTTTGAAGCTGACTAAATGTCTGAAGTCAATCAGTAGTTAAGTGTAGGTTCCAGGGGAGCGTATAAATTGTGTGCGATCACAATAATACGCATATCAAGATTAATTCTTGATTATCTGCATTTAGTTATTAAAAGAGTTAATAATAAATGTGATTAAAGGAATAAGTACAGTGTAGAACGTTTTGATTGAACTAGTCAATGTCAAGATTCCTTAAAACGATCTTAACTTGACTCATTCGTCAAACCGAATCTGACACTTGTACATTCCATCTAAGGCACTTACCAAAAGGTTATTTTTTGCACATAAATCTAAATATGATTTAGTTATTATGTTGAAGTAATTTAAACCAGGTAATTCTCAAAGTCAGTGGGAGCAAGTAAGTATACTTAGTTCCGGTTTTTTTCCGGACTAAGTAAAAAGGATTTTTCACTTTAATGAATCTTCTATATAAATCATTAAGTCAAAATTGTTTTGATTTAATCACATATATATAGAGACTTAGGGTGTCAAATATGTACTTGACATATTGACACAGTAAAGTGGAGTGAGCTAGAACTGACTTACGGAAATGTTAGACCCCACATCTAAATCGTATACGATAACTGTTAGCTATACGAAGTTAGGAAAATTGATCCAGATCATTTTTCCAAAGGATCAACCCTGTGTGATCAAGAGATGTAATTTCAATCCATTAAAATTCGTTGTAGATACTTATTAGTAGAACCATTCTTAGGTTTGTCATATCAAATGTCAAAGTGACTGATATGCTATAACGGTATGAGATATCGAGATAAATAGCCTAAGTGCAAGTGGGAGATGTAGGAAGATATATGCCCATGAGGCAATTTATCTTGATTATACGTCTTGTTCATTACCGTATATGGTACGTATTATTCTAAGTATAAGATCGTTTGTATTAACATACTTAGATAATATCCATAGACTTAGAGTTAGGTCCTTACATATCTAGATGAGATCTCGATTATGAGTAAGTAAGAGACCGAATAGAAACGTAAGTCTAAAACGGTTCGTGATCATAGATGTGTCGAGAACTGGATATCGACACATCGGATAGATCACTGTGTCTTCGTCTTACCTTCGGGTAATGATGATCTCATAGTCATTCGACTTGCTGAAGTCGGAGACGAGACACAGGTGCTCATTGGAGAATGAGTTCACTGAACGACCAAGATAGAGTTATTAAATGGTTAACTTTAATGATCTGTCTTTAATAACTCTAGGGTGATGATAGGTTAGTTGATCCTTAAGACCTGAAGTCATCTGTATAAACCTATGAACGGACAATGTAGCTTAGACCCATGATCTAGCTTCGAGGACCAGTCCTGATGAAAAGATCTTAGGGTTGGGTTGCACCAGAAGCTCTCTAGGTGAGTAAGTGACTAAGATGGGATTCGTCACTTCCATTAAAGGGAAGTTAGTGTTATAGGCTCAGTACGGTCTTTATGTTAATCCCTCGGCCGGGGTACGTTGCAAGTAGTACAACGTGTATACAATAAAGACCGCCGTATACTGACCAATGTTGTCTGATAGGGTTGACAGAAAACCATACCCTAGGCCAACATCAAACACAGTCTTGACGAAGGGATTTTATCTAACGGAATTCATCACTGACACACAGCCAATGCAAACCCTATGATACTTTTGTCAAAGGGTCGATCACGTTATGATGACTCTGAAACAGGGACGACAGCTACTGCTCGTAGTGACCGTCGTCTAGGGGTTTCGAGCCCCAACCTGTAGTAAGGTCAGGCTGTAGGGTCTCACACCGAGTAGTACTCGTGTCTTAGTAATAGGAATATAGAATAGAGAGAAATATCATTTGATGATATTCACAAGTTGAGTTGTGAAAGTTAGTCGCAATAGCAATAGGGACACAACGTTGCATTAGATGCTAACGTTAACTAAACGTGTTGTAAATTAGTTACGACGAATTTTGTAGGAACAAACTTGTTGGAAAGGGTTACCTGGATGACGGGATCGTCTCGGTCTAAAACACAGGTTCAAACCGCGTCCAAATCGGAGCTCAAACGAGCCCAGAAACGCAGAAAGAGTTCAAGGGGAAGTGGGTTAGACCCACCGGGCCAAGAGGCCCATGTGCAAGGGCAAAACGGGCGCGGCCCGCGTGCAGCAGCGGGCATGGCCCCGCTGTGTGCAGCGGGCGGGCGCCCGCCTGCATTAGCGGGCGTGGCCCGCTGCAAGGGCGCGGGCCAGCGCCCGCTGATGCAGCGGGCACGGCCCGCTGCACGCAGCGGGCCAATGCCCGCTGCACAGCGGGCGCGGCCCGCTGCTTGCAGCGGGCCAGCGCCCGCTGCTTGCAGCGGGCACAGCCCGCTGCAAACAGCGGGCGCCCGCCCGCTGCTTGCAGCGGGCGGGTGACCCGCCCTTGCCCCCCCCTTGGGCGGAGGCGCGCCCGCTAAGTCTAGCGGGCGCGCCCGCAACTTAAGTCAAATTAGGTTTTTTGAAACCCCAAATGACGGCTACGAATTTTGTGAGGATTGCTAAACTTTGAGCAATTGTTTTGAGGGGTCAAACGAAGTCGAAATTCGTCGCCGTCAGTTCCTACGCGTTCACCATTCCAAGCTCTTCTGATTGATAGCTTGTTTGGTGTCTGAAGTTTAGTATGTGAGGAGAATTAATTAGTTAAAGTTTGACTTTGTGAAAGGCTAACTTTAAAATTGAAATTAAGCCAAATGACTTAATTTATTTTTCCTCTTCATGTGGATTGTCCCACATTGCCCGCAACGAGATGTTGAGTGCTCACTCCCTATATAAATAGGGGTGCACTCTCCTCGTTGAAAAACACACCAGTCAACGATCGGGTAGCTCCAAATTATTGAGCAAGCTCGGTCCGCGACTAAATCTCTCTCTCTACTTTCCTATTTCTCCGGAGTAGTCCTAGCACGACTACGAAGGGGGTTTGGATCTGATCCGGACGTCTAAGACGCGGGTTTCTTCTAGTGTACTTGTTACACTTCTTTATATGGCCAACTGCACGTGTCTTTGATAAAACATCTGCAGTAAAGCTGTTAGCCCGATACAATGTTGTCCTGGAGAGCACCACTAAACCAAGGATAAGCTGCTTCTGTGCAACTTCCAAGGGTCAAGAATATATATCGCATATGCAGGTTTAAAGATCATCACGATGACTAAAACACAAAAGGCTGGCCACCTCCTAAATATCTACACATCATCCTCCAAAGTCTACATCTTCTGAGAAGCTCATCGTCCAAGAAACAAGTATTGAAAATGCTCAGTCAGGTCCAGCAGTACCTTGCAGACACACTGAAGACTGATCCAAAGAAGTACTTTAGTGGAGTCATCTACCAACTTCGAAGAGCATTCCACTCCAGAGTGCCACTGCTTTCCAATAGCCGCCTAGATGAGTGAAACTTGTATAGATGAGTGATGACTGTATTTGCTTTCAGAACATGATGGATGTATAAACAAATAGGAGATGATTGTATAGATACATAGGAAATCTGCAAGCCTGAAGCTTGTACAGATCAGTGGGAGTCCCTCGATAGTTGTACTCTTTTCCCTTAAGCTGCTGGTTTTTCCCACTGGGTTTCCACAGCTAAGGTTTTAACGAGGTAACCACAGTGGCTCTGGATCCAGAAGTATCCACCCCATTAGCATACTGAATCCTGAAGTATTCATATGCTTAACCCAAGGTAATGGAGAGATGAGGGGGAGTGTTGTGAGTTGAGGGAGGCTTTTGGCCTCCCTCCCCTCATCATCTCACCATTACTCCCCACTAAGTTAGTGTGGAGTCCCTTGGACTCCAAAATCCTATTTTCAATGAATATATAGAGAGCCATGGCTTATGCCATGGCTACTCCTAATTGGAGATTGTTTACACTTTCTCAATATTCTCTAACAAAAAGAAAGTAAATGAAATATACATGGATTACATTGCTTCCCTTAGAGTCTAAACTTCAAGCTCTTGATGCCTTGATTCTCCCCACTATCTTTCAAGCTTTGGCACCTCTTGTTGAGCTTTCCTTCATCAAGTTCTAAGCTTTGGCTATGCTCCGCTTGATGTCCATCCTTCAAGCTAATAGTCTCCAAATCATGCTATTTTTCATTTGATAAACATGAGACTAAAACATGAGAGTCATTAGCAACAACATAATATTATGATCATCATCAAAATAATATTGGTCTAAAACACCAATACCTAACAATCTCCCCCCTTTTGATGATGACACACATTATGTAAATATATAAAGAAAAAAATCACATGCTAATGAGCTCCCCCTACTTATATGCACCAATTGTAAATTAATAGATAACCAATTGAAAAGAATGGAACATATAGTAGGTATGGATTACATAAACCAATTGTTATAAATCTCTAACATATATGAGAAACTCTTTCCCCATAAATGCATATATATGATTTACATAATCCATTATCCCTCCCCTCCTTGTCATTGTCAACAGGTGGACATCAATCCATAACCTTTTCAAATAAAAGTGTGACAACAAGTAAGAGATAAAGAGATGTATGATACTAAATGTAAAAAGTGGGTATCGATCACTATCCCATGCTCCCCCTAGATCATAGAAATGGTCAAATTGTTGACTTCTATAGTCAATACTAATTGTAAAGAAAAGATAAAAATCTTTACCAACTGAAAAACATAATTGGAGCCATGAGCCTAAGTGTAGCAAAGCATAGAAATAGATAAATCATGCATCATGATACAAATGACATTGCCAAAAGAAAATATAACATGAAACATGTTGGCAACATCAATGGATTAATATTAAGACTATAATAACCAATTGTAAATAATGATCTCAATCAAAACCCAAAAAGAGAGTTAAACTATGTTTTAAAATAATTTTAAACATACTTAACCTATTAACTCCCCCATTGACATTCATATGGATCAAGAAATGCATGTATGCCAATGTAGTCCCAAGGTCTCCATTTTCATGAAAAGTAATTTTGAAAACATTTTCAAAAACATGTAAATCCACACACAATCATTGCGTATGCTAAGAATAAACATTAAGAATAAACATTAAGAATAATACTCATGCAATATGCATAAGTGTGAGATACCTAAACATTAGGGAACCAAACCCAAGAAGAGTTTGATTTCCTAATGAAATCACATGAGGTGATCACATCTCTAACTAATGAGTTGATGTAACTATCCCTCTCTTGCATGCTACACCTAGTGAGAATCCAAATACTCAAGGATTTTCTAGGCAAAGGTTTTGCCTTTGCAAGAGCGGTGGATGTGGCATGCATAGGTCTAGAAAAATGTTTCTTAGCATGCATAAAATGAGGATTTTGCTTCTTAACAAAAAATGAAGGATTTTCATATTCTCTTACCACCATGTGATTTACATGCTTCTTGTTGGTGTTATTGTTATACAAGAAAACATGGTATTCTTCTTAGGTGCTTTAGCAATATTTCTTGATTTTGCACCAAAAGAAGATTAGAGGTGGGTTTGGATACCACATTTTGAATGTAACCCAAACCTCCTTTATGATTTGCCGGATGTTATTTTTCCAAAACATCGTGGAACGAATCCCCAAAATAGACAAAGCTTTTGAGCTTTTGGTATTCCTCTTCGCATTTCAACGTAAGTTGTTGAATGCAAGATTCTAAGCTAAGGTTTTCAGCCACCAATTTTTCATTAATCATGCTCAAATCCTTAACTTAAGAGAGAAGTGTGTCTCTCTTAATAGCGTCACAAACATGCAAAGCATTCTTAAATTTTGTTTTAATTTAGCATATGAGTCGATGCAGTTACTTGCCGCATTGGAGGCCACATTGTATCGGTATTCGAGCTCCTCCTGGGATAGCTTTGGCTACACCTCCTCTTCTTCATCGCTTTCCTCCTCGCTAGAGCTTGATGAAGACTCTTCCCCTTTTGCCATGAAGCACACTTCTTCATTGGTCTTGAGCCAAGCCTCCACCTCTTCATTGCTAGATCTAGAAGAAAGATCTTCCAATGATGTGAAGCACATGTGGGCTTGCTCCTTGTCATCTTCCTTTTCGTCACTTGATGAGTCCTTATCTGAATCATCAAATGTCCCGACAAGACCTTTTTTGTTCTTGAATTTGGACTAGCCTTTCTAATGCTTCTTCCCTTTCCATTTGTAAGACTCTTTGTAGGGTTTAGAAGGGCATTCAGTAGAAAGATGACCTTTTACTCTACAATTGAAATAAATAGAATTGTTAGACTTGGAGGCAAACTTTGACAAAGATTTACCTTGCTTGCCCTTGAGGAATGATTTGAATTACTTGGCAAGCTCCAAGAAATCATCATCACTACCCTCATCTTCTTCACTAGAAGCTTCTCGATGGAATTTCTTTCTCCACTCGATTGGTACCTTCTCGGCAAGGAATGTAACCCCATTTTACTTTTCTGGCTTCTCAGGCTTGGATGGTTGAAGCTCCTTCTTCTGTTGAAGCTTGACTTCATATGCCATGAGATTCCCAATGCACTCCTGAATGGTGTATTTGGACATGTCATTTGACTCCAAAATCTCGTTGGCCTTTGACTCCTATTGAGATGTAAGCGAGTCAAGGATCTTCTCCACTCGATCCTCTTGGGAAATCACCTTTCCATGTCCTTTTAAAGCGTTCATGATGTCTGTGAACCTTGTGAACATTTTCGAGATGCTTTCTCCTTCCCGGATCTTAAACATTTCCTATTTAGATCTAAACACAATTTGTTTAGATTTATTTACCTTTGTCATTCCTTCATGACAAATCTCCAAAGTATACCAAATTTTGTTGGCCGTTTTGCACATAGATATGCGGTTGAACTCATTGTGAGTGAGGGCACAATGGAATACAATCATCGCCCTCGCTTTGAATTTGATTGAGTCCTTCTCTGCCTTTGTCTTTGTATCCGTGGGTGTAGTAAGCTTCTCAAATGGCGCCTCCGTGATGTCCCATAGGTCTTGACCCTCCAAGTAGATCATTATCTTGATCTTCCAACTTGGGTAGTTGGTTCCGTTGAAGAGCGTGGGTCGTACGATAGATAGACCTTCTTCATGAGACGTAGATGAAGTGTTGAATGCCATCGTTGTTGTATGCTTCAACCTCGCTCCGATACCAATTGTAAGGATCGTCTACCTTGCAATACTAATAATAAACACTCTAAGTGGGTGAATAGATTAATGGCACAAATTGCGTATTTAAAAATTAAACTTGCAAATGCAGAACTATAAATGTAAGAGTAATTTAAACACCACAATCAACAAATGCAAACACAAGATTTTAACCTGGTTTCCCAAACTTGGGTACGTCCAGCTACACCAAATATCCACTACGATTCTCACAAAGAGAGTGAATACAATCTCACACAGAGATACCTCACATAGAGGATTTTGGATTCTCACACAGAGAAATCCTTGCTCTCACACAAAGAGACTTTTACTCTCACACAGAGAGACTCAACCAACCCTACACAAGGGTTAACCTCTCATAAAGAGAGGAACTAGCTCCCATAAAGAAAGCCAGATTTCAACTTACACAAAGATGAAATAAACACTTTTATCTATACCTTGAGATGAACTTACTTAATATGAAGATGAAGGCATGGAAGAGGATCTCCAAATGATATGATTTGCTCGAATGCACTTGGATGATTTTCCTTAAGCTAAGCTTCAATGCATAAAGAGAGAAATGCTCATGAGAGGGAAATGAGGGAGATTAAGAGTGGCATATAAATCTCTTAATGATTTGCAAATGAGTCAAGAGTTCTATAGGAACTAAGACCACTCCTTTATGTAGGAAGCCCCAAAACCCCCATAAAAGCCCAGAGAGAAAATCTGCAACGGCTATAATCTTGCATTTTACGGCAGAGACAGTCGACTGAAGAAGGACTGACAGTCGACTAGTTAACTGATATAAAATTCCCAACGGCTATAATCTGAGGCAAGATATGCGACTGTAGAAGACTACACAGGCGCCTAAAAATGCATAGTGCCTGAATATCCTTCAGCAGGCGACTGTCACAACGGATAGACAGAAACAGAGAGAATGCAACTTACGCACTTATGTATTCAGACGACTGATGACCAAAGTCTAGGCGCCTGAAAATATACAGGCGACTGTAAACTATGAATCAGTCGGCTGACATACAAAGTCGATTGCTGCCCAGAAAATGCAAGTTACGCACGTTTGCATCGTCTACGACTGTAGGACAATTCCCAGGCGCCTGATGGAAGACATGCACCTGAATAATGAACATCAGTCATATGTTCCCAAAAGCTCAAGAATCAGTTAATAAAATTTAACTTGAGCTGTGCACACCAGTCGACTGTAGAAGGTCAGACAGGTGCCTGGAACACCTAGTCGCATGTCCTTCCTTCAGCAGTCGCATGTTGGAGAGCCAGAGACACCAATTGAGTCATTTGGCATGGTGAACCTATTGGGTTGGATTCTATGATAATCCTAAGGCTCACTAAGATGATTATATGCATATGTAAGTATGAGTAGACCATCTATCAAGGCATTACATTAAACCTAGACTTAAAAAATAGAAAAGCAAGTAAATGAAATAATACACGGATTACATTGCTTCCATTAGAGTCCAAGCGTCAAGATCTTGATGTCTTGATGCTCCCCACCATCTTCCAAGCTTTGGCACCTCTTGATGACCTTCCCTTCATCAAGTCTCAAGCTTTGGCTATGCTCCCCTTGATGTCCATCCTTGCACCAAGCTAATAGTCTCCAAATAATGATATTCTTCATTTGATAAACATGTGAATAAAACATGAGATTCATTATCAACAACATAATTTTGTGATCATAATCAAAATAATATTGGTCTAAAACACCAATACCTAACACGACCATGTCGAATATGTTAGACTTTGCCGTGAGTTCCTCCACACGGTCGTGTGGTTTGCCAAACGATGTCGTGGTTACGCTTTCTAAGACTCTGAATGTTATGCTCCACATGGTCACGTGCAACACGCCAAATGACCTTGTGATTTAGTTTTCCAGCTTAATCTTCATCTATTTAGTTCGTTTTCATTGTTATGTTTCATATGTCAAACTTATGCATTATGAAATGCAAATCCCATGTTAATGATGTGCTTCACGTGATAAACATGTTTTGAAATTATAGTTCCATGTGCTAAGAAACTTCATGTTTAAAAAGGAGAACACCATGATGTTGTTACCATGCCACTTATGTTTCATAAGCAAGAAAGAGAACTCCATATTACTGGTAAAGTTGCTTTATATGTGGAACTTCGTGTGGAAATTTGGCCATGAAAGGAATATGTGATGGAAATGGATAAATGAACATAATGAAATGTTCATATGATAATGATGATGTGTATGTGGTAAATGAGACCGCCAAAATGAAACACTTGAAGAACTGTTGTGAAAACTGAGAGTGAGATGAGAGTTAATAATTATCTGGGATTCTCGGTCCATTTGAAGATGGGTGAGATTTCAGATATGGGTTTGGGGAAAACACGTGTAAATTGTAGGTGTTAAGGAGTGGACATGGATAGTAGTCTCACTTACACTTTCGACAGCCATCGCGGGGAGTGTGCAGGGTTAAAGAGGCCCATGGGTGTACTTGTGATGCACCATGAGGTAGAGGAGTAACATCATCTAACTCCCAAAATGAGGAAGTTACGAGAGGTCCCTACAGTGCTCGTGACGCTAATAGGGATAACACCATGTTCACCCACCCTGGGCGAAGTCTAGCTCCTTAGCGTCCTACAGTTTACACTGGCTTCCAAATATTAATTGAATGTAAAATTTCAAGATTAATGTCATTACCTGCTAATATTGTTACTATTTGTTCTTATGTTCCTCAGTTTTATTTTTCAGCACATACATGACATTATATGTTTTATTTTATGCATTAAACATGTGGACATATGTACCCTTAGTTGACAGACGTTGGTTAGGTAGACCGGTAACTAGATCCTACCTAGCATAGTTAGGTTACCCTAATGGGTCACGCATTGAGTGTCATATCTACTTTTTCCAAGATTAGGAGTGGAGCAATCAGAGCAGGACCTGACTCAGTGGTTCATTTCCCATCCCAAGGTACGGATGGAGCCCACCGCGGGTGACTTTGTTCAATTGGACTTCCCGAGGGTAGATTAGGGAGTGGGTTGTACAGTTTGTGGACAACTTTTATCTTTCATTTGTGGGTTGGGGGTTGGGAGTTGAGAGTTATTTTTTTTACAACCCACTTTTGTACCCATATACAGTAGTATATATGTATAATGTACAGTGATGTAATGTACTGTAATTTTTTAATATATTTCTCTATTGTTTGTGGATTAAATTTTGTTGGAGCACTTTTCTTTTTGTACTATTCTCGTATGTTGCAGTGGCCTAAGTGTATAATTCTCCTTAATCACAAATCATGCTTAGTAGTATTTGGAATACATGGGCTCAAATCCCTGAGTCTGAATACCAATACAGCCTTGTCGTGCTATACATCCCTCGTATTTGGGAGACTGGGGTGTGACACCTGGTTCGGATCTCTAGTCCCAAGACGATCTTACTCCAGTCCCACCCCGTAAACCTGAGCTGTGGATTTCCACTAATGCTCTCTAAACTGGGGCACCAAACTCAACAAGAGTACAACCCCTAAACCGGGATGACAAGGAGTAAACCCTCCAAAGTATGGAGTAAACCCTCCAAGTGTGGAGTAAACCCTCCGTAATGCTCTTACAACCCGAGAGCTAGGTTAAAATGAAATTGTAAAAACAATAACACACTTACATATACCTTGAATAGATTTACATATGTGAAGATTGAATGCATGAAGTGTGAAGAACCAAAGTGATTGGGGTAGAGCTTGACTGTACTTGGAAGCTTTCTCCTTGAGCAAGAGTTTCACCACATGAATGGAAGCTCAAAGAATGAGAAATGAAAGAAACAGAAATATGAGATTCACTCTTGGATTTTATCCCACAAAATAGATTTTATTTCAATGTGTATTGGTGGCAAATTCCCCCTCACAACCGGGCTTAAATAGGCTCACAAAATGGCACAAAAGCCCGAGAAAACAAACCTAGAAAAATCATAGCCAACGGTTAAAAACGGGCAGATTGCTGAGTCATCAGATGTCTGGTGTAGTTTTCTCAGACGTCTGATCAACCATTCAGATGTCTGGGAACATACCATCAGACGGTTGACAGTGGAGTTGGACAGAAGAAAAAATGATGTCCAATCTCCCAGCAACCAGTTGTCTAAAGAAGGATTATCAGACGGATAATCAACTGTTCAGTCGTATGATCATTCTGCATCAAATAGCTGAGAAAATATGGGTGAGAAAAACAGAGAGCTCACAAAAACTCAAACCACTATTCAATCGTCTGGAATTCACCATGAACCACCGTTCAGACGTCTTGTAACGACCGGTATTTTTAGGCGTGTTTGGTTGCATGTGTACCTATATTTTTACTTCAGTCGTTCGAGTGTTTTTGTCCGAGTGTTTTTATCCTAGTGGTCTCTTATTCTACGCGTTGACGCGAGTGTGCTGCTGATTTTTTTAAATTTTCACAATAGCTTAAATCATATTTATTTATCATTAAATTATTTTATTACAAACATCATTTACAAATTACATTTATCTACCACCTAAACCATGCATCATTCCCCCTCCAACCTGCAAGACTCCACCGTAACACAAACATCCTCTTCAACATCCTCCAATGTCAACAGACATCTCTTCCACGTTTAATTCCTCCATGGCTAAATTCATCTCCCCGTCATTAATGAAAACATAATCTTTTTACTAAGCAAGCTTATCCATCGACCTACTCTGTTGACTAAACATCAATCAATCCCCTGCCTCTTCCTTCTTCAAGGATAACCCAGCATCTCCCTCGCAACACTCATCAGCTCCTTTATAAATTTCATTCCACTTCACAGACTCATCATCATCCTCCCCCTTTGTCAATCAATCACCCAAATCAAAACAGAAAAATCAAATTAAGAGAGGGAGAAACAGAATTCAGATTTAGAAATCAGACCTGAACTCATCATCGTCAAATCCATCCTCCCCCTCTCTCATTATCACCCTCCCACTCTTCATGGCTGACTGTGCCCAACCCGCAACCCCTGCCACCGATGTCCGCTGCGTACGCCCCCACCTGAGAAGCCCCTACGTGGCCTAGCTCCGATGTGCATGCCTAGCTACCGCAGACCCTCCGCCATCCGCCTAGAAGCTGCATGCGTGCCCCGCCAGCTTGCCCCACCACCTCCGCCAGCTGCCCGCGCACGCCTCAGATCCGCCACCTGCTGTCGGATCCGTTGCCCGCTGCTGGATCCACTCGTCGCCATGTCGCCCCCACGCACGTGCCTCCGCCAGTGCCCCGCTTCAGTGATGCCCTGTGCCCCCTAGTCGCCTGCCAAGTCTCCCCTCTCCTGTAACAAAAAGAAAGGAAAAAAAGAGAATAAATGAAAGAAAGTAGAAGAGGAGACAGAGGGCGAGAGGAAAAGGTGAGAATAGAATGTATTACATAAGTTATCTTATAAGTTATAATAGTTAGTATTTTATAAACATATATTACTAGTTTAAGATATGTAATTTATTATATAAGGTATTAACATATTATAATATAGTTGTTAGTAGTTTATAATTATATAAAGAGTTAGTTATTATAAATTAATTATCAGAAAAACATGTTAGTTATATGTTTTATTATATAAGTTTTATTTAATATATTATAAGTTTGTGTAGCTAACTCATTTTGTAACACATGTTAACCCAGGTATCGCTACTGCTGAACCACTCCTTGCATGAGACAGTGTATCGGTAACTCTTCATGCCCTACCTATGTGTCACGCCCCGCTTTCCATTATACTTGAGAGTAAGGACGCAAGCGGGTCCGCATGTACTTAAAGCAAAGAAGAAGTACTTTTTTCTTTCTTCTTTGATTTCAGCACAATAAGCGTCTGGGTATTAAATTTGACAGGTTCTTGCTTGCGAATATCCGAACAACACAAATATCATTATTATAACTTCAAAGTCCAGATTACAAGTACACAATTAAGGCCTAGCATGGCCATTACAACAGTTACACAAAAGGTAATGCCCTGAATAAAATACAACACAAATGTTAATTTATTGTGACGCTGCGAAAGTACGTCGTTCTCCAGCAGTGGATCTCAGTGTCCTGGTACTCCTGGTCAACTCGCTTAGCCTCAGGGTATGCTCCTCTACAAAATCTGTCTCAGAACCTGACGTATATTTCACAAGATAAATCACAGGGAAATATACGTAAGCGAGGGTCGCTCGGCAAGTTAAAATGTTAGAAAATGGAATCTCAGCAAGATAATATATATAGTTCGTGTCACGCTCCGCTTCCCATTGTACTTGGGAGCGAGGACGCGACGAAGGTCCGCATGTGCTTAAAACAAGAAGGAGATACCTTTTTTTATTCCTCCTTGGTTTAAGCACATTACGCGTCCGTGATAACAACTTGCAGGTTCTTGCATGCAACTCAAACAACATAGATAAGTATTTTATTACAATCTCAAGTCTCAAAAATGAATACAACAATGTAGGAAATAAAAGAGAGAGGGTCATAAAGCCCATACAAATATTGAAAGAGACAACAAGTACAAAGATGCTGCGAGGGTACGAAGCTTCTCAGCGGGGATCTTAGCGGCAAGGCACTCCTGATCGACCTGCTCAGTCATTAAAGCAAACTCCTCTGCAAACCTGTCTAATACCTGACATATATTTCACAAGACAAGGAAATATACGTCAGCGAGGGTCGCTTGGCAAGATTTAAAAAGATAAAAAGAAACTTGACCCTCGGCAAGTTTTCGAAATCATTGACATAGCAAGCATAAGAAACATGTGGCATGGCAGATGTGGTGTACAGAGTTGTAAGCATAGCAATCGTGATGTGCAAAGTAAATAGCGTGGCAAGTGTAGTACGTACAGCAGGGGCATGGCAATTGTAGTGTGTACAGCAACAAACATGGTATGTGTAGTGTGTTCAGTAATAAACATGACGAGGTGTAATGTGTACAGCAATGGCAAGTGTGTGTACAGCTGTAAACAAGGCAAGCGTGGTGTGTACAGCAGTAAACATGGCAAGGTGTGATGTGTATAGCAATGGCAAGTGTGTGTGTACAGCGGTAAACATGATATTAGTACACGAACAAAGAAGTAGTAACTAGTAGAGTACGCAATCCTCAATAGTAACAACGTGACAATAAATCAAGTGTGCCTAGTGAAAAGCCCAATGTCTGAGTGTAACGGCCGCTTCCGACCGTTTGTAATTTCCTGCGTGCACGTGCTTTATCGTGCACGTATTCTATTTGGCTTTTTCCGAGCACCGGCTTATGCGATGCAATATGCCATTGCGATCGTTTCGGGATGTTGGATTTTATTGTAATTATTGGGAACGTCTTTTCACTGCTCGTTTTCTCGCGAAACGACTTTGAACTATAGGGGCGTTCTAGTCACTTGACTCAAAACGCTATTTCTAATTTTACATAAATTCTTGGTAGGCGTTACGCACGATCGGGCTCCGTAGATTTGTGCGTCTCGTCTTCACGATCGCCCCGGTATTTTCGGATCATTTTTCTGACGACCGGTTTGAGAGTTATCGCCCGGATAAATCTGGACCGTTGAATTGCCCTGATCAATTTCAAAATTCAAATTGATTAGCCAAATCTGGCTATATCCCAAAGTATTTGCTCAAAAATCTTTCCTAAACTGTCTACTCTATTGACCACTAGACTTCCCCCAAGTTGTACCCCTACTAGCCCCTACCCTAACACATTTAACCAATAATCATATAGTTATATATCAAATTTAATTATTAAAAACCCTAAGATTGATTTCTATTCAAGTGCAACATCCAGACCTAGTTTTTGCAGCCGCCGCAACTCCTCTCACGTGAGAGGCTCTTTCTCCCCCTCGTTTTCAAAACGACAACCCCCCTTACTCTCTCCCTCTCGCTCTCGACCTAAACCCACCGGCGTTCATCGCCGTCGCCGGCCAACCCCTCGCCCACGTGCACCCCTCTCACCGCGGCGGCCACCCCGACGCCCGACCACCCAGAACCGCTCGCCGGCGGTTTCGCTTCGCGACAGCATCAGCGCTGTCGCCGTCTCCGTTCGCTGCACGCCTGCAGTCGTCGCCGGAGGCCCTCCCCGATCGCCGTCGACTCCCCGCGACCCCATCGCGGCCGCCTGAAGCCTCGCTCATCGCCGACGAAGTCTCTGATCTCCGGCTGCCTCCTCCCCACATCGCAGCGAGCAGTAGCAGCAGCAGCTGCTAGTTCTCCGGTGCCGCGCCGCCTCTGGCGCCGCCCTACGGCCCCGGACCCTCCGACAACCCCCCTCAGGCCGGAGACCCCTCCCAGCGGCATCCCCTAGGCCGGACACAGCCGCTGCATCCCTGTCAACTCGCCGTCCGACCTCCACTTGCAAGTGGCGAGAGCAGCACGCACACGTAAGTGTTAGATCGGGAGTTATTTCATGATAATGGGTTGTGTAGAAGATAGTTTACAATGCCAATACTTTAGTACATGAGCTTTTGTCCCAGCATGTTAATGTACCAGCTTATAACCTTAAGTACTTTATTTAGTTCCCAGTTTACGGCATGTGTGAATTCAGAACAGTACCCTAGCTAGTACTTAGGAGGCTTATAAATGATGGGTTGTTGCAAACTGTGGATCTGTGAGTCTCAATGCTATGATGATAAAGTTGGTTTACTATATGTGCACATCTTAGCCTTGTTCCTATTCGTTGATACATATAGGATAGTACCATTCTTAAAGGTGTGACCAGTACCTCTTTTACATAGGTTAAAATACTTTTAAGTTGTGAGTATCCAATAATATATATATCTCTTAAGGAACAATGAAAAATATTTGTATATACTGTTAGTTATCAGCCCATTACTCTAAGATGTATAACAACCCGTAAGTTTGGTTATTTAGTAGTATTAGCAAGTTATTCAGTTTATTTTTAATAGTTGTACATATGTTAATATACTGGATATATACATATATGTATATCAGGTAAACAATGGTTGTAATAATTAAATTCTTGATTGATAGTAGATCCAAACTCAATACTTAAATCTTATGACACAGATAATTAAGTGCGTCTCTTTGCTACCGTCTGGACCCCGACGATTCTCTATGTGCAGCGCTACTCATGGTCGAGGAACCGAAGCAAAGGCAACGTGATCCGTAACTGTTTCCAGATCCGACGCCAAATTCACGCGTAAACATCTTTCAGGTTGGTACCCCTAACTCGTAGCACAACCCACACCATAGCGAAACTGAAAATCTAACTAAAACTGGACAGCTACAATTAAATTTACTTTTACGCACCAGTAAAACGCTGCTCACTGTAGATATCGACCATCAGACGATTTTCTGTGCATATAGGATAGTGGTCGATCTAGGCTGATAAAACACCAAAAACGTGACTTGGACGATCAGGGTAGCCCCGATAACCTAGAAACGAACCTAAAAAGGATTTATTGAAAATTGAGACCTGACACCGTCGCCACGGCACTGTTTTCAGACGGACTTCCGCGGACGAGACGCTTGGACGAGACGCTTCGAGAGGACGACACACTCGCCACCGTAGGCAAGTGTACCAACTTCCACTTTTGGCCGTGCTTAGGCCCTAGTTGGTTAGAATTGTTAACTGTGAACAAATAAGACCAGACGTGAAATGATAGCGTCCGGGACGACTCCTGACGACTCAGACTTGACGACGAAGTCTGAGCCTGACAACAACAACTTTTGATGCTGTAGGGCTATCATGTGTGTGCGTGTGTGTGGACACCCTAGAATAACCCTTCCTGTCTTGTCACGTCATGTCCCGTTTTACACAGCCTGCGGGCAATAGGGCACTCTCTGAGTGATCCCTTGTACGGATACACAGCCTGTGGGCAATGAGACGCTCACCTAGCAGAGTAAGTGATCTTTGTTACGGAACACCTACGGGAAGCTCGGCACCCACCTAGCAGAGTGAGTGTCCCAGCAGACCGAGAGGATTGAGACTCTCACCTAGCAGAGTGAGTGGTCCTATACAGTTGTACGGTTTCACCTACGAGGCGTTCGTCGCTCACCTAGCAGAGTGAGCGATACGCTACCGACCGTGGGGATAGAGGCACTCACCTAGCAGAGTGAGTGGCCCTATATTGTCTTGTCCTGAGTTCTGGGGTTTGGGGTAGGGTTGAGCGTGCGCACGGCAAGAGGGTCTGATCCCCCTCGAATCGTAAGGCGTGAACCCTTCATGTCACAATTGTCCTGTCTTGTCTTGTCTTGCCACGTTTCGTCTTGTTCTGTCCTGTTTATCATGTCTTGTTTTGACACCTGTAGGTTAGTCCCGTAGTTGGTAGCACACGCTACGACTACTACTTGTCCCGTTTTACTTTCCTGCTGCGTTTACTTTCTGTTATCACTCTGTTATAACCCCAGCATGCTAATCAACCAGTAAACCGTTGTTTAATAGTTCGGTGCACTTGCAGTAGAGTCTAACCTCCTTTTTGTAGACTTTACCTGACGTATGACGTGCGTCTATATTTCATATATGCACGCACGTTTTCTTTTGTGTTTCTCCGTATTTTCCGCCGTCTCTTGTTCGTTTTCGTATGTTTTCCCGTTTTCTTTCACTTTTCTTTGTTTGTCCATGATTGCAGGAGTTCGACCACGTAGGGGACCTTTTACGATGATATCCCAAGTCCCCGGAGCAACGGGAGAAGTCACGCGTGATCCAGGGGGTCAAACGGCGAAGTACTCATCTTTCTGCCCCTCACCCGGTCGGTTGGTCATCTCCAACCGATCGGGTGATGCACGCGTGCACCAACCGACCGCTACCGCAGCTCACGAAGAAGTCACCCGACCGGTTCACAGACCGGTTCTGCGGGCGGCTGTTCTCTGTCTTTTCGAGCAGAATTCCAACCGATCGGGTGACTCTCACCCGATCGGTTCATCTGTAGCTGAGAAAAAGAGCTGAAGACACGGGCGTCGAACCGACCGGTTCACCCGACTCCTCCAAGATCCAACCGGTCGCTCAAGAACTCACCCGATCGGTTCATGAGATCGGGTGAAAACTCACCGTTTTCTGTGATTTATCTGTAACGGATCAACCGATCGGTTGACTTGTCACCCGATCGGTTGATCCGAAAATCTATATATAGGACCCCTAGGGTTCCAGAAACGAGAGAGTTGTATTTTTTTACTGTTTTATTTCCTTGTGACGGCTGTAATTGTTACTCTTACGTAAGTTTTCAGATCTTTCTAATTTTTTAGTATTGTCTTTACTACTCCTTTACTTCCACATTGCAATTGTCGGATTATGATTCTAACGGTTAAATTTCATTTAGATTGCTTTTTCATGAATTTTTGTGAGTAGTTCCCAAATCTGGGATTTTGGTGGAAGCCCCTTCGGGGGCTCTTCCCGATGCGTCCATAGGGTTAGGAAATCGATAGGGAGTAGGAATCTAACGGTTACGCGGGGTGTTTCATTGTCATCGGCTGGAAAAAGACCGCCTTTGACCGTTGGGCCAAGGGGGAATAAACTTGGCGGTTGACTCCCTAGCCAAAGCTCACGCCTTTAGCGTAGACGCCGAATCCTAGCACGCGGGAGCGGCAGGATGAGACGTCGGGAGATATCGTTGCGGGCTTAGTGCTCCCGGGATCGATCAGTGTTTATGGACACGGGAGTGCCCACTGATCGAATCCGGGAAGTCCGGTGTATCATCCTGGGCACCGACCGGAATATCGGGCCCATGGGACGCCGGTACCACTTTCAGAGGCAACGTCTCACCATTAGACCCTAATCCCGATCGTTATCCATACCCGTAGGCCGTAGCGGCGAGAGTCTCTCGTCGGGTCGGAAACCAAAGTCCCGGGTTTACTTTCTTTTTGTTCATACGCTTTCATTTCCTTTCGTGACAACCAACCACCGATTCGGGCTAGCTCGCCCCTCGGGGTGATTTAGGTCCTACCTGACCCAAGCACAACCTCGCCTCCCTGAGTTCGATATTCCCGCACCCTACACTAACCGTGAAACTTGCGGTAAACGACACCGCGCCGCCGCGCACATCACGCGGGGCGCCGGTCAAGTTTATGGCGACGTTGCCGGGGAGGCAACGTGCTTGATATCTTAGGATCTCTTGAACCCTCGTGTCTAGCTCACATCCCTACCTCGCGATAATTTTCGCATTCTTGTTTTTCTTTTTCTTATTTGTTTTTCTTATTTTTATTTCTTATTTTATCTGTTTCTTTCCCACTTGTCGCTTCACGGGTGTCTGTTGTTTTTCATGCGCAGGAGTTCAAGGAGTCTTGACGACTTGATCCCCCTCAATCCAGAGATTAACGCCACCCTTAGGCGTTTGGCCGCCGAGAAGCGAAGAAGGGAAGATCCCGAATCCATGGAGGAGAACACCCCACCTCACAAGTCTCTGCTGGAGTACTCGATACCATCCATCGAGTCGACTTCCGCCATCCGATCTCCAGCTATTGTGGCCCAAAGCTTTGAGCTGAAGCCGTCTCTAGTGACATGGATCCAGCAGGACCAGTTTGCGGGTGCGCCCATGGAGAGCCCGATAGAGCACTTAGACTCCTTCTTGGAGAAGTGTGACACCTTCAGAATTAATGGTGTCACTACAGAGGCTATCCGTCTGAAGCTGTTCCCTTTCTCTTTGCGGGACAAGGCCAAGCAGTGGTTAAGGGGGAAGGACCCCAATACTTTCAACATCTGGGAGAAACTCTCCAATGCTTTTCTGACGAAGTTCTTTCCTCCGGGGAAGACCATGAAGTTGAGGAGTGAGATCTCCTCCTTCTCCCAGGCCAGCCACGAGTCCTTGCATGAGGCTTGGACGAGATATAAAGAGATGCAAAGAAGATGCCCTCATCATGAGCTTCCGAAGTGGCAGATTATCAATCTGTTCTACAATGGGCTGAGGGATGACCTTAAATCTTCTATGGACGCCGCGGCTGGGGGTTCCTTCATGTCCCAAAGCGAGGAAGATGCCGGGAATATTCTGGAAAACATGGCATCAAACAATGAGCGGTGGTGTGACGAGAGAGCCACACCAAGAACTGGGGGTATACACAGAGTCAAGGACGTCGACAAACTTTCGAGCAAGTTTGACTTGCTTTCGACCCAGATCTCCGCACTGATGGTTGGAGCCGGTGGAGCCGGTACACAGCAAGTTTCTGCAGTAGAGTCCAAATTCCTTGGGGAATTCGACGGTGGTGACATCTCACCACCATTGGATCAGGCGAGCGCACTATTTTACAACCCCACGGGGAATGCGCCATATCCGCCAAGGACAAATTCCAACCCGGCCTACTCTCCCAACAACCGGAACCACCCGAATTTCAGTTACCGGCCACCATTTCAGCCCTCGCCGCCTCAGCAGCCGCAGCAACAAATCTATCAGCCGGCTAGACCACCGCAGAATCAGGGTCAGCTGCAACCATTTCAGCAGCAACCTCAGCAACAAACGTACGCTCCCAGGAATCAGCAGCCGTTCCAGCAGCAGCAGTATGGCCAGCAGAGGGCCGTCTCTCCGGTTGAGTCTCTCTTGACTCAATATATTACCAACCAGGAGAGGATCAACCAAAAGCTGGAAATGGGCCAGCGGACCCTCACGGACCAAGTAACCCAGCTGGGGTTACAGGTGGCGAACCTCGTAAGGTCACAAAACCAATTGCCGCCACAACCGGAGGTGAACCCTCGAGGAGCAACACAAACATCGGCACTCGTGCACGAGCACGCGAATGTGTCCGCTATCATTCTGAGAAGCGGGACACAAATTCCTACTAGAGTGCCCCCTAGCAACCAGGAAGCACCATTGGTCGTTGAGAGACCGACTGAAAAATTAAACGACATCGGTGCTTCGTCATCAAATCCCACGACTCCGGAGGGAGTGTCCGAAGAAGAGAAGAAGGAGGAGGAGGAGAGCCCAAAAGTTTATAAACCCGTTGTGCCATTTCCCCAACGGTTGGCTCAAGCAAAAATTGATGAGAAATATGGGAAGTTCTTCGCCATGGTCAAGGACCTAAGCCTGCAAATCCCCTTCTTGGAGGCAATTGAGACAATCCCCTCCTATGCAAAATTCTTGAAAGATTTGGTGACGAAAGGGTCGAGAAAAGAGAAAGTGGTGCTGACGGCAGAATGTAGCGCTCTTATCCAGAGGGATAACCCGCCAAAGCTCAAGGACCCGGGGAGCTTCTCTATCCCTTGCACGATCGGGGCTGTGAAGATTAATCGTGCACTCGTCGATCTAGGAGCGAGTGTTAGCTTGATGCCCTTGTCAATGTATAGAAGGATAGGAATGGGTGATTTGGAGCCCACCGGGATGACCCTACAACTAGCTGACCGGTCGGTCAAATATCCGGTGGGAATTGTCGATGATCTCCCCGTGAATGTGAGAGGGGTGCATGTGCATGTGGACTTTGTAGTCATGGACATGCCCGAAGACGCACACACCCCCATCATCCTGGGACGGCCTTTCATGGCCACTGCTGGCGTTCTTATAGATGTGAAGAACGGAAAACTCTCCTTGAACATCAGCGGAGAGAAAGTTGAGTTTGACCTGGGACTATCCATGAAGCACCCCGACCCTCCTGATGACCTCCGGTGTAATCTGCTTGAGATAGAAGAAGAAAAAGCTGTAGAGGAGAACTCCTGGGAGATTCTCCTGAGAAACCCCCCCGATGAATTGGGGAATTCTGAAGATGAAGAAGGCCCCGAAGACGAAGAAGCTGCTGGAAAACCAAGTGCAGCGAGAACGACCCCTCCCGGGTTCCCCAAGTTTCCTCCTGTGAAGAGAACGGGGAAAGAGCTCACGGACCTCACTAAAGACGAGGTCCGAATCCTGAAGAAGATGGCGGGAAGCGCCAACACCAAGGAAAAGCCCCCGGATCTCAAGAACAAAGGGAGGGTGGTCGAGCAAGTATTTTTCCAGCCGCTGACTACCCCGAGCGCCTTCAGCTCCAACAAGGAAGAGATGCCTAAGTTTGGGCATCACCCGTATCAGCCACCATGAGCATCTCTTGCGGGCGTCGAGCCAACGACGTTAAACAAGTGCGCTTCATGGGAGGCAACCCATGTTCTAAACTTTTTCTCTAAATTTTAGCATTATTTTTTACTTTACTTTATCTATTTCTATAAATAAAGTCAGCCGCGGGAACATCTGTTAGGGGACTTAATCAAATTTCTTGGTTTTTGCAGGAAACAAGCCCCAACCGATCGGGTGATAACTCACCCGATCGGTTGGGATGTATCAGATACATGCCGAGATCTGTCCCCGAATGAACCGATCGGTTGAGTAATGAAGAGACCGGGTGGCAGACCGGGTGAGCTGGGGAGAAGTCTCGGAAAATTTTGAGGAATATCAACCGATCGGTTGAGTTTGAGCGCGATCGGTTGACCTGACCGGGTGAGAAGCCCTAAGTTCTCGGAAAATTGTGTGGAGCGGCCAACCGGTCGGTTGAAAAGTCAACCGATCGGTTCGCCTGTAGCATCTCTTCGGCAAGATTTTCGACCCAACCGTCAACCGATCGGGTGATAAGTCACCCGGCTGGTTCGACTTAAAATCCTATATAACCACCCCCGACACCCGTTCGTTTTCTCCCTCGCCCGATCGCCCGACCCTCTGCCGTTTCGTCTCCCATCGTGCGCCTTCCTGCTTTCTTCCCCAAGATCAGCCTCGATCTTCTTCCCCAACCATTTCCCTACCCATCCACCATCATTTCTCTCCATTCCCCCGCCATCTCCCTACACACAAACCCTAGATTTCCCCCATTCCCCCCCGTTTCGGAACTTGTCAAAGAGATCGTTGCGGCTTCCAATCGAGCAGCATCGGGGCATCCACGAGCAGCTATCTTCATCTAATTTTGGGTAACCTCGTTCCTTTACTTAATTTTAATCTTTTCCCAAATATTCTGTCTGCTTGTTGTTCGTATTTTGTGTTTGTGTTGAATTCACTGTATTCTCACACACCCACGCGCACAAACAACAACGACACAATGCCTCCCCGCCATATTAAACCCACCGACGCTAGCTCTTCGAACCCTAGGCCCACCCGTCGTACCCGTCGCACACAACCTACCACCTCCAACCCATCCACCACACCACGCACCACTTCCCCACCTCCAGATTACGATCCCGAATATGGGATGCAATTCCAATCCGATGACCATGCCGACCGATTCACGGCCATGGTCCTCCTTGCTGGTCAGGGTGATAGGATAACCCAAGAATCCGTCGACCGTGACCTCCCCTTCCTTCAAAGCTTCGTTCGCCACATCCGCGAAGACCCACCCGACGTCTCCGAGCTCCACATTCCACCCCCCACGACCCCTGGTCCCCTGCGCAGGCCCCCGTCACCACCCCCAGAGGGTGGTGCCCCTGCTTGATTTTTCTCTCCCGCTTTTGCCCCCCCCCCCCACTTTTGTGCCCATCTGTCTTTTCGGGGCCCTACTTTGTCTCTATCGGAGGGAGGGGACTATTTGCGTGATTGTTTTCTTGATTTACCTTTTTCTTTGTTTTGTTTTTGACGCCCCCTTGCTTATATCTGGAGTTCATTGATCATATCATTTCGCTAGCACTTTCTGGTCTAGCTTGGGGGACGTCTGTTTCGGTGTGCTGTCGTGTTTTGTTTGTTTTTCTCATTTTTGTGTGTGTGTTTGTTTTTCACTTTTTGAGTGTCGTGTCGTGTGATTTTATTCTATTTTTATTTTCGTATTGTTTGATTTTGATCTTGTTTTTTATTTCTTTTTCAGTTTTATCTATGTGCTTTCCTCGTTTTCATTTCTTTTCGTGTCTGTGTGTATTCCCCCCCCCCCCCCAATTTTCATTGCCCTCCCGTACTCACTCTTATTGCATTGAGGGCAATGCAAGTTTCAGCTTGGGGGAGTCGCACTTCGTGCGTCATTTGTGTTGTTTTTCTACGTTATTTGAGTCATTTTCCATCGTGTTTTTCTTTTTTCTTTTTTCCTTCTTTCTTTAGCTCTTTCTCCTAGAAATGAATCCTATGATGAATCGCCACAAAATCACACACACCTAGCATTGCATCGATAATCACACTCACTAACCCTAGGATTTCGAGTCCTCTTGCATTTCAGGCATCGTGGGTCCACTTAGCTTTTTGTGAGTCGTGTGTCGTGACTAGCAATTGGTGTGCTTCTGCCTTGTGATTTTACTTTATATACCTGTCCAGGAATGACCCCTAGATTATCATGCTCCGATATTGAATATGCAGTATTTGCTTCTATATGCATGCTATATATATATCGTATACTTCATTTCACATGCGTCGGGATTCCACAACTAAGGACTAGGATAACCCAATTAGCCTAAGCTCTATTTAGCGAGAATAGTTCCCTTTGCCCAAGTGTTTAGATTTCGACTTCTTTTTTGTTTTACTTGGTGCAAATCCCCTCGTCGTGTACCGTTCTCCCACTTGGGAGAGTACACAAGTGTATAGCCAAAAACCCAAAAATCCAAAAAAATGGGAGAAAAGAAATGAAAAACCCAAAAAGAAAAGAAAAAGATTGTATAGCCAACAAGCCAAAAAAAAATATGCAAATACCCAAAACCCAAAAAAATTCCCGTGTGAATATTTTCATACTTGCCAAGAATAAAGGGAAGGCGAGAATTTGCACCGAGTGTTCTTCTCCACATCATCTCAACCCCCGTCGTTATCAAAGACACTTGGCTTAGGAGCTATTTAGCTAGTATCTAGGCTATAGTGGCGTGATTTCCTTAACCCTAGTTGTGGAGTCCCCGATGCATGATACGCTCCTATTCTCTCTATTCTCATGCATGCTCGAACTTATATTCGCCGCTTAATTCAATTCGATTCGATATTTGGGTCATATCTTGGATTTGTGTATATCGAGCCTCGTAGCACATCGTAGAAAGCATCACCATTTGCTAGCACACGACCACGCTCACTCGCGCTTCACTGCGTGGACCCACGACACTTATTTGGACTCGCTTTCCTAGGTTTAGTGGTGTGATTTGGCGTTTGCTTGCTGGGTGTGTCGTTTTTGATTTTGATGGCTCTGATGGACGATCTAGGGCTTAGAGTTTTCTTTTTCTTTCTTCCTCTCTATATTTCCCTTCCGAGCTCCCACTCTCACTCGTCTTCCTCGAGGACGAGGAAGAGTTCAGCTTGGGGGATTTTGACGTGCGTCTATATTTCATATATGCACGCACGTTTTCTTTTGTGTTTCTCCGTATTTTCCGCCGTCTCTTGTTCGTTTTCGTATGTTTTCCCGTTTTCTTTCACTTTTCTTTGTTTGTCCATGATTGCAGGAGTTCGACCACGTAGGGGACCTTTTACGATGATATCCCAAGTCCCCGGAGCAACGGGAGAAGTCACGCGTGATCCAGGGGGTCAAACGGCGAAGTACTCATCTTTCTGCCCCTCACCCGGTCGGTTGGTCATCTCCAACCGATCGGGTGATGCACGCGTGCACCAACCGACCGCTACCGCAGCTCACGAAGAAGTCACCCGACCGGTTCACAGACCGGTTCTGCGGGCGGCTGTTCTCTGTCTTTTCGAGCAGAATTCCAACCGATCGGGTGACTCTCACCCGATCGGTTCATCTGTAGCTGAGAAAAAGAGCTGAAGACACGGGCGTCGAACCGACCGGTTCACCCGACTCCTCCAAGATCCAACCGGTCGCTCAAGAACTCACCCGATCGGTTCATGAGATCGGGTGAAAACTCACCGTTTTCTGTGATTTATCTGTAACGGATCAACCGATCGGTTGACTTGTCACCCGATCGGTTGATCCGAAAATCTATATATAGGACCCTAGGGTTCCAGAAATGAGAGAGTTGTATTTTTTTACTGTTTTATTTCCTTGTGACGGCTGTAATTGTTACTCTTAAGTAAGTTTTCAGATCTTTCTAATTTTTTAGTATTGTCTTTACTACTCCTTTACTTCCGCATTGCAATTGTCGGATTATGATTCTAACGGTTAAATTTCATTTAGATTGCTTTTTCATGAATTTTTGTGAGTAGTTCCCAAATCTGGGATTTTGGTGGAAGCCCCTTCGGGGGCTCTTCCCGATGCGTCCATAGGGTTAGGAAATCGATAGGGAGTAGGAATCTAACGGTTACGCGGGGTGTTTCATTGTCATCGGCGGGAAAAAGACCGCCTTTGACCGTTGGGCCAAGGGGGAATAAACTTGGCGGTTGACTCCCTAGCCAAAGCTCACGCCTTTAGCGTAGACGCCGAATCCTAGCACGCGGGAGCGGCAGGATGAGACGTCGGGAGATATCGTTGCGGGCTTAGTGCTCCCGGGATCGATCAGTGTTTATGGACACGGGAGTGCCCACTGATCGAATCCGGGAAGTCCGGTGTATCATCCTGGGCACCGACCGGAATATCGGGCCCATGGGACGCCGGTACCACTTTCAGAGGCAACGTCTCACCATTAGACCCTAATCCCGATCGCTATCCATACCCGTAGGCCGTAGCGGCGAGAGTCTCTCGTCGGGTCGGAAACCAAAGTCCCGGGTTTACTTTCTTTTTGTTCATACGCTTTCATTTCCTTTCGTGACAACCAACCACCGATTCGGGCTAGCTCGCCCCTCGGGGTGATTTAGGTCCTACCTGACCCAAGCACAACCTCGCCTCCCTGAGTTCGATATTCCCGCACCCTACACTAACCGTGAAACTTGCGATAAACGACACCGCGTCGCCGCGCACATCACGCGGGGCGCCGGTCAACGTACAGTTCCTTTCTTTTGGGTGTTGTACGTCAGGTGTTGAGCCAGAGTACACTGACCTGCCAGAGGACTTTGAGCCGGAGTACGTGCCCGAGGAGGACCGGAGCTAGAGATCTTCACGTTGCTGATTCAGAGGTTTCACTGCAGTGTAGTTGGGTGCGTAGCACTGTTTACTTTCTGTCTAGGTTGGGTGCTTGCACCATTAGTTTACTTCAGCTGTTTTGTAGCCGTGTTGGCTTTTGTTTAGACTCTCCGTACTTTTCTGATATCTGTGGAATAAAATGAATGCATTTCTTTTAGTACTTTTATTGTTTCCGTACTAACCTGCAGGGACCTGTTCCTTCGTCTTGGAGTACCACACAGACGCTTATTGGGTCCGAGCTTCACAGCTCCGGCCTAAGCGGGCCTTGTCACGTTTCGCTTCTGTCATTTTGGGAAGCGGGGCGTGACAGGTTTTAGTGGTGGCCCATGCAGGTCCCTTTTCTGTAAAAGTTCGGAACGATAGAAGTATTAACATTCATTCCTTCCATTCCGGAATATGTATGAGTCTAAGTTGTGATTTTTTTTTCTTTTCCCTGTCGTTAGGATGGTAAGAGGACATGGAGATCGAGACGGACCTTCATCCGACGGGACCATGGGTGGACGAAGTGGCGAGTTCCGTCAATTTCTAGGCGTGATGAGAGAGATGCTGGATGTGCAGCATCAGTTGGTTCAGCAGTCCCAGCGAGCTGCCCAGGCTGTCCCAGTTGCACCACCAACACCTCCGCCTGCCCCACGAGCTGCTCCAGGAGTGAAGCAGTTCAATGAGCTCCAGCCGAGGACATTTTCGGGGAAAGAAGGACCCCTAACTGCTGATGAGTGGATCCAAAGCACGGAGGAGAAGTTAGTTGCTGCGAAGATTCCTGATGAAACCCGAGTGGAGATAGCAAAGATGCAGTTGACAGAGAATGCCAGGAATTGGTGGCGCATTGAGGAGAGGCGTCTGCTGAAGCCAGTGGAGTGGAAGACCTTCCGCTCAATGTTTAAGGATAAGTATTTCACTAAGTCTGCCAGGAGGGAGCTGTTGAGCAAGTTTATAGACCTGAAGCAAGGGGATATGACTGTCGAGGAGTATGAAGCTGAGTTCGAAATGCTGAGCCGTTTTGCCCCTCATATGGTGAGGAAGGAGGAGAAGAGAGCTGATCGCTTTCGTCAGGGACTGCGTCCGAAGATTCAGGCTTCTATGTCTTCGGCGAGTTTCTCGACTATGAGGGAGGTGCTTGATGCTGCGAAGAATCATGAGCTCATAGCTCTTCTGCCTGACCCTCCAGCTGATAAGGGGAAGCGTCCTATGGAGCAGTACCGACCACCTGCTAGGCCGGCGATGAGGCCAGTCCAGACAGTGCCATTCAAGAGGCCTGGAGGACCTGCACAACATCAGATGAAGGGCCCCTGCTTTTTCTGCGGCAAGCCAGGACATCAGCAGAACACTTGCAGGAAGAAGTTGGGTTTGTGTCTGGCATGTGGGGCTGCCACCCACACCGTTATGGATTGCCCGAGGTATCGCCATGCTGATGGTGGAGCACCGGCTCCACTGCAAAGTAGAGCACCTGCCCTGAGAGGAGATATTGTTCGTGGAGCTTACGTCATGACAGCAGAGGATGACGTCATTGCAGGTAACTCCATAGTTATAGTCTTCCATATTTTAACTTAACTTATTCTTGGCAGCTTATGTATGTTACAAAACTTTTGTTCCCTTTCAAGATCAAACCTTTGGAGTTTTGAAATTAGTCCACGGGATCACAACCCCATATCTTCCCCCATCCAAACATCACGACTCCACACGTTTTTTTTCTCAATGTTTTAAAATACGTCTTAGGCCTTAAACATTCTTTCTTTCCCTCTTCAGGAGTGTTATCTTTTAATATGATGTTGTTAGTACCAGATGTTTTGTTATAGGATTATGTTTACGGGTAAGCTCAGAGTGAGACGGGATGCATTGTATCGGTGATTAGTTGGTTTGAATAACAAGGATATTAGATCAGATTTCTTTCGGATGGAAAGAACGGGTCGTCCAAGACTTATTTATAAAACCGAAGTGTGGCAGACTCAATGGAGAATTCTGGTTGAATGAGATTATATGCGTGAGGATGAGAACTTATCAGAATTGAGGCTTAGACGAATGGTAGATAGGGATGGCTACAGAGTATGGTAGGAGTTAGGGTGATCATGAGATTGAGTAGAGTTTTTATAAGCATCCAGACTTAATTGTTATGTTGACGTGAGGAGACATTGGAAATAACACGACGCGATGATGATAAATGGATGGTTGAGTTGTCGGACTCAATATTGGGTGAGATTAATTATAGTGAGTGGGATGAGATGTGATCTTGATAGTCCAAATTTATTGGCAGATAAATTTATGGGAAGATATGACACGGAATGTATTGAGAACACGACGATTGTTGATTTGTGAAGGTATTATAAGATAGACAAATGTTTTTGTCTTGGATTGCTGGTTGACTAGAATCTCATTTTTTTTGGAGATTGACTAACATTGGGAAGAGATGGAGAAATTCAAAAGATGTTATTGAGCGATGATGTTTAGCGGAGTGGTATGGTATGAGAAGATGATTGTTATTCTTTTATGAGGATTTGGAGTTGGAAATTTAAACAGTAGTGATGGGTCTATAGTTAAGATTTAAGAGGTGAGTTTAGTCGTGGCATGGTCCAGTGAAAAGCGGGGTTATGAAGAATTATTTGAAGAGTTTTGTTTGAAGTTATAAGATTAGCAATCTATATGTGTAGACATGAGAGTTTTGGGTATAAAGTTATGTATAGATGTTATTATTATTAGTATAGGAGATTCCGAGGGCGGAATCATTTCTAAGGTGGGTAGAATGTAACGGCCGCTTCCGACCGTTTGTAATTTCCTGCGTGCACGTGCTTTATCGTGCACGTATTCTATTTGGCTTTTTCCGAGCACCGGCTTATGCGATGCAATATGCCATTGCGATCGTTTCGGGATGTTGGATTTTATTGTAATTATTGGGAACGTCTTTTCACTGCTCGTTTTCTCGCGAAACGACTTTGAACTATAGGGGCGTTCTAGTCACTTGACTCAAAACGCTATTTCTAATTTTACATAAATTCTTGGTAGGCGTTACGCACGATCGGGCTCCGTAGATTTGTGCGTCTCGTCTTCACGATCGCCCCGGTATTTTCGGATCATTTTTCTGACGACCGGTTTGAGAGTTATCGCCCGGATAAATCTGGACCGTTGAATTGCCCTGATCAATTTCAAAATTCAAATTGATTAGCCAAATCTGGCTATATCCCAAAGTATTTGCTCAAAAATCTTTCCTAAACTGTCTACTCTATTGACCACTAGACTTCCCCCAAGTTGTACCCCTACTAGCCCCTACCCTAACACATTTAACCAATAATCATATAGTTATATATCAAATTTAATTATTAAAAACCCTAAGATTGATTTCTATTCAAGTGCAACATCCAGACCTAGTTTTTGCAGCCGCCGCAACTCCTCTCACGTGAGAGGCTCTTTCTCCCCCTCGTTTTCAAAACGACAACCCCCTTACTCTCTCCCTCTCGCTCTCGACCTAAACCCACCGGCGTTCATCGCCGTCGCCGGCCAACCCCTCGCCCACGTGCACCCCTCTCACCGCGGCGGCCACCCCGACGCCCGACCACCCAGAACCGCTCGCCGGCGGTTTCGCTTCGCGACAGCATCAGCGCTGTCGCCGTCTCCGTTCGCTGCACGCCTGCAGTCGTCGCCGGAGGCCCTCCCCGATCGCCGTCGACTCCCCGCGACCCCATCGCGGCCGCCTGAAGCCTCGCTCATCGCCGACGAAGTCTCTGATCGCCGGCTGCCTCCTCCCCACATCGCAGCGAGCAGTAGCAGCAGCAGCTGCTAGTTCTCCGGTGCCGCGCCGCCTCTGGCGCCGCCCTACGGCCCCGGACCCTCCGACAACCCCCCTCAGGCCGGAGACCCCTCCCAGCGGCATCCCCTAGGCCGGACACAGCCGCTGCATCCCTGTCAACTCGCCGTCCGACCTCCACTTGCAAGTGGCGAGAGCAGCACGCACACGTAAGTGTTAGATCGGGAGTTATTTCATGATAATGGGTTGTGTAGAAGATAGTTTACAATGCCAATACTTTAGTACATGAGCTTTTGTCCCAGCATGTTAATGTACCAGCTTATAACCTTAAGTACTTTATTTAGTTCCCAGTTTACGGCATGTGTGAATTCAGAACAGTACCCTAGCTAGTACTTAGGAGGCTTATAAATGATGGGTTGTTGCAAACTGTGGATCTGTGAGTCTCAATGCTATGATGATAAAGTTGGTTTACTATATGTGCACATCTTAGCCTTGTTCCTATTCGTTGATACATATAGGATAGTACCATTCTTAAAGGTGTGACCAGTACCTCTTTTACATAGGTTAAAATACTTTTAAGTTGTGAGTATCCAATAATATATATATCCCTTAAGGAACAATGAAAAATATTTGTATATACTGTTAGTTATCAGCCCATTACTCTAAGATGTATAACAACCCGTAAGTTTGGTTATTTAGTAGTATTAGCAAGTTATTCAGTTTATTTTTAATAGCTGTACATATGTTAATATACTGGATATATACATATATGTATATCAGGTAAACAATGGTTGTAATAATTAAATTCTTGATTGATAGTAGATCCAAACTCAATACTTAAATCTTATGACACAGATAATTAAGTGCGTCTCTTTGCTACCGTCTGGACCCCGACGATTCTCTATGTGCAGCGCTACTCATGGTCGAGGAACCGAAGCAAAGGCAACGTGATCCGTAACTGTTTCCAGATCCGACGCCAAATTCACGCGTAAACATCTTTCAGGTTGGTACCCCTAACTCGTAGCACAACCCACACCATAGCGAAACTGAAAATCTAACTAAAACTGGACAGCTACAATTAAATTTACTTTTACGCACCAGTAAAACGCTGCTCACTGTAGATATCGACCATCAGACGATTTTCTGTGCATATAGGATAGTGGTCGATCTAGGCTGATAAAACACCAAAAACGTGACTTGGACGATCAGGGTAGCCCCGATAACCTAGAAACGAACCTAAAAAGGATTTATTGAAAATTGAGACCTGACACCGTCGCCACGGCACTGTTTTCAGACGGACTTCCGCGGACGAGACGCTTGGACGAGACGCTTCGAGAGGACGACACACTCGCCACCGCAGGCAAGTGTACCAACTTCCACTTTTGGCCGTGCTTAGGCCCTAGTTGGTTAGAATTTTTAACTGTGAACAAATAAGACCAGACGTGAAATGATAGCGTCCGGGACGACTCCTGACGACTCAGACTTGACGACGAAGTCTGAGCCTGACAACAACAACTTTTGATGCTGTAGGGCTATCATGTGTGTGCGTGTGTGTGGACACCCTAGAATAACCCTTCCTGTCTTGTCACGTCATGTCCCGTTTTGCACAGCCTGCGGGCAATAGGGCACTCTCTGAGTGATCCCTTGTACGGATACACAGCCTGTGGGCAATGAGACGCTCACCTAGCAGAGTGAGTGATCTTTGTTACGGAACACCTACGGGAAGCTCGGCACCCACCTAGCAGAGTGAGTGTCCCAGCAGACCGAGAGGATTGAGACTCTCACCTAGCAGAGTGAGTGGTCCTATACAGTTGTACGGTTTCACCTACGAGGCGTTCGTCGCTCACCTAGCAGAGTGAGCGATACGCTACCGACCGTGGGGATAGAGGCACTCACCTAGCAGAGTGAGTGGCCCTATATTGTCTTGTCCTGAGTTCTGGGGTTTGGGGTAGGGTTGAGCGTGCGCACGGCAAGAGGGTCTGATCCCCCTCGAATCGTAAGGCGTGAACCCTTCATGTCACAATTGTCCTGTCTTGTCTTGTCTTGCCACGTTTCGTCTTGTTCTGTCCTGTTTATCATGTCTTGTTTTGACACCTGTAGGTTAGTCCCGTAGTTGGTAGCACACGCTACGACTACTACTTGTCCCGTTTTACTTTCCTGCTGCGTTTACTTTCTGTTATCACTCTGTTATAACCCCAGCATGCTAATCAACCAGTAAACCGTTGTTTAATAGTTCGGTGCACTTGCAGTAGAGTCTAACCTCCTTTTTGTAGACTTTACCTGACGTACAGTTCCTTTCTTTTGGGTGCTGTACGTCAGGTGTTGAGCCAGAGTACACTGACCTGCCAGAGGACTTTGAGCCGGAGTACGTGCCCGAGGAGGACCGGAGCTAGAGATCTTCACGTTGCTGATTCAGAGGTTTCACTGCAGTGTAGTTGGGTGCGTAGCACTGTTTACTTTCTGTCTAGGTTGGGTGCTTGCACCATTAGTTTACTTCAGCTGTTTTGTAGCCGTGTTGGCTTTTGTTTAGACTCTCCGTACTTTTCTGATATCTGTGGAATAAAATGAATGCATTTCTTTTAGTACTTTTATTGTTTCCGTACTAACCTGCAGGGACCTGTTCCTTCGTCTTGGAGTACCATACAGACGCTTATTGGGTCCGAGCTTCACAGCTCCGGCCTAAGCGGGCCTTGTCACGTTTCGCTTCTGTCATTTTGGGAAGCGGGGCGTGACACTGAGGGGGAAAGTGACTAGTATTACACCCAAGCCAACGGAAGCTACCCGTGGCTTTCTACTCACCGACCCGGCCAGGTGTCGGTCAAGTTCACCACGAGAGTGCAATCTAGCATTCCAGCCTCTACTACATTGAACTACCTCCACCCAAGTGTTCTACTGGAACACGAGCCAGCCTAATCGATCACACGAGTTCACAAATGCTAAACCGCCATATACTGGAACACGAGCCAGACTAGTCATCATGTGACCCTACTGGAACACGAGGCAGACTAGTCACATATGACCGACGGGAATAGCCAATCAAATGCACGAATTCAAGGTATTCCATCAATACGTTCCGTCAATATATTTCCATCAATAATCATCCAATCAAGAGTGTACGAGTATGTGTAACGACTGGTTTTCGTGTAATTGGATTATCTATATTAAAATATATGCTTGGTGGATTTTCTCCTTGGATGTGTGGTTTTCGTCGCCATAGCTTTCACTTTCGATCGTTTCGTCATGATTTTCTAGCTTCTTCCTTCGATCGTCGATTTCGGAGTAAGTCATTCGTGACGAGCTTCAAATCGCTCATATCTTAGAGTTAGAGTGATCTTAGAAGCCATAGGAATCTTCCCGAAGCTCTGCGATTCGAATCGGCACTTTTAGTGCATCTTAGTTGGTTCGAGAAGGGGAACCAACCGACTAGATTGAGATCTAGTCGGTCGGCAACTCTACTCAAACCGACTAGTTCCTTGGATTAATTTTACTTAAGTTACTGTTTCTGTTTAGTCGGTCTAAGTTCATCTTTCGACTGACTAGTTGTTAAACTAGTCGGTTAAGTTTTGTACTCAGACCGACTAATTCTTAGTTCTTCTGTGCAGTCGAGTAATGTTCATTCTTAGTCGGTCTAAGAACGTTCGTCGACCGACTAGATGAGAAACTAGTCGGTCAGTAGTTGTTCTTTGACCGACTAAATCTAAATCCTATTTCTGTACAGGAGTTACTGTTTGGACTTAGTCGGTCTGCGTTGGTCAACCGACCGACTAGTTCCCAAACTAGTCGGTCAGTGGTTGTTCTCTGACCGACTAATCAGTGCCAAAACCCTAATTTCTGGGCAGCCGCCAGCCCTTCCTATTTAAACCCCTCCCAAATGTTTTCTTCTCCTTCCTCACGACCCAAAACCCTAGTTTCTCCCCCATTGAGCCCCCTACTACCTCAAACCCTTATTCCTTCATCCCAAGCCCAAAATCCATCATCCAAACTCTCCCTTAACACATTCTACCTCTCATCTTCCTCAAAATCTCATCAAATCCCCAAAATCCCCCAAAACCCTATTTCTCCAAACTTCTCCATCCATTTCCAGATCTGAACCCTAGGTTTCCCCGGATCGTTCTTCCATTGCCGTGCTTGCTTGGCATCGATCTTCCGCTTCTATACGGTAGGGTTCGATCCTTTGGTTTTCTCATAACTCTCCTTGTGATTTTATTGAAACCCTAATAATAAACTAGGTGGATGTTGTTTGATGATTGTTTCTCTGTGGCAGCGATTTCCTCTCCGCAGATAACTTTTGTGGCGTGCCTCGTTGATCATCTTCCTTGGCGTGAGGCAAGTGAAACTTGCATCTCTTGATTTGGGCCATGTCTTAGGCCATTTCCTTGCTTTAGCGTAAAAGAGACTAGACGGTGAAAAGATAGCCGTCTAGACGCCATTGACCTAGCTTGACAACGAAGCTTGGTCCGTCACCTTCCTCATGCTTGTATGTCACGTTTACTTTCTTTAACGGTACGCGTATTAACTGTTCATGTCATCCATGCATCCTTAACTGCTATTGCATTTTAACTGTCATGTTTAATTTAAATTAACGGTACGCGAATATGTTCATGTCATTGCATTTCGCCTGTCACGTTTAATTTCAATAAACGGTACGGGTATTAACTGTTCATGTCATCCATGCATCTTTAACCGCCATGTTTAATTTAAATAAACGGTATGCGAATATTGTTCATGCCATTGCATTTTGCCTGTCATGTCTAATTTCAATTAACGGTACGCGAATATCTGCTTATGTCATTGCATACTTGAATACTCATCGTGATTGCGTAGCATCGCTACATACTAGTGCTACTTGTTTCGGCTAGGTGCACCCCTACGCCATACTTGTTAAATACACTTTCTGGCTCGTGTGCCAGAAGATGAGCTCAACACAGCCTGCGGGCAATAGGGCACTCGTTGAGTGATCCCTTGTACTTGATGCGTGAACACAGCCTGCGGGCAATAGGGCACTCTCTGAGTGATCCCTTGTACATGACTACAGCCTGTGGGCAATAGGGCATCCATGTGTGGGTGATCCCTTGTACTTGTTACTTGACAATACATGTCACAACTACCACTTGTTACTTGACGTGTTCACTTGACGTGATTTACCTGACGTGATTTACTTGACTTGTACTTGTCCGTGTTTAAACTTGCAAAACTTGTTATCCATGCCATACTTGCGACGTGCTACTTGTACTTCCCTTTACTTGTCACTTCCATGCTATATTTGCCATGTCATGCATCATATTATAACTGCTAGGTTGCTAGTTTACCTTTCTTTCTATTTCCTTGCACAAGTCTTTTTAGACTTGTTGACATGTGCCCCTCTCTCTTTTGGGTGTCACATGTTAGACTCAGAGCCAGAGCTTGTTGCAGAGGACGTTGTGTTTGCTGTGGAGGAGTCTTGTGGACACCGGTGACTTTGTTGAGTTTCCTTTATGTTTTAGGATTCCTGTTAGTTGTCGGTGCGTGGCACCTTTGTTTTGTATGTTATATTTTGTAGGCCATGTTGGGCCTTAGACTCTTTTTCCTTTAGCCTGGTGACTTTTCTGTGATATTGTAATTTGTTTATGGACATTTGGATATTCAATAAAATATCGTCTCATTTTCTTATTATCATCGTTGTTTCGTTTCTCTTTGCAATGACCTGCCATAATAAGTGTTTTTTTACGCTTATCAGACTTGGAGCTTCACAGCTTCAAGTTTGTGCGGACCTTCTCACGTCTCGCCTCCACATTTTTGGGAAGCAGGGCGTGACAGGTTTTATTGGTGGCCCATGCAGGTCTATTTGCAAATGTGAACTATCGGAACAATGATAATAATTATGGAAGGTCCATTAAATAAATTAGAACATCCAATTTATAAGCCTTGAGTCTAGTAGTAGGAAGACTTAGTTAGACGTCCGTGCTTGCTAGTTATAGGCCCCTGATTGTTAGTTAGACTCCCCGTTAGGAGTTGATTTGGTCGTCGTAGGAGTTACCTTAGTGGTTCATGTCTAGCTTTGACTAGGGTAGACTTCTAGAATTCTTTGGTCTCTCGCTTGGGTTCATCGATTTCGGACCAAGCTGAACTCATTTCATCGCTGTCTAGCCCTTAGGGAGTCTTAGCGCTTAGTTCCATAATCTTTAGTTGGTTGACCGTAGGAGTTTCCGTAGATTTTCCTAAGTCATAACCTAGGCGTATTTATGTTTTGATCATCCGACCAAATCCCTTGCCTCGATTCCCATGACCACCACGTTTCGATAATCGTTGATCCTTCGAATGTCCCCATTCGCAAGGCTTAATTTCTTTTAAAGTTATTTTTCGATTTCCCTTATTAAAGTTTTCGTTAAGTTTAAATTTTGTTTTAAACCCGCTACGTATATACTTAAAATTTCTCACTTTTCGATTGAGTCAAATTCCTTGTCGATTTCGGAGTCTAATGGTTGTAATTATAATTGCTAACTCGTAACCATTTTCTTGTCTATATTTTCGCATTTCGGTTTAAAGACTCCAATACTATTTTGGAAAATTCGATATACCATTTTCTAACTATGAGATCCATTTTAATCGCATAGCATACATACTTTAAAATTTTTTCCAAGCTAAATGGAATTTCAATTGTTATATGTATACTTATATCTCGTACTCTTTCGTTGACTTAAATTAATTTTTGAAATTCGAAAGTTTTGACGAGATTTTGATTACTGTTTTATAATGTTTTACAGCCTATACCTTTCATACCTATTTGAATATCTTGTCCCTTTTCATAAATCGATTTAATTCTGAGCCGCAATTCTATTTTCCAAATTCGATTAATGAATTTTCCTTTCTTATTTATGCTATTCAAATGACTCGTCGCGCTCCCTTAATATACTTTTCAAGTCACAGATGATTTCAGCTTTGAACAAATCAAAGTTATGTTCAAACATTTTCCCGACTACAGATTTTTGGAAAATTATGTTTCCATAACCACTTCCCTTGTCCTCAATTCACATGACCACCTCACTACAATTATCCTTGATCTTTCAAATGTTTTCCGTTGCAAATCTTGATTCTTCCAAAGTTATTTTCGAATGCTTTCCTTATTTGAAGTTTCACTCAATTTAAATTTTGTTCTAAACTTCTTTAAATATGTCTCCCTAAATTTCGATGGAGTTAAAAGTCGTTCTTGAATTTTGAAGACTTTTGGTCGTAATTTTAAAATTACTATCTTGTACTATTTTTCTAACAATGTATCTTTCGCATTTCCATTTTTTAAACTTTATTACTATCCTGATGGTTCGATATACCGTCCTTTTTCCGAACTACAAAAATTTATTTTAACCACTTATCTTACATACCTTTAGGGGTATTTTTCCAAACTGAATGGACTTCAACAAATTTTTGTATATATCAATTATAGGTTCGTCGTACTCGTACTTCAAAAGTTTTTATACCAACACGTTCTTTTGGCAAATCCTTATTTCCCTAAAAGTATCTTCGATCTTCTTCTTTCGTTAAGTTTAAATTTGTTCGAAACACTTTTGATATATGTAAGGTTTCATGCTCCTTCGCCGACTTAAATTATTTATGTTTTTAAATATCGAAACTTGTGTTGAGATTTTTAGATTAGAAGTTTATAATATTTTCTGCATATACTTTCGTATCGATATGAATGTCTTGTCCCTTTTCATATACCAATTTCATTCTGAACCGTATTTCTATTTTCCTAACTCGATTCATAATTTCTTTTCTTACTTGTGCCATTAAAATTTTATTCGAAAACACCTCGTGCTTACTCTTAATAAACTTTTCAAGTCCCTTTGGACTTCGGCTTTTAGCAAGTCGATTTTATGCTCAACATTTTCCATATTTCAGATTTTTTTGTAAAAAAAAAGTTATTACTATTTCGAAATCATTCCTGACTTGGACCCTTCATAAAACGGTTTAAAAGTTTTAATACTAACTTGATGAGTTTAAATATCCTTTTCTCTTTCCATACTACTAAGATATTATCTTTCCATTCACCATACACACTTTTAAGATAATTTCTAAAATATGACTTCAATTATTTTTATATATCGGTACCACGTTAGTTTTGCTCGTACATTAAGATCTTGTATAAATCAATTTTTGTTGGCAAATCCGGATTTCTCCAAAAGTATTTTCGATATGGTTTATTTGGGATTTCTCTTCAGTTTTAAGATTTGGAAAACCTTTAGCATGCGCTTAAATTCTCCACACTATACTTGATCTGATTTCAATCTTCAAATCTCAAAACTTTTCCAAAATTTTTAGATTGCTGCCGCATAACATTTCTGACCTATGTTTTAATGTTCGAGTAAATGATTTCCTTTTTCCTCATGATGATTTTATATAAGCCAATAACCCACTTTTCCTCTTATTACGTATATTCGTCTCAAACTCGCTTTCAAACAACTTGTTTATCGACCTCTAAATAATTTTATACAAACGAGGACTCCGACTTTTTGAAATACAATGGTCTTTGAATTCACGTATTTTAACTTATGTTGTTTACACTACCTTCTTTACGTATTCCTTAAGGGTATCATTGCATCATCTTTCCACCTAAACATTCACAGTCTTACCCTGATTCCCCTAACCAAATTTGGCTCCTTATCTTCGTCCTAGCTGAACCCATGTTTTTCGATCTTTCTATTCGTCATGATATAGGTTCGGTTCTTTCCTATTGTCTAGCCCATAGAGCTTGGTGTTGCCTGTGTCAACCTTGTTATAGTTTGGTGGGCCCATTAGTTAAGTGGTTATGTCGTCGTAGTGTTGATTTCGTGGTGTGTATATAGTGGTATGGGTGTTGGCAATTGTATGTTGTGTGTAGGTAATTTTCTGCTTGAGTATGATGTGATATACGTATGATAACAGAATGATAATTTTGATTGGTACTACTTGTTTTATGAGATGTCGTATGCGTGTATATCAGGAGGTATACCCGACTATTGCATCTCTTAAACTTGTATGTAGTTGATGTGTTGATATGGTAATTATAAATGGATGGATATGATGTGAAAATATGTGATACGTGGATGTGTATGCCTTGGAGTGGTATTGGTATGTGTATGGATGCTGTGTTACGCATATAAATGTCCTGCTATGATTTGAGTCTCACTCAAGCTTGAGTGGGTATACTCTATGTACTTTGGTATAATTGTATGTGGTGGTGAATAGTGATGGATGATGTATGTATGGTGTTTGAGTTGTTTGTGCTTGGTTGTGTTATGCACACGATTGTGGGTGGCTATACCAATATATGGCTATAGGACTATATGTGAGGTGAAAATATGGTGAAATATTTGCATGTATTTGAATGACTAAATAAATGTGAAATTATTTTCAAATAAGAGAGGCTTGGTTATTTTCTTACAGTAAGTAATAAGTGTTTATTGTTGTATAAATATATTGACTATATATATGTGATTGAAATACGTGTATGAAATTGATTGACTATAATAAGTATGAGTGTACTATGTGCGTGAAAATATGTGTGTAGTGGTAGTAATATTTGATTTCTAGTGCATGTATATATAAGCACTTGAAATGAATGTACTTGGTTGAAATTTTGATGTGATATTGATTGAGGGTAGTTACTAGGGCGACTAGATATGTTAGAAAGTCCGAGGACGGACTTTATTCTAAGGTGGGTAGGATGTAACGACTGGTTTTCGTGTAATTGGATTATCTATATTAAAATATATGCTTGGTGGATTTTCTCCTTGGATGTGTGGTTTTCGTCGCCATAGCTTTCACTTTCGATCGTTTCGTCGTGATTTTCTAGCTTCTTCCTTCGATCGTCGATTTCGGAGTAAGTCATTCGTGACGAGCTTCAAATCGCTCATATCTTAGAGTTAGAGTGATCTTAGAAGCCATAGGAATCTTCCCGAAGCTCTGCGATTCGAATCGGCACTTTTAGTGCATCTTAGTTGGTTCGAGAAGGGGAACCAACCGACTAGATTGAGATCTAGTCGGTCGGCAACTCTACTCAAACCGACTAGTTCCTTGGATTAATTTTACTTAAGTTACTGTTTCTGTTTAGTCGGTCTAAGTTCATCTTTCGACTGACTAGTTGTTAAACTAATCGGTTAAGTTTTGTACTCAGACCGACTAATTCTTAGTTCTTCTGTGCAGTCGAGTAATGTTCATTCTTAGTCGGTCTAAGAACGTTCGTCGACCGACTAGATGAGAAACTAGTCGGTCAGTAGTTGTTCTTTGACCGACTAAATCTAAATCCTATTTCTGTACAGGAGTTACTGTTTGGACTTAGTCGGTCTGCGTTGGTCAACCGACCGACTAGTTCCCAAACTAGTCGGTCAGTGGTTGTTCTCTGACCGACTAATCAGTGCCAAAACCCTAATTTCTGGGCAGCCGCCAGCCCTTCCTATTTAAACCCCTCCCAAACGTTTTCTTCTCCTTCCTCACGACCCAAAACCCTAGTTTCTCCCCCATTGAGCCCCCTACTACCTCAAACCCTTATTCCTTCATCCCAAGCCCAAAATCCATCATCCAAACTCTCCCTTAACACATTCTACCTCTCATCTTCCTCAAAATCTCATCAAACCCCCAAAATCCCCCAAAATCCTATTTCTCCAAACTTCTCCATCCATTTCCAGATCTGAACCCTAGGTTTCCCCGGATCGTTCTTCCATTGCCGTGCTTGCTCGGCATCGATCTTCCGCTTCTATACGGTAGGGTTCGATCCTTTGGTTTTCTCATAACTCTCCTTGTGATTTTATTGAAACCCTAATAATAAACTAGGTGGATGTTGTTTGATGATTGTTTCTCTGTGGCAGCGATTTCCTCTCCGTAGATAACTTTTGTGGCGTGCCTCGTTGATCATCTTCCTTGGCGTGAGGCAAGTGAAACTTGCATCTCTTGATTTGGGCCATGTCTTAGGCCATTTCCTTGCTTTAGCGTAAAAGAGACTAGACGGTGAAAGGATAGCCGTCTTGACGCCATTGACCTAGCTTGACAACGAAGCTTGGTCCGTCACCTTCCTCATGCTTGTATGTCACGTTTACTTTCTTTAACGGTACGCGTATTAACTGTTCATGTCATCCATGCATCCTTAACTGCTATTGCATTTTAACTGTCATGTTTAATTTAAATTAACGGTACGCGAATATGTTCATGTCATTGCATTTCGCCTGTCACGTTTAATTTCAATAAACGGTACGCGTATTAACTGTTCATGTCATCCATGCATCTTTAACTGCCATGTTTAATTTAAATAAACGGTATGCGAATATTGTTCATGCCATTGCATTTTGCCTGTCATGTCTAATTTCAATTAACGGTACGCGAATATCTGCTCATGTCATTGCATACTTGAATACTCATCGTGATTGCGTAGCATCGCTACATACTAGTGCTACTTGTTTCGGCTAGGTGCACCCCTACGCCATACTTGTTAAATACACTTTCTGGCTCGTGTGCCAGAAGATGAGCTCAACACAGCCTGCGGGCAATAGGGCACTCGTTGAGTGATCCCTTGTACTTGATGCGTGAACACAGCCTGCGGGCAATAGGGCACTCTCTGAGTGATCCCTTGTACATGACTACAGCCTGTGGGCAATAGGGCATCCATGTGTGGGTGATCCCTTGTACTTGTTACTTGACAATACATGTCACAACTACCACTTGTTACTTGACGTGTTCACTTGACGTGATTTACCTGACGTGATTTATTTGACTTGTACTTGTCCGTGTTTAAACTTGCAAAACTTGTTATCCATGCCATACTTGCTACGTGCTACTTGTACTTCCCTTTACTTGTCACTTCCATGCTATATTTGCCATGTCATGCATCATATTATAACTGCTAGGTTGCTAGTTTACCTTTCTTTCTGTTTCCTTGCACAAGTCTTTTTAGACTTGCTGACATGTGCCCCTCTCCCTTTTGGGTGTCACATGTTAGACTCAGAGCCAGAGCTTGTTGCAGAGGACGTTGTGTTTGCTGTGGAGGAGTCTTGTGGACACCGGTGACTTTGTTGAGTTTCCTTTATGTTTTAGGATTCCTGTTAGTTGTCGGTGCGTGGCACCTTTGTTTTGTATGTTATATTTTGTAGGCCATGTTGGGCCTTAGACTCTTTTTCCTTTAGCCTGTTGGCTTTTCTGTGATATTGTAATTTGTTTATGGACATTTGGATATTCAATAAAATGTCGTCTCATTTCCTTATTATCATCGTTGTTTCGTTTCTCTTTGCAAGGACCTGCCATAATAAGTGTTTTTTTACGCTTATCAGACTTGGAGCTTCACAGCTTCAAGTTTGTGCGGACCTTCTCACGTCTCGCCTCCACATTTTTGGGAAGCGGGGCGTGACAGTATGGCATGCAACATGGCATAAAGAAAAATTAGCAATTCTTGACTTGGCAGTTAAAGATAATGATGTTTAAGAAGTTGTAAAATGCACACTTGCATATCAAAATAACTCAGGTCAAAGCAATTAAAGGCAACGGTTTCAAGATACGTAAAAAGTGCACTTGCCTGTTATGGATGATGTCGGGTGTCAGGTGATCGTTACGGGGAGCATGTTTTTAGTCTGCGACATTAGATGCGACTATAAGCCAAGGAACAAAATTAAGCTTACTAAAATACTGCTACCCAATACTAGTTACTGGTAGTATATCAATATATATACATATCTAAACTAGCACACCTGATTGAAAAATTAAATGTAATAGGACTACACCTACAGACATACAACTAGAAAGATATTATAAGGTTATTATTTAAAACGTAACAGATAACTTAAAATATTAATAAAACCAACTCACACTTAAAAACTGATCATTTATGTAGTGGTTGTAAAATATGTTTTATTATCAATAAGGTACTAAACTAACTTGTGAAATATGCACATATATACGGTTATGTACTGTTAACACATTAACATATGAGTTTTAATAGGGTAGGTACAGCTACTACATTTATTAAACTGTCCAAAGGGTACTATTAAGCATGATATAATATAACAATTTATATTGCAATGCGTACACACAAAACTAACTCTTAACTTACTGATGCCATAAAAATAGAGGCAAGCATCCAGATATCAACTCACAGATTGTTTCGCCCTCATCACTCGCAGGGGACGGATCGGACAAAGACGAGGCGGCGGGCTTGCTTGAAGCGGTCGGTCGGGGGCCCATCGGCAGCGGATCAGGGAGGAGGCAGCGGATCATCGGAGTAGTTGAGGAGGTCGGGGCGGTGGTTCCGGATCTGTGGCGGAGAGCGGAACGGCGTTGCGCAATCGGGGTTGTAGGCGTTTGAGAGGAGGAATGATCGGCTGTGGCGAGGGATCACCGGAGGGCAGAGCTGGGACCATGCTGAAGGAGGGAGGGCTGGTGTTTGTGGTCGGAGCAGCTGGCGGCAGCGAATGGTTGGGGTCGTTGGGCGCTGCGGATTGGTGCAGGCTGAATGGAGAGAGGAGAAGGCACGGCGTGGCCCTGGGTACGGTGGAGGTTCGAACAGGGGAGGAGGAAGGACATGGGAGGTTGCGGATTCGGAGATAAGCGCCGGGAGTAGGAGACGGGCTGGGCGGCGAAGGGGCGCCCGTGGTTGATCGGGGGGTCTGGCGATGGGGCGGGTCAGAGATCGAAGGATGTCGGAGGATGTGCTCTCTGTTTTATGAAGCAGGGGAGGAGATTCGGGGTGATCTGACTGGAGGTTTGGTGGGCGGACGGGAGCATTGGGCTTGGCGAGGGAGGTCCGAGATTGATCGGGCAAAGTCGGAGTAGGAGATGGAGGGTGACGTGCGGCGTTGGAGGACGGGTCTGTCGAGGGTGAGGGCTCGCAGGCGAGGTGATCAGAGTGGGGACAGGCGGAGGGCGCTGTTGGTGGAGTTGGGGAAGAGGAGGACGACGGGTTTGACGCTGGGGCTATTTGATGGCAGCGGGCGAGGTTGGCGGGGTTTCGTGGGGTTGTCGTCGAGCGGTTGAAGGAGGACAGAGGAGCTCGAGGTTGGCGAGCTCGCCGGCGTTGGCTCGAAGGGGTGGTCTGAAGTGGTTGGTCGAGTTGTCGACGGTGATGGGGCTTGTTGGGTTCGGTGAGGACGAGTGAGGCTGGGTTTGGGTGGAGGCTTCCGCGTGTTTGGGTCGCCGTACGAGGTGAGGTTCGGTGAGAGAGGCCGTACTGGGTTGGGTTTAAAGGAGAGAAGAATGAGAACGAGAATTAGAGGCCGCCGGCGAGTTTTGGTTTCAACGGAGGAGAGAGAGACGGGGGTGCGAGGGGAGGGGTCCGGTGGTGATGACCGCCGGAGGTGGCTGTGCGGAGAGATGGGGTTCAGGGAGTCGTCGGCTTTTTGCTGGGTTTGGGTTTTTGAAGAGGAGGAAGGGAATGGGTTTCGTTTTGAAGCTTCCCAAGCCTACATGGGTTTATGAAGAGAGAGATGAGCAGTTCATACTACATGGAAGAAGTTGAGATATCGTGGGATTCTGCGTGTGTGTCGTGGGCGATGATGTGAGCTGATCGGTTACGTGGGTTGTTACGATTATCCCGAGATCTCGAGTTGGGTTACTGGCTAACAGATAAGACTGATAATTAAGATTAGCCTAAGTTAAAAACAAGATTGGGTAGATTTTGTTCAGACCAAGATTAATGAAATTAACTAAGATTAGAAAAGGAAAATGATGTTTGAAAGGCATTTTATTATAAGGTATTAGGATTTGATGGTTAGACTTTTAACCATAAGTTTAGGATATGGTTTAATAGATTCCGTTGATAAAAGAATCGATTTGGGATATAATCGGATATGTGAAATCTTTAGTATATGACAAGATTAGTTCGCTAATTAGATAGTTAGGTTATTATACGGCTGGGAATAAATCAATTTAATTAGAAGATACTGAATACGATCTGATTATTAAGATAGGACTTGGATTATAAGGGGTTAGGATTTGTTGGATTTAGGAAATCGGTTTAATATATAGGAGTATGCATGATTTAGGATTTGGGATTCAGATCAGATTAGGAAAAATCCTTCATTAAACGATTTCGATAATTCTCTTGGTTGGAGAGTCGGTTTAGCTAGATTGGAGTTGGTTAAGGAATATATCTGGTTAAGATGTGTTTTGATTAATATGATTCATCCCCTGCATCCAACATCAACCACGGGTTAGAGAAGATATAACATGATCGTTAAATCGCGTACTTGAGCTACAGATAATAATAACATCAACAACAATAATAAAATCATTAATTAATCTATTAAATCACTATACTAATTAAATACATATGAAAGTACGTATATACAGAAACAGGCCGTTACATCCTACCCACCTTATTTGAATTCCGTCCTCGGAATTCAGTAAAGCTATTGGAAAGGTGTAACGACCGCAAGAAAACGAAGCAGTGACAGAGAGGGTTCTGAAAATGAAACATGGACACACGGTCGTTTTGGTGGAAGGGATCGTGAATAAAAAACAAGAAAGGTCAGAAGGTGAATATGACGAGCGGAAATTGGGTCGGTGAATCAAAATGTTGGGCTTAAGGTCGTCGACACATGAATAAAATGTCAAAGATGTCTACGAGATCGGGAATGGACCCTTTGGGTCGACTAATGATTAAGAATCCCAAGGAACACGGCTGGGATAGAGTTCAAGGAAAGGTGTTTTAGAGAATCAAGATTGTAATCTCATCCATGTTGCTTCGGAGTATTTCGTATAGCACGACCTGCATGGGCCACCACTAAAACCTGTCACGCCCCGCTTTCCATTGTACTTGGGAGCGAGGATGCGACGAAGGTCCGTATGTGCTTAAAACAAGAAGGAGATACCTTTTTTTCTTCCTCCTTGGTTTAAGCACATTACGCGTCTGTGATAACAACTTGCAGGTTCTTGCATGCAACTCAAACAACATAGATAAGTATTTTATTACAATCTCAAGTCTCAAAAATGAATACAACAATGTAGGAAATAAAAGAGAGAGGGTCATAAAGCCCATACAAATATTGAAAGAGACAACAAGTACAAAGATGCTGTGAGGGTATGAAGCTTCTCAGCGGGGATCTCAGCGGCAAGGCACTCCTGATCGACCTGCTCAGTCACTAAAGCAAACTCCTCTGCAAACATGTCTAATACCTGACGTATATTTCACAAGACAAGGAAATATACGTCAGCGATGGTCGCTCGGCAAGATTTAAAAAGATAAAAAGAAACTTGACCCTCGGCAAGGTTTTCGAAATCATTGACATAGCAAGCATAAGAAACATGTGGCATGGCAGATGTGGTGTACAGAGTTATAAACATAGCAATCGTGATGTGCAAAGTAAATAGCGTGGCAAGTGTAGTATGTACAGCAGGGGCATGGCAATTGTAGTGTGTACAGCAACAAACATGGTATGTGTAGTGTGTTCAACAATAAACATGACGAGGTGTAATGTGTACAGCAATGACAAGTGTGTGTACAGCTGTAAACATGGCAAGCGTGGTGTGTACAGCAGTAAACATGGCAAGGTGTAATGTGTATAGCAATGGCAAGTGTGTGTGTACAGCGGTAAACATGATATTAGTACACGAACAAAGAAGTAGTAACTAGCAGAGTACGCAATCCTCAATAGTAACAACATGACAATCAATCAAGTGTGCCTAGTGAAAAGCCCAATGTCTGAGGGGGAAAGTGACTAGTATTACACCGAAGCCAACGGAAGCTACCCGTGGCTCTCTACTCACCGACCCGGCCAGGTGTCGGTCAAGTTCACCACGAGAGTGCAATCTAGCATTCCAGCCTCTACTACATTGAACTACCCCCACCCAAGTGTTCTGCTGGAACACGAGCCAGCCTAATCGATCACACGAGTTCACAAATGCTAAACCGCCATATACTGGAACACGAGCCAGACTAGTCATCATGTGACCCTACTGGAACACGAGGCAGACTAGTCACATATGACTGACGGGAATAGCCAATCAAATGCACGAATTCAAGGTATTCCATCAATACGTTCCGTCAATATATTTCCATCAATAATCATCCAATCAAGAGTGTACGAGTATGGCATGCAACATGGCATAAAGAAAAATTAGCAATTCTTGACTTGGCAGTTAAAGATAATGATGTTTAAGAAGTTGTAAAATGCACACTTGCATATCAAAATAACTCAGGTCAAAGCAATTAAAGGCAACGGTTTCAAGATACGTAAAAAGTGCACTTGCCTGTTATGGACGATGTCGGGTGTCAGGTGATCGTTACGGGGAGCATGTTTTTAGTCTGCGACATTAGATGCGACTATAAGCCAAGGAACAAAATTAAGCTTACTAAAATACCGCTACCCAATACTAGTTACTGGTAGTATATCAATATATATACATATCTAAACTAGCACACCTGATTGAAAAATTAAATGTAATAGGACTACACCTACAGACATACAACTAGAAAGATATTATAAGGTTATTATTTAAAACGTAACAGATAACTTAAAATATTAATAAAACCAACTCACACTTAAAAACTGATCATTTATGTAGTGGTTGTAAAATATGTTTTATTATCAGTAAGTTACTAAACTAACTTGTGAAATATGCACATATATACGGTTATGTACTGTTAACACATTAACATATGAGTTTTAATAGGGTAGGTACAGCTACTACATTTATTAAACTGTCCAAAGGGTACTATCAGCATGATATAATATAACAATTTATATTGCAATGCGTACACACAAAACTAACTCTTAACTTACTGATGCCATAAAAATAGAGGCAAGCATCCAGATATCAACTCACAGATTGTTTCGCCCTCATCACTCGCAGGGGACGGATCGGACAAAGACGAGGCAGCGGGCTTGCTTGAAGCGGTCGGTTGGGGCCCGTCGGCGGCGGATCAGGGAGGAGGCGACAGATCATCGGAGTAGTTGAGGAGGTCAGGGCGGTGGTTCCGGATCTGTGGCGGAGAGCGGAACGGCGTTGGGCAATCGGGGTTGTCGGCATTTGAGAGGAGGAATGCTCGGCGGTGGCGAGGGATCGCCGGAGAGCAGAGCTGGGACCATGCGGAAGGAGGGAGGGCTGGTGTTCGTGGTCGGAGCGGCTGGCGGCAGCGAATGGTTGGGGTCGTTGGGCACTGCGGATTGGTGCAGGCTGAATGGAGAGAGGAGAAGGCACGGCGTCGCCCTGGGTACGGTGGAGGTTCGAACAGGGGAGGAGGAAGGACATGGGAGGGTGGGGGTTCGGAGATAAGCGCCGGGAGTAGGAGACGGGTTGGGCGGCGAAGGGGCGTCCGTGGTTGATCGGGGGGGTCGGCGATGGGGCGGGTCAGAGATCGGAGGATGTCGGAGGATGTGCTCTTTGTTTTGTGAAGCAGGGGAGGAGATTCGGGGTGATCGGACTGGAGGTTTGGTGGGCGGACGGGGGCATTGGACTTGGCGAGGGAGGTCGGAGATTGATCGGTCGAAGTCGGAGTATGAGATGGAGGGTGACGTGCAGCGCTGGAGGACGGGACTGTCGAGGGTGAGGGCTCACAGCCGAGGTGATCGGAGAGGGGACAGGCGAAGGGCGCTGTTGGTGGAGTTGGGGAAGAGGAGGACGACGGGTTTGGCACCGGGGCTATTTGATGGCGGCGGGCGAGGTTGGCGGGATTTCGTGGGGTTGTCGTCGAGCGGTTAAAGGATGACGGAGGAGCTCGGGGTTGGCGAGCTCGCCGGCGTGGGCTCGAAGGGGTGGTCTGAAGTGGTTGGTCGAGTTGTCGGCGGCGATGGGGCTTGTTGGGTTCGGTGAGGACGAGTGAGGCTGGGTTTGGGTGGAGGCTGCCACGTGTTTGGGTCGCCATACGAGGTGAGGTTCGCTGAGAGAGGCCGTACTGGGTTGGGTTTAAAGGAGAGAAGAATGAGAACGAGAATTAGAGGCCGCCGGCGAGTTTTGGTTTCAACGGAGGAGAGAGAGACGGGGGTGCGAGTGGAGGGGTCCGGTGGTGATGACCATCGGAGGTGGCTGCACGGAGAGATGGGGTTCGGCGAGTCGTTGGCGTCTTGCTGGGTTTGGGTTTTTGAAGAGGAGGAAGGGAATGGGTTTCGTTTTGAAGCTGTCCAAGCCTACATGGGTTTATGAAGAGATAGATGAGCAGTTCATACTACATGGAAGAAGTTGAGATATCGTGGGATTCTGCGTGTGTGTCGTGGGCGATGATGTGAGCTGATTGGTTACGTGGGTTGTTACGATTATCCCGAGATCTCGAGTTGGGTTACTGGCTAACAAATAAGACTGATAATTAAGATTAGCCTAAGTTAAAAACAAGATTGGGTAGATTTTGTTCAGACCAAGATTAATGAAATTAACTAAGATTAGAAAAGGAAAATGATGTTTGAAAGGCATTTTATTATAAGGGATTAGGATTTGATGGTTAGACTTTTACCATAAGTTTAGGATATGGTTTAATAGATTCCGTTGATAAAATAATCGATTTGGGATATAATCGGATATGTGAAATCTTTAGGATTTGACAATATTAGTTCGCTAATTAGATAGTTAGGTTATTATACGGCTGGGTAAAAATCAATTTAATTAGATGATACTGAATACGATCTGATTATCAAGATAGGACTTGGATTATAAGGGGTTAGGATTAGTTGGATTTAGGAAATCGGTTTAATATATAGGAGTATGCATGATTTAGGATTTGGGATTCAGATCAGATTAGGAAAAATCCTTCATTAAACGATTTCGATAATTCTCTTGGTTGGAGAGTCGGTTTAGCTAGATTGGAGTTGGTTAAGGAATATATCTGGTTAAGATGTGTTTTGATTAATATGATTCAGCCCCTGCATCCAATGTCAACCACGGGTTAGAGAAGATATAACCTGATCGTTAAATCGCGTACTCGAGCTACATATAATAATAATAACAACAACAATAATAAAATCATTAATTAATCTATTAAATCACTATACTAATTAAATACATATGAAAGTACGTATATACAGAAACAGGCCGTTACAGTTCGCAAAGCTTTGAAGATAAGTGACACAATATGATTTCAATAAGGTGAAGCATGTGAAGCATAAGAGAACGTGTGAGCAGAGCAACGTGTAGTGTTCAAAGTAGTGAGCAGGCAAAGTGTAGTGCGCAAAGTAGAGACCATGGCAAAGTGTGGTGTGTATAGTTAACATGGCAAAGTGTGGTGTGTATAGTTAACATGGCAAAGTGTGATATGCAAGTAGTGAGCATGGCAAGTGTGGTGTATAGAGTAGTGAGCATGGCAGTTGTATATGAGCATGGTAAGAAATGCTAGCAGAGTACACAATTCTCAATAGTATCAGCAGAGGTAAGATAGTGCATCATTCAATCTCCTAATCTAGTGACAAGCCCATTGTCTGAGGACGAAAGAAACTACAATTACACCCAAACCAACGGGAGCTACCCGTCGCTCTGTACTCACCGACCCCATCTGGGTCGAATTTACTGGGGAGGTGAAATCCATAATTTTGCACTCTACTATAATGGACTACCACACCCAAAGTGTCAATGTGTGTGTTCCATATTGTTCAATGTATGCCACAAGGGCCTAATATTCTGTAAATGCCCCGAGGGCCCAATATTTCGTATATGCCCGAGAGCCCAAATGTTCCATAAATGCACGAAGGCCCAATATCACAATTTATAAGTGGTGGACAATTCAAAGATAAGGTGACACAAAAATAATACAACAAGCAATAAGAGGGTACGTTTTTAAAATGACAAAACATTTGACATCCATAAATTCGTAGGTGCTAATACTTGCCTGAACGGAGCGATTCTGGGTGTCCAGGAGATAGTAATGAGATGCGAGATCTATCTGCGACAACAGATTTCAAATTTAAGCTATGAGTACAAACCAATGTATTCGGACTATATACATACTTGTTTTGTATAAATACATATATACTAAATATATCAAAATCATACGTATTACACCTATATTAACATATACGCTTATTTACGTACTCATTTAAACATATAACATATAACTTTACTGTATTTTTATGATGTAAAGGTATATTAATATAGCATACTCTTACATATAATATAAATATAAATAATATGGTGTTATTTACATATAACATACCGTTACACTCATTTACATATATATAAATAACATAGCGTGAGTCACTGTTCACTCACGTAATCATCAACTCCCCTGTTTAAGCGTTGCTTGAGCGAATGCGTGCGGTTTAGTGGTCCGACGGTGCGAGGCAGCGATGACAGGGTGGCATAGGACACGGGAGCACCCGACGATGGCGAGAGGCAGTGCGAGGAAGTGTCGAAGGAGTGTTGTAGGTAGAGGAAAACGACGTCAGTGGGGATGCTTGACAGGATGGGAGGAAGAACTGTTCGGGGGTTTGTGGAGGTGGTGACGATGTCGTCAGAGCTAGGGGAGCATTGGGCTATGGAGCATTGAAGTTGAAGTGGGCAAAGTCGGTTGCTGTCGGAGTGGTCGGACGGTAGGGGCGGCGACTCAGGCAGCAGCGAGTGCGGGCGAAGCTTGGGTCATTGTGAGCAGCGAAGGGGAGTTCTGAGGGGAGGAGGAAGTGATGGTCGTGTTGTCGGTGACATGGGGGAAGACAATGTCGGGGGTTGTTGTCATGGGTGGAGGGGGCGGCGAGCTTGCTTGAGAGGGTGGTATTAGGCTTGGAGCCGTTTTCGATGGGAGGAGGGGAGGACGTGGGCGCTTGGTGCTAGGGGTTTCGGTGGGCAGAGAGGAGACGGGGAGAACAAGGGGTGCGGTGAAGTGTGTCGTCGAACTGGGGCTCGTCGGAGCTGAGAGTGTGGCGCTTGTAGATAGGAGGGGGTCAGAGAGTGGTGGAGTCTTTGGAGAGCGGAGATGGGGGCCTGTGTACGGTGGAGGGGAGAGAAGCTTGTCGGAGGGTTGTGAGCACTGGGGGATGGGTCTGATCGAAGAGTGGGGGTTGGAGCTGGGGTGGTCGGGGTTGAGAGGCGGCGAGGTCGCCTGCGGGGCTGGGTGAAGGAGATGGCAGTGGTGTGTGGCTTCGGTGTTTGGTGAGGGGAAGGTCGCCTGGCCTTTGGGTTTTGAAAAGGAGGCGATCGGAATGGGGTTTATGAAAAATAGAGAAGAAGGGAGATGATGAACGAATCGGGGTTTGTTGGGTTGGTGTAAAGATCATGCACGAGACTTGCACATGATTTTGTGAGGTTGTTGCGTGAGTTGGTTACGGGTAAGTGTTAACCGCAAGCGAGGATAATGCATTGTGGATTTGATTAGATATTAATAGTTGGTTAGAATAATTAGATTTAGTAGGATTAATATTTATTAGTTAAGATTTATTAATATTAAGATTGAAATTGGGATTTACCAAGATTTTATAGAATAAATTTGATTATTAATATCAAATTGGTTAGGGTAATTACATATAGGGTTTCAATCTGATTTTAGAGAATCTGACCAGTTTAGATTTGATTAGAAAAACATTTGTTTTGGGAGAATCCATCAAGTTAGAATATTTAATTTATTGATTTATCAATATCGAATCTCGGAGGATTAATTTGGTTGGGATATTTGATCAGTTTAGTTAAGATTTAGACATGATTTGGATGATCCGTCAAGATATTTGGATTAAGATTTGGTTTAGGAAATTGATTGGGATAAATAAATTCAGATTCATAAGATCGAGTAATATTTATTCTGTTAAGATTTGATTAAGACTCGGCATTAATGTCTTGAAATTGCTAATTTAGATCTGATCGAAATATTAAAACTTATTAGGATTTAAATTAGATTGGGGAAATCGATGTTGTTAAGATGATCAAATTATTACGATTTTGCCCCTGCAATCAACAACAACCACAAGTTAATAAGAAGACACCAATGTGATCGCTAAGTCGTGAGGATCATGAATAAGGAATCCGATCACGAGTTCAAGTTCGGGGGGAAATAATAATAAAAGCCTAAGACAATTATTCAAATAAGTCCACTAATGGAAATACATACGTTCTGAAACAGGCCGTTACACTATGGGGTTAAAAACTATAATAAATGCATGCTAAAACTTTCTTTTCGTTAGCAAAGTGTTTCATTTGAACAGTTAGAAAAGTTTGATAACCTGAACAGTATCGTAAAAGACTCGATCGGACCAAGTGTCATACTTGATTGTAAAAATTGTTAATCAAGAAAATGACTCGTAAATTACAAATATAGTAACATCACATAACTTGGGATTTTTGGGGTAACTTATAATAGCGAATGTACGGGAGCGACCAGTTCAGGCTTTGTTGTTGTTATCCCACTCGTCGGTGACAAATTCACAGACATAAATCACAGATTATTGAATATTATCGTATTTGTTGCACAGTTTTGGTTGAACCTGGGTACGTGCACCCGTGGTATGAGATGGACACTTAGTTGCACTCTTAGTTGCTCACTGTACTTCGCTTTATAAGTCACAAGCTAGGTTCGGCACAGTTATACTCTCGTAACCTTGTCATCTTTAATAATGTTTCTTTAATTACTGCTTGATTGTGAAAGTCGTAAATCTACAAAGTTATATTTCTGCTCTATTTTCCATACCATCATAGTATGCTCTTTTACTTCTAGTCCCTGCTAGTTTGCCATGCTTGCATATTGTTTTGAATTCCATGCTATAGATACTTTGAGTTACGTCTGATCCTGGCGACCCTTCTTTTTGTTGTGGACCCACCAGATATTTCACAGGTTGAAGAAGTGACATATGAGTTGGCAGACGCTGAACTTACAGTTGAGTTTAACCAAGAGCACGTTGGTTACTAAGTGAGTGTGTGTGAGTGTTTTGTTATTTTATGCCTTTTTAGTTTCAAAGTGTGACTTGGTGTGTATTTGTATTAGGATTGTATTTTCTTTTCTATACGCTACTGGTTTGTAATAAGGTTGTATTTTATTTTCATGCATGAGTGTTTGGCATATTTCTGCAAAAAATCCTGTATTGACTTCATTGGTGCCTGGCAGGACTTGTGCATGTTCCAAACAGTAATGGGCCTCGGGAGTTGGTCGTTACAAGTTTGGTGGCCCATGCAAGTCTCCGCGCTAAATACCACATGAACAATACATAAAGTTCAGAATGTGTCGTATAAAATACTCAATGGAACTGATCAAACCTTATGAAATGCAGGTAAGCAATGGAAAGTAACACTTCAGGAAGCAAGGACAGTGCTTTTGGATCCGGGACCAATCACCTGAATGGGGGTCCCAACCAGAAGGATGCAGGTAATGGAGCCAACAACGATCCAAACACGATAGGACTCCTGACTGCAGCATTGACTGTAGAAGATTTCTTGCGGGGTATTTTTGCCTTTCAGTAGTAGCTGGGACAGGCTTTTCTTAGAGAACCAAAAGCTGACCAGTGTGCTTACCACTTTTGAGTGATGAGCCTGAAGACTTTCGCAGGGATTGAGAACCATCTTCGGGAAGAGGAATGGCTCAAGAGCATCACTAATGATCTGAGAGCATCTCAGATTCGAGAAGAAGCATGGGTGGCTACCGCCAAGAGGCAACTGACTGCTGGTGATCGAGACTAGTGGCAGGCGGTAGAGGACCGCTTGGGATTACCGATTACATGGGATGTCTTCACCAGTAGCTTCCAGTACTTTCCACAACAGGCAAAGATCATGATGAGGAAAAAGTTCATTAACCTGAAGCAGAGCTCGATGACTGTAGACCAGTATGACGCTGAGTTCTCTAGGCTCAGCAGGTTTGCCCCGGAGATGGTTGCAGATGCATTGACTCGAGCCCAGCATTTCCAGCAGGGGCCCAACATTAAGATTTGGAGGAAGTTGGTCACTGCTAGCCTTACCACGCATGTTGCAGTTTTGACCTTTGCTCATAACCATGAATGGCCAAGAAGAAAGCGGAGGAAGAGCTTAGACTGGCAGCTTCTGTGAGGCCTGAGCCGACCCATGCTGGGCCAAGCAGAAAGCCACAGATGCACCGCCCTATTCAACAGACTCAGTTTAAAAAACCAGGGCAACATCAGTAGGACCAATCGGGCTGCCACTTTTGTGGGAAGCCTGGGAACTTTAAGTCTGAGTGTCGAAGTCTTTTAGGCCTTTGGCTGGTTTGCGGGGTGTCAGGACACATGGCTAGGGATTGCCCACATTTTAAGCCACATGCCCCAGCTCTAGCTCCCCGTGAAAACCCCGACAGGTAACGCTCCATAGCATCCACCTCTACCTCCACAGCAGAGGGTGTTTCAGTAAGCAAGGCAGCTACTGCCACCAAAACGCCAGTCTTACACCATGACTGTCGAAAAGGCTGAGGCTATCGGTCAAGTGATCACATGTATTATTTCTATTATATTTAGTAATGTGTTTCTTTCATTAGCATTGGTTGCTTAGATTAGTGTTTGTAACCTAGGTCATACTAGTAGCTGGGAAACCCTCCCTCTCCTTGTTCGACCCGGGAGAATCACACTGCTTTCTGGTGAGTTGATTCGTTCGTACCCACATCGTTCCTGTGAAACCTTTAGCATCCAGTTGGAACGTCAACACAGGTAGCGGAGTGATAAAGTCGACTATTGGGTATCCTCAATGCCCAGTTATGATATATATGTGAGGGTTATATGCTGACTTCATGATGATAGATATCTCGAATTTTGATGCTGTATTCGGGATGGATTGGTTAGGAACTTTCCATGCCACTATCGACTGTTGTCGAAGGAGGGTAGTCTTCGAGATTCTGATCATCCAAAATTCGAGTTCATTAGTGGAAGCAGATCGGTAGGCCCAGTGGAGTACAGAGCCAGGTCGATCGAAGCAGTAGCAGCTGCAATGGAAGCTGAGCCCGATATACCAGAGGTGGTTCGAGAGTTCATGGATGTGTTTCCAGATGACCTTACAGGTTTGCCTCCAGATCGCACCCTCAAATTTTTCATCGAACTAATGCTAGGAGCTCAACCGATGTCTAAGGGACCATATCATTTAGCACCGTCTGAGCTAGAAGAATTGCGGGCCCAACTAGATGAGCTTCTGAAGAAGGGATGGATACGACCCAGTGTATCCCCCTGGGGATCTCCTATATTGCTGGTGAAGAAGAAAGACGAATCCCTATGTATATGTGTCGACTACCGCAAGCTGAACAAAGTCATAGTGATGAACAAGTATCATCTACCCTGCATCAATGATCTTTTCGATCAACTCGGGGGGTCAAGCGTTTATTCGAAGCTGGATCTGAGGACAGGGTAGCATCAAGTTAAGGTGAAAGACGAATATGTTCCCAAGACTACATTCAGGACCAGATACAGACATTATGACTACTTAGTAATGCCGTTTGGTGTGACCAATGCACCCGTGGTATTTATGAGTCTCATGGACCAAGTATTGTATGAATACTTGAACAAGTTCGTAGTAGTCTACATCGACGACATTCTCATCTACTCGAAGAATGCAGAAGAGCATGTAGAACATCTCAGGAAGGTTCTCGAGACCCTGAGAAGATACCAGCTTTATGGCAAACTGATCACTCCTTATTTTACACCTTTTTTCCGCATGTTTGCATGCCATTTGGATCGCCCAAATCATGTTTTTCACGATATATCGACGATATTGCGATGCTTTTCACGATTTGTTGTTTTTGTCGCATTTCAGGTGATTTGGCGCGATTTGGAGTGATCCCGAGATGCGCTTACTCTAGACGGTCACCAACGACCTCCCCGAGGGGTATTTTGCTGTTGGAGGGGAGCGGAAGAAGAATGGACGTCACAAGAGCGACGAGGAGGCCAAAATAAGCAGATTGGGCATTTTTTGTGTCCCACTCGGCCGAGTGGAGGAGCCACTCGGTCGACCAGCGAGACACTGCGCGGCCGACCAGTTCAGACACGAGTTACCTGTGCACTCGGCCGAGCACAGAAGACCCACTCGGCCGAGTGACGATACCACGTCCGCCCGAGTGGTTCCCAGACGAGGCCCTTCCAAAACATCGAAGTTACTGTTTTTCGGCTGCCTGAGCTTCAGAAGACCCACTCGGCCGAGTGGTAAACCCCGTCCGCCCGAGTGCAGTGAAGCCATCGGCCGAGTGACGACAACTCACTCGGCCGAGCCGCCTCCGAACTGAAGACCCCTGAAAGCCCCGACTTTCTGGAAAATTGCAGGGTTTTCACTCGGCCGAGCGACTTTTGTCACTCGGCCGAGTGCGATGCGCTGCCTGTAGCGAAAACTGCGGAAAACAGGCTGTGCAGGGGTATTTTGGTCAGGATTTTTGGACGATTTTTGGGGCTATTTAAGCCCTGTTTTTACCCTAGTTTTTAGAGCCATCTCTTAGATTTTTGCAGCTTTTTAGATTACTTTTTAGCTTTATTATTGTGATTGGAGAAGAGGAAAAACTTGGATTTTTGTTGGATTAAATTGAAGAACTCCATTGGTTTGCATCTCTCTTCCCTAAAAATTCTATTTTTATTGTTTATCTCAATATTTGTGATGAATTCTATTGCTTATTTCATTGATTATTTTTGTGCTATTGCTATGATTTGTGAGTAGTCTCCACGTCTTGGGGCGTGGGGATGAACCCTACAAGCCCTATTTCCTATTTGTGATGAATTGGTAGAAATTGAGCTAGAATTGCTATTAGGGATTAGATTGGGATCGATTTACTACGGATAGCTAGGAATTCATATCAATTGGGATTTGCAAGAGATTGGATCCCGATTTGATAGGAAGCCCTAGAAATCCGAATTGGGTTGGAGTCGGATTTTCGAAGTATCAGTTTGCAAGAGATTGGACCGATACCAAGATTTCCGATTGCAATTCCATGCCAATACCCGTTTGCAAGAGATTGGACGGGTAGGAACTATCCTAATTTAGATTGTGGACCGAGTTTGCAAGAGATTGGGCTCGGTGCGCAATTGGACGATGATGTTGATCCTAATGCTAGCTCCCCTAGGCTAGGGTTTGCAAGAGATTGGACCCAAACCTAGGATAGCTATAGACCGGCAACAGCGCGAGAGCGTGAGCTTGGTTCTACATTCAGTTGCAACTAGTTCATCCGAAATCTCATTCTAGCAATTTTGATACCGACGAACCACATTTATGAAGTACGGTGAGTAGCGGGAATTCCCCATTCCCTAGACGTTCTTTATTTGATTTGATATTTCGCACATTTGTTTGACGATTGTGACAGGATCGCCCAAGGCAATTTTCTCTGTTCTCAAATAGCCAGGTTGATTCGGAGCAAGCACAGTCATTCGTCCTCCCTGTGTTCGATACCCGCTCGCTGCTACACTGTGCGCTTGCGGTAAAACTACAATTGTTCTTTGGGTGTATATCCGGAGCGATCAAGTTTTTGGCGCCGTTGCCGGGGAGTGCGATTGCGTTTGATTCTTTCTCACCCTAGCTATTCCTTTTTTTGTTATTATTATCATTATTTTTATTTCTTATTTCTTACCTAACCCTTCCACGGTGCTAACCATTTCTTTGAAACTCTGTTTCCCCTGTGCATGTACACGAGATCTACGGCGGACCCTGAAGCTTTATTATTTGATCCCGAGATCGAACGTACTGCGCGGAGACTTAGAGCGGAAAGAAGACAAGATCCGGAAGGGAGGTATATGACCAACCCGTAAACTCCTGAAGAATTGGCGGCAAGGATGGCGAGGATAATTTCTATTCGCGATTGGCTTCGGCCTAAGACCTCTTCTACTACCTCGTCCATTGCCGTGCCGCAGTTGGCGGCTGACAAGAACTTCGAGCTGAAGACTGGATTGGTGGTTTTGATGCAGCAAGACCCATTTCATGGGAACGCCCATGAGAACCCCCACTACCACATCCAATTATTCTTGTCAAAGTGCGCCACATTCCAGATGCCGGGGGTCTCCATCGATGCTATCAGACTGCGTCTCTTCCCCTTCACGCTTAAGGACAAGGCACTCTATTGGTTGAGGACGCAGGCTGACAGAATCATCACCACTTGGGACGAGTTGGCGAGTGCATTTATTGACAAATTCTATCCGCCATCCAAGACGGTGAAAATCCGGAGCGCTCTCATGTCCTTCAAGCAAGGACCACAGGAGACGCTCTATGAAGCTTGGGAGCGTTTCAAGGATTTGCAGCATCAATGCCCACACCACAGTATAGAAGATTGGGAGCTAGTTCATAGCTTCTACAACGGTCTCCAACCGGGGACCAAACAAATTATTGATGCCGCGGCGAATGGTGCAATCTTGTCAAAGACTCCCGAAGAAGCTACGGCCCTAATTGAGGAGATGGCCTCAAATAACCAATAATGGGGCGATGAGCGAGGACACTCCACGTCCTCCTTAAAGCCAACTAGCATCTACGAGGCGAAGGCCGTAGCGGAGCTCACGAGCAAATTTGATTCTCTCCACAAGGTGGTGGAGAGATTGGAGAAGTTCATCACGGAGCCCCAAGGAAGCCCTTCCACCTCCGCTCCAACCAACCAAATGTGTGATTGGCAAGACCAATCTCAAGCCATGTACTCGGGAGGAGAGCAAGGAGAAGGATCCTTGGAGCAAGTACAATATGTTGCGGGGAACCAAGGGTATTGGTCCAATCCGGCCGCAAGAAATCATCCGGGATTCTCCTACGCCAACAATGAAGGAGCTTTGAACCCGCCTCAACCACTACCTCAACAAGCTCGACCACCACCACCCCAACAACAAAACTATCCACCGAGGGGGCCTACTCAACAAAACTTTCAACCGAAGCAACAAGTTCCACCTTATAGGCCGCCCGGTTACAACCAAGGGTGGAGGAATCAAAATCAAAACCCTCCGCAAGCTCCACAACGGTCCGATTTCGAAACTAGAGTGGAGGCGTTCATGGTCGAGCAAAATAAGGTGAATGCTACTTTGAAGGCGGGGCAATACTCTCTTAATACCGTAGTGGCTCAAATATCGGAGCAATTAGCGTTGCTCAATCGGAACACCCAACGATTGCCGGCGCAACCGGAGCAAAACCCACGGGGCAACACCGGCCACATCAACGCCGTAGTTGCCGTTACTACTAGAGGCGGGAAGGACACCACCCCCGTTATGATTCCTACCGAGGAGGCCGTGGAGGAAAGCTTGGAGCCGATTGAGCCGATAGTTGAAGTTGAAAAGGAGAAGGAGCCACAAGACAAGGAGAAATCTAGGGCGGAGCAATTAATTGAGGAAAGGCGCTTCATGCCACCGGTCCCATTCCCCCAAAGGCTAGCTAGAGCGAAAATGGAGAAAAGGCTAGCGAAATTTCTCGAGTACCTAAGAGGAGTTAGCCTTAACATCCCCTTCCTTGACGCCATCGTCGAGATCCCCACGTATGCTAAATTTTTGAAGGACTTGATTTCGGGGAGGAAAAGGAAGGAGAAGATCATGCTAGCCGAGGAGGGCTCTTGGTTCACCAAGAGAGAGAAGGAGCCGGTGAAATTTAAAGATCCGGGGAGTTTTCGGATTCCTTGCACCTTGGGCGGAGTTCCCCTTCAAAAGGCGTTGGTTGATCTTGGGGCTAGTGTGAGCCTCATGCCCCTCTCCATGTTCTTAAAGCTAAACACCGGGACAAAGTTGAAACCCACCGACATGCGCATTCAATTAGCCGTTGGACGGATAACAAGGCCGGTGGGGATCGCCGAAGACATACCGCTCCAAGTCCTAGGTGGAATATGCTTGCCATGTGACTTTGTGATCATGGACGTCAAGGAGGAGGGAGACACTTCATTGATACTTGGACGCCCGTTCCTAGCCACCGCCGGAGTCATCGTCGACGTGCGCGAAGGTACCCTAACTTTAAAAGTCGGAAACATCGAGGTAGAGCTCCACATTCCTAAGGCTATGAAGCATATGCCTTATCACGAGGAACTTGACTACATGGACCTCCTTGATGAGGTGATAGAGGAGGCGATTCCTCACTCAATTGGCGCTCTTTTTGATGAAGAATTTGAAGAAGGCCCGGATTTAGGCCATGAAGAGAATAAAGATGATTCCCCCGACTTCTTCGCTGAAGAAGATGAAGGCGACGCTGATGTCACAAGGATTCGAGAGCTCTGCAAGCTCTCGAAACAAAAGTCTCCAAAGAAAGCTCCGCCGGCACGGAAATCGGAACCACCGGCAAAATCGTTGACCGGAGCAAATGCTAGCTTGGGGGAGCCTCCCCCCAACACTATTCGAGATAGGAGACCACCGAGGGAGAACGCGCCGCCGCCACATCCAAATCCAAGCGCGCTCCCCGGAAATTTTGATGGGTGCATCTCATATGCACCAAACATCCTGCATTGATTGAAAATTATAGGGGGTCGAGCTCACGACCTTAAACGAGCGCTTGTCAGGAGGCAACCCGACGGTTTTTGCTTTATTTTTACTTTTCCCTTATTTCCGTTTTAGAAATTTTCGGTGTTTTGAGTCGTTCGCCCAAAAATTTTGTGATAACGGGTCCTATTTTTCTTGGCAGGAGAGGAGATAGGTAGATCCATCATGAGGAGGATGAACGAGTCGACGAGGAGCGTCCCAAGAAGGTGCTTGACGCTTAGGAGGAAGACGAAATCGATTGGAGGAAGAAAGACAGAGTTTAGAGCCAAAACGAAGACAAACAGCAGAACACAAGGCTCACTCGGCCGAGTACACAAGTTCGTCCGGCCGAGCCGCTCACGAACGAGGGAAGTCTGCTGTACCCAACTCTCTGTTTATTTTCTTGATTTCGATATAACTGCTTCTCGGCCGAGTATATATGTTCACTCGGCCGAGTGAAACGGATACCCTCCTAGGGCGAGTCATGCCGAGTAGCTTGAGTCACTCGGCCGAATGGACTTACTCCACTCGGCCGAGGCTGGCAAAGCCACTCGGCCGAAGCGATAGCGGGGAGGAAATTTTCATTGGTCTCGCTCGGCCGAGTGACCACGTCACTCGGCCGAGTCGTAACTTCTATTATATAAGGACCGAGGGGGGGCGCGTTTTTCGAAACCGCAAAATTCCCAAATCGCCCGACCCCTCGGATTCCCCTCACCCGATACCGCTCGTTCTCACCCTCACTCGCCCGACCAAGCCCGCGCGCGCCGCCGCTCGGCCAGCCACCGCCGGCCGACCATCGCCGCGCCCCGCCCGAGTCGCCGCCGGCGGCCTTGTCTCCGGTCACCTCCGGTATAGCTTGTTTTGCCCGTTTTCTCCTCTTTTTGCGTATTTTTCGAGGATCCGTGTATTAATCGAACCCCTAACCCAAATCAATTTCTATATCTATCCATTATACCCCTATTGCTCCATACATTTTGATTATTACTCGCTGATATCGCTTTTTCATGCGCAGGTTGCTTTTTGGAGCTTAGGGGAGCTCAGGGGAGCTCCTACGGGCTGATCCGGACTTCGTGGAGGCGCTGACTTCGCACGCGTCCACTACTTAGCACTCGCGGCGTGTTTGGGTATACTCTTTCCACTCTTTTACACGCACCGCACTTTTTTCACTTTTCGGCGCGCGCTCGGGGCCGATATGCCGCCCCGAACACGGCCGCGGTCGAAGAGAGCTTCCGCCAAGCGGAAGCGGTCGGATGATGCCGGCCCCTCCCACGAGTTGGAGGACTCTCCTCCACCGTCCCCCACACACCCCGCACACCCAGCACAGCCTGCAGGCCCCGCACACCCCGCACAGCCTGCAGTGCACCCACAGCCCGCACAGCCTCTCCCTGCCGACCCACAGCCACCACCACCGGCTCCACTGGTCAGGCCGCTCGGGATTACGTTCCGCGACGACGCACACCGCACCGTCTTCGAGCGTATCTCCCAGCGCTCGATCGTACCCTCCAGGTTTGCACACCTCGCTGACCTAGGTCGCCTGGGGGTACTAGAGGGGATGCTCACGTTGTACGACAACGTGGGCTGGCGAGATTTTTTCCAGGTGTCGGCGGATACTTTTACCCGCCCGACACTTGAGGTTTTGAGTTCGATCGCCCGGACCGATGAGGGATGCTCATTCCGGTTCATGGATCGAGAGTGCCAGGTCACTCTCGATATGATGAGAGCGTTCTTCTCATGGCCCGCCGTCCCCGGAGCCGATCGCGGTTACGGTCCTACCCATATCCCCCACCTTCCTTTGACGCCGGTGCCTTCTGGGCCCGGATTACAGGCCACCACGCTGCCTTTGACCCTAGTAGGGCCAAGGCCTCGGCCATTGTCCACCCCTGCCTACGCATTGCCCAGCGCCTGATGGCGACCACCTTTTTGGCCAGATATGAGCCGGGCACGATGTCTACGCCAGAGCTCTACATGCTCTATGTGATGACACGTCCCAGAGCTCTATCTAGGGATGGACACGAGCTTGTCCCCGCCGTCGTGATCGACATTGCGGCTTGGTTTTTAGACCACATCATTGTATCGGTGGGCGCTCGCTCACCGATCTGCTGCGGCGGTCTGATCACCCTGCTTACCATGATGACCGGCGAGGACCTACCTGATGACCTGCGACGCGTCCCGGGCCCCACTTCTCTGTCGATAGACGTTATGGCCCGGATGAAGATGCTTCATCCGCATGGTGAGCGTCACTGGGTCTGGTTGCATGGCCCTTACGGTGCCGATTACATGATTCTCCCGAGCCCTGCTCGGACCCAGATTGCACCAGCCCACGTCGACTGGCTCCCGGCGATGGATGTTCTCATCCCTGCCGCCTACGTGCTCGAGGCCGAGGAGGCCGAGCATGCCCACGCTGCCCAGGCTGCCCCCGCAGACCCTGCTGCACACCCTACCGAGCCTGCCACCGACCCCGCTGACCCAGTGGCCCCTCAGCCCCTACCAGATGTTTCCGCTGCTCCTGACACCGCTGTCGATGTCGAGAGTACTTTTGCTGAGCCCACTTCCACCACTGTCACCACTTCCGAGGCTGTCCCCACCACTCCCGCTGCCACCTCTGGCCCTCTGTCCGTGGAGCCTCTTTGCTCCGCACTCCCCGAGCGCCCGCCGACCTTTGTCGAGAGTGGAGAGCCCTCGTTTGCCGCGGTCGTGGAGACCATGGCTAGCATGATCTCCGCTGGGGTTGCGCCTTTTGGTCCACACAGTTCCGCCCCAGCGGTAGTTACCTCTGTCTCCACCCCCGCTGTATTTTCCGAGAGTGTCGTGGCGTCTGTCCACACTTCTGTGCCACTGACCTCTCTGGCCGCCTCGTTGCCACCTTTGCACACTTCTTTCGCTGCCGCTGCCTCCACTTCCCACCAGCCGGTGCCCCGGCCTCACACTGAGGCCAGGCCCACATTTGCAGGCGCGGCACCTTTTGTCCCCTTCCCTGCTGAGCCCGTTACATACTCCACTCGCGTACGCCAGCCTCGCCCTGCACAGCCTCGACCGGTGCGTCCCTCTGCACCACCCCCCGCCCGACACTGTACTGCAGAGCATACGTGCTCTTGAGTTGGCGGTGAGTGGTCTTAGAGGTGACCTTAGGACCCTGTCCTCCACCGTCTCTGCGATGGCTGGACGCTTCGAGCTGATCCCCCAGATCCACTACTGCCTTACACAGGTCTTGGAGCGTCTCCCTCGCGTACCCCCACCCACCCAGCAGGTTCCCACACACACTTCCACACACACTAGACCTGCTTCCACTTCCACGCCCCCCCACCTCAGCAGCATACACCACCACCACCACCACCTCCGCCTCAGGACGGAGACGGCGCAGCACCACCTTCTTAGGCACCCTTGATGCCTTGATCCATTCCTGCCGTTGTGCTGCCCGTTTCTGCTGGGTCCTGTTGCACTTTTTGTCCACCCCCCCTCACTTATTATGGTATTCTCTTTTTGATCATATTTTTTTTATATCTATTCTGGGAGAGAGAGAGAGTTTTTGGTGACACTTATATCTATGTATCGCTCCTATCTGTGCATGCATCATGTCCGCACCATATTTTCATTTCTTTATTTTACCCTTTTTCTTTTCATTTTTCCATGCATGCATCCTCACTTGCCCCTCCCATCGCTTGTCTCTCGGTGTGCCACACTTTGCACATTGAGGACACTGTGCCATTTAGCTTGGGGGAGTGAGTTCTCACGTTCTTTTTCGATTTGCCACCTTTATTTTTAGTTTTTCACACCATTTTTTTCGCTTTTGCACTTATTTTTCATCACTTTTCTTTTATTTTTCCATGCATCACGTTTTTCTTATTTTCCTGTGTGCCGCATTGCATAGTTCCTATTTTCCCTTTATCTTTATTTCTTTTTCATCTCATGCTAGAGATGACTTTTCTGTGATGATGATGACGTTGGATTTAGCCTATTCTATATGCATGCTATATTTGTCATGTCTTAGGTTTTATTTCAGATATCAGATGCTATGACTTGCTTTGCATTTAGAATAGTAACCCACACCTTTTTCCGCATGAAAATGGATGAAATTTTATTATTAGCTAAGTCTGAATATTCATATGTATGCTATCACAGAAAACACACCAAGATTCACGCATTGAATGCTTATATCTGGAGTACTGATTTCTTTTCCTATATCACTTCTATATGCATGAATTGTACACTTCACTTCAGGATGATTGAATGATGTTAGCTATGATATATCTTGATTAGTTAGCTTTTTTGTGATCGAAACTGAGTAGATTAGATTACCCTGCTGAAGTTGTCGTGCATGTCTTATAGAGTGAGCCGAGAGTTATATTTATTTCTTTCTCCACAAATCTTGAACATCATTTCTCTACTTTTAAAATCATTGGTGAATCTCCCCTTAGTGATTCTATTTTATGGCATTTTCCCCCGCTACTAATTTCTAGCTCCAAATCTCTTATTCTAAAAAAAGAGAGAAAAACATTCTTGTACAGCATTATCTCTCTCTGAGTTGGGATCGTTGTGTATATATTGCTTATTGCAAAGAAAAAAAAGAAAAAAAAAGAAAAAAAAGAAAAAAAAATAAATAAATATCCTCAATAAAAGATCCCATCTCACCTTCTTTCTTTCTTCTTTCTTTTCGTTGCTTTTGGAGCTATATGTATAAAAAAATGGGGATGTAAATATTTTTTATGCCACCACGCTTATAGATAAGCTTGGGGGAGGGGATCCATTGATGTGTGAGAGAGTGACTACTTAACATTGCACGACAACCTAGGCTAAGTAATATTCTATACTCGGTGAGATTATTTTTAGTTTTACGAAATCCAGAAATCTAAGCCTAGCGTTCATTTCATGAAATCCCTACTTTTCTATTCTCTCTACTCTATAGTGTGATACTCTTATACTCCAGATAGAAAGCGTTCAATTGAAAAGTGTGTGATCTGTGATATGTATACCGCTTTAAATGATTCAGACGACGTTAATTTTAAAATCATTCCGTTTTTTCATGATTATATCGCTTTTCGTGGGTTTTCTATCTCTATTTGCATTATTATACTATGATATCAAAATAAAATCCTTTGACATGAGTTTCTCATTCGGTGCATGCTATAAGAGTAAGTGAAACCCGCGTCCTGAGAAAGTGATCTAGCATCCTACCTCTTCGCTTCTTTCTTTCTTTCTTTATTTTCATTTCATTTTCATTCTTCTTCGTTTTTCGTTTTTCGTTTTTCGCCATTTTCATTTTCCGAATCCACCGGGTTCGCCTTTTACTTATCTTCCTCGAGGACGAGTAAGAGGCAAGCTTGGGGGATTTTGATCACTCCTTATTTTACACCTTTTTTCCGCATGTTTGCATGCCATTTGGATCGCCCAAATCATGTTTTTCACGATATATCGACGATATTGTGATGCTTTTCACGATTTGTTGTTTTTGTCGCATTTCAGGTGATTTGGCGCGATTTGGAGTGATCCCGAGATGCGCTTACTCTAGACGGTCACCAACGACCTCCCCGAGGGGTATTTTGCTGTTGGAGGGGAGCGGAAGAAGAATGGACGTCGCAGGAGCGACGAGGAGGCCAAAATAAGCAGATTGGGCATTTTTTGTGTCCCACTCGGCTGAGTGGAGGAGCCACTCGGTCGACCAGCGAGACACTGCTCGGCCGACCAGTTCAGACACGAGTTACCTGTGCACTCGGCCGAGCACAGAAGACCCACTCGGCCGAGTGACGATACCACGTCCGCCCGAGTGGCGCCCAGACGAGGCCCTTCCAAAACATCGAAGTTACTGTTTTTCGGCTGCCTGAGCTTCAGAAGACCCACTCGGTCGAGTGGTAAACCCCGTCCGCCCGAGTGCAGTGAAGCCATCGGCCGAGTGACGACAACTCACTCGGCCGAGCCGCCTCCGAACTGAAGACCCCTGAAAGCCCCGACTTTCTGGAAAATTGCAGGGTTTTCACTCGGCCGAGCGACTTTTGTCACTCGGCCGAGTGCGATGCGCTGCATGTAGCGAAAACTGCGGAAAACAGGCTGTGCAGGGGTATTTTGGTCAGGATTTTTGGACGATTTTTGGGGCTATTTAAGCCCTGTTTTTACCCTAGTTTTTAGAGCCATCTCTTAGATTTTTGCAGCTTTTTAGATTACTTTTTAGATTTATTATTATGATTGGAGAAGAGGAAAAACTTGGATTTTTGTTGGATTAAATTGAAGAACTCCATTGGTTTGCATCTCTCTTCCCTAAAATTTCTATTTTTATTGTTTATCTCAATATTTGTGATGAATTCTATTGCTTATTTCATTGATTATTTTTGTGCTATTGCTATGATTTGTGAGTAGTCTCCACGTCTTGGGGCGTGGGGATGAACCCTACAAGCCCTATTTCCTATTTGTGATGAATTGGTAGAAATTGAGCTAGAATTGCTATTAGGGATTAGATTGGGATCGATTTACTACGGATAGCTAGGAATTCATATCAATTGGGATTTGCAAGAGATTGGATCCCGATTTGATAGGAAGCCCTAGAAATCCGAATTGGGTTGGAGTCGGATTTTCGAAGTATCGGTTTGCAAGAGATTGGACCGATACCAGGATTTCCGATTGCAATTCCATGCCAATACCCGTTTGCAAGAGATTGGACGGGTAGGAACTATCCTAATTTAGATTGTGGACCGAGTTTGCAAGAGATTGGGCTCGGTGCGCAATTGGACGATGATGTTGATCCTAATGCTAGCTCCCCTAGGCTAGGGTTTGCAAGAGATTGGACCCAAACCTAGGATAGCTATAGACCGGCAACAGCGCGAGAGCGTGAGCTTGGTTCTACATTCAGTTGCAACTAGTTCATCCGAAATCTCATTCTAGCAATTTTGATACCGACGAACCACATTTATGAAGTACGGTGAGTAGCGGGAATTCCCCATTCCCTAGACGTTCTTTATTTGATTTGATATTTCGCACATTTGTTTGACGATTGTGACAGGATCGCCCAAGGCAATTTTCTCTGTTCTCAAATAGCCAGGTTGATTCGGAGCAAGCACAGTCATTCGTCCTCCCTGTGTTCGATACCCGCTCGCTGCTACACCGTGCGCTTGCGGTAAAACTACAATCGTTCTTTGGGTCACATCCCGGAGCGATCACAAACTTAGTAAGTGTGAGTTTTGGCTGAACAAGGTGGCGTTTCTAGGCCACGTGGTGTCAGGAGAAGGGATTGTTGTTGATCCTAAAAAAGTAGCAGCTGTTCAAAACTGGCCAGTCCCCTGAACTGTGACCGAGATTCGAAGTTTCTTGGGACTCGCTGGTTACTACCGGAGGTTCATCAAAGACTTCTCGAAGATCGCATGAGCCATGACGCGATTGACGAGAAAGGATGTGATGTTTGTTTGGTCAAAAGCATGTGAGGATGCTTTCCAGGAACTGAAGAAGAGATTGACGACTGCACCCATTTTGATCATTTCAGACTGATCAAGAGGATTCAAATTCTTCTTCGATGCATCTGGCAAAGGGCTTGAATGTGTGCTACACCAGCACGATTGAGTCGTAGCATATGCATCCAGGCAGTTGAAGATACATGAGAAGAACTACCCCACTCATGATCTTGAGTTGGCGGCAATGATTTTTACATTGAAAATTTGGAGGCATTTCCTATTAGGGGAGCACGTGAATATGTTCTCTGATCATAAGAGTCTGAAGTATCTCTTCACTCAGAAGGAGCTTAACATGCGTCAGAGACGATGGATAGAGCTCATGGCGGATTATGACATTGACCTTTAGTACCATCCTGGGAAAGTCAATGTCGTGCCTGATGCGTTGAGTCGTCTACCTGTGGTGATGATCCTTACGACTCAGTGGAGGTTGCAGCAAGAGATCTGGGACATGAGTATAGAAGTGATTCTACCAAGGATGATTGCATCTTTGATGGGCATGCACATCCAGTCAACATTGGTGGAGAGGATTAAGACTACTCAGATGGACGATGAGAAGTTGTGAAAGATCAAAGACCTGGTAATAGCAGGCCAGCAGGCCCGGTTTTATAGGTAGGCAACTAAAGCAAATGCTTTAGGCCTCAAAAAATTGAAGGCCTCATATTTTTATTTTAATATGCCTTTTCATTTTTGTGCATTTAATTTTAATATGCCTTTTTATTTTTGTGCAGCGCAGCCAGCAAAAAAAGAGGGCCCAACGGATAGATGTGAATGAGAACAGGTGTCCAATGACATTAAATTAGAAGTGAAAGAGTCAAAAGAACAAGAACAGGTGTCCCAATGACATTAAATTAGAATTGAAAGAGTCAAAGAGACCTAAGAGAAAGAGACCTGACTCCTGAGAGGTTTAAAAAAAATCTAATTTAGCATTCTCATTTATCACGAACGTCTCGAAGACTCGAACCCTAGCGTCGTGCTTCCACTGCTCTCAGCCTCTCTCGCCCCCTTTGTCTATGCGCCTCCGTCTCTCCCATCGGTCTGCCGGCCTCAGACTCTATCTCTCTCACGCAGTGCCTCGCTCGGAGTCGGAGAAAGATTACAGACTTTACAGTTCGACCTCATCGAATCGGCACTCCATCGGACCATCTCCGTCTCTCTCCGAGACTCCGTCTCCGTGACTCCGTCTTCTGCGACCGGCCTCATTCAAACTTGGTCAATTTCACATTCGAATCATTCAATTTGAGTTAATGTAAGTTGTAAATTGTAATCCTTTGTTCCACTTACCTATCATTCAATTTGATTTCTCTATCATGCAATTAAAGTTTGGTTTTTTTAGGGTTGTTTGATTTTTTTCGGTTCCCTTTTCAGAGCAAGGGATTTTTTTGGGTTCCATTTTCACACAACAAATGATTTTTTTTTGTTCCTCTTGCAAAACAATTGATTTTTTTGGTTCCTCAATGGCTAGCTCTTCACTGTGCCTGGCTGGCCGGCTCTTCAATGGTTAGCTCTTCAAATTCAATGATTCATATTTGAAACTCTTTGCTTTCAATAAATAAAAATTCAGTATATTTGGAATTGGAAACCCTTTGAATTTTTTACCCTCCTGGACCTTGGCTTCATGAACCTGTAAAAAAGCTTTGCATATTTCAGTATATTATGAACTGAATTGAATGTATATCAGTAAGTATCTAAAGTAAGTATCTAATGTATCTGAATGAACTGAATATATATTTGAATGAACTGAATGTATTTTATGAAGCCCTTTAGGTCTCATCTGTTCATCGGTTGTGGAATCTAAATAACTACACTGATTTTTCTCCCATCCTCACAAGTTTTAGAATTAACACCAATGTATCTTTTGATCTGGTTGAATCATGAGTAACCATCCATAAAACATTATATTTGGTATCTTTTGATTAATTTAATAGTTGCAGGTTTAGTGACATTCGATACTAATCATACTCTGTTTTTCGTTTGTAGTTTAAGAAATACATTCATCAAATCTACTAGAAAAAGAGGAGATTGATTCAGACAGGAGACCTTATTCAAATATCTCAGGTCGTATCTTTCTAGACTAAAGCCTTTAAGTATTGATACTTGTGCAACATCGATTATTTTATTATCTATTTATTCTGTTGGGTTTGTTTAAACAATGTCTAATAGAAAATTTGCAAGTGGATATGAAAAACTCAAGAAGAAGAAAAAAGTTGAACAATTACTTCAATCTCAAAAGGGAGCACTTGATAAGTTTATGATTAACAAGCAAAATGAGACATCTTCTTCAAGAGAAGAAACAATAATTGAGAAAGAATTAGTAGACATTGTAGAAGATATTGTGGGTGAAGATGGTCATATAACACCTACGAAAAATACTCCAACGGTTAATGAGGAAAACAAAGAGAACCCAAAAGATGTGATAAATTTTATGACTGTTGAAGATATTTATGACCCTGGAAATTGGAAAAATATTGATGTGAAGTTTAGAGATATATTGATAGAAAGAGGTCCTATTAGAGAGTGCAATTTGAATTTTCCAATTGATGAGCGTAATAGACACTTCTCTACCATTTTTTATATTAGGAAATTAGCAAATGGAGAAACATATGATAGAAAATGGCTTGTGTACTCTAAAGTAAATGATAGAGTATATTGTTTCTGTTGCAAGTTGTTTAGTTCAAAAATTTGTACTAGCCTACTTGTGAATGAAGGAACAAACGATTGGAGAAACCTTAGTGCTAAGCTCAAAACTCATGAAACAAGCCATGAACATATAACTAGCATGAGTAAATGAGTTGATGTAGAGAAGAGATTCAAGAAGAATGAGACAATTGACAAAAAAATTCAAGAGAATATCAACAAATAAAAGGAGCATTGGAAACAATTGTTAGTGAGGATAATTTTTGTGGTTAAACATCTTGCAAAATGTAATCTTGCATTTCGTGGGACGAATGAGAGGATATATGAACCTAGTAATGGGAACTTTTTAAGCATAATTGAGATGATTGCAGAATTTGATCCTGTGATGCAAGAACACATTAGACGAATACAACATGGTGAGGTTCATAATCATTATTTGAGTCATGTCATACAAAATGAATTGATAGAATTGTTAGCTTCTGAAGTTAAACAAGTAATAATAAAAAAATTAAAACAATCAAGATATTTTTCTGTCATACTTGATTGTACTCCCGATGCAAGTCATCAAGAACAAATGACTCTTATCATAAGATGTGTGAATACTTCGGTAAGTCCAATCAAAATCGAGGAGTACTTTTTAGAATTTTTGAAAGTAGATGATACATCTGGAAAAGGTCTTTTTGATGTACTTGTAGGTGCTTTAGAAATGCATAATCTTGATGTAAGTGACATAAGAGGTCAAGGATATGACAATGGATCTAACATGAAAGGAAAACACCAAGGTGTGCAAAAGAGGCTTCTAGATATAAATCCCAGAGCATTTTATACACCATGTGGTTGTCACAGTCTTAATCTTGTGCCATGTGATGTGGCTAATTCATGTGCTAGAGCTTTATCTTTTTTTGGTGTGGTGCAACGAATATATTGTCTGTTTTCTTCTTCTACAAAAAGGTGGAAGGTCTTGCAAGACAATATGCCTAAATTAACTGTTAAACAACTATCTAATACTCGTTGGGAAAGTCGAATTGAAAGTGTAAAGGCCATAAAATTCCAAGCTTCGAACATAAGGGATGCTCTTCTTGAATTAGAAAATGTTAGTGATGATGCTAAAACAAAAAGTGAAGCAAGCTCTTTCGCCAAATATGAGATAGAACACTTTGAATTTCTTTTGTCCATGAATATTTGGTATGATATATTGTTTGCAGTGAATGTTGTGAGTAAAAAGTTACAATCTAAAGAGATGCATCTTGAAATTGCTATTGATCAATTAAAAGGCCTTATTTCTTACTTTGAAAAATATAGGGAGAACGGGTTTGAGTCTTCCATGAATGATACAAAAAAAATTGCAAAAGAATTAGATGTTGAACCCAAGTTTCGTGAGAAACGTGTGATTCATAGAAAGAAAAGATTTGATGAGAATAATGACGATGAGGTTAAGCTTTCAATTGAAGAATCTTTTCGAATCGAGTTTTTCCTACATATAGTTGATCAAGTTATTGTTTCAATTAAAACAAGGTTTGAACAATTTGTGGAGTATGAAAAGATATTTGGATTTTTATTTGATTTAAAAAAATTTCAAATGAAAGTACTTTGAAGAGCCGTTGCATTGATCTTGAAATTTTTTTGAAAGTTGGCGAACATTCTGATATTGATGGGTGTGATCTTTTTTCGGAGTTAAGAGTACTAAAAGAAGTCTTACCTGCAGAAATTAATACTCCAATTTTGATTTTAGATTATGTTAATAAGATGGATTCTTTTCCTAATACAAGCATTGCATATAGGATACTGTTGACCGTCCCAGTAACAGTTGCTTCGGCCGAAAGAAGTTTTTCTAAGTTGAAAATACTAAAAACATATTTAAGATCTACCATGACTCAAGATAGGTTAAATGGATTGAGTATTCTTTCTATTGAGAGAGAGATACTTGAAAGTCTTGAATATAAACCTTTGATAAAAAGCTTTGCTTCTCAAAAAGCTAGAAAAATTTTTCTTTAATACTTAGGCCTCGTATTTTGTTTCGCTTTAGGCCTCATTTATGCTTGAACCGGCCCTGCAGGCCAGATGCCAGAGTATAAGATTCATGCAGATGGATCCTTAAGGTTTGAGGACAGGATCTGTGTACCGTCCGGAACCATTAGAGAGGAGATGTTGGAGGAAGCTCACAGTTCTCCATACTCTATACATCCTGCAGGTCCCAAGATGTACCAGGATCTGCGACAACATTACTGGTGGCATGGCATGAAGAGAAGCATCGTACGGAGTGTGGCAAAGTGTATTGTGTACCAACAGGTGAAGGCCGAACATCAGAGGACTGTCGACTTATTGCAGCCCTTGCCCATTCCAGATGAAAATGGCAGCACATCACGATGGACTTCGTGACTGGACTACCCAAGAGTACGAAGCAGAATGACGCTGTCTGGGTGATCGTAGATCGATTAACCAAGACATCGCACTTCAGTTCTTTTAGAGTATGTCAGTCTACAGAAGTGTTGGCCAAGAAGTACATGGATGAGATTGTGAACGTGCATGGAGTTCCTATCAACATTGTCTCGGACAGAGACATAAGATTCACATCTCGTTTTTGGAGGAGCCTCCAGGAGAGCGTGGGGACCCACTTAAGCTTTAGTACGGCTTACCATCCACAGATAAATGGCCAGTCAGAGCGTACTATTCAGATACTTGAAGACATGCTGCAAGCATGTATGCTGGACTTCAAAGGATCATGGGAAGACCATCTCCATTTGGTGGAGTTAGCATATAACAATAGCTACAAGTCTAGCATTGGCATGGCACCTTTGCAGCACTGTATGGGAGGAAGTGTCGATCCCCTTTGAGCTGGGACGATATAGGAGATCGAGAGTTGGTGGTGCTGAGCTAATCACAAAAGCCGTGAATGTGGTTCAGACCATCAGAGAGAAGCCGCAGCTGGCTCAAGACAGGTACAAGCATTGGGCAGATGCAAAACGTCGACGCCTGGAGTTTCAGCCCGGTGATCATGTTTTTCTGAAGATCTCGCCCAACTGAGGATTGATTCATTTTGGTTGGAGAGGGAAGCTTAGTCCTCGATTCATTGGGCCTTTCGATATTCTAGAGCGAGTAGGAGAGGTGGCCTACAAGCTTACACTGCCTCCTGCCTTGGAGGGAGTGCACAATGTGTTTCACATCTCGCAGTTGTGTCGCTATATGAGCGACCCTAGTCATGTCGTGGACTACTCGGAGATCGCAGTTCGAAAGGACTTAACATACGAGCAGCAACCAGTGGAGATCCTAGATCGATGCCAGAAAGTCTTCAGGAACAGGACAATTGATCAGTCAGGGAGATGTGGCGTCGCGACTCGCCAGAAGAATCTACCTGGGAGCAAGAGGACGAGATGCGAGGAAGTTACCCCTACCTTTTCCTTGCCCTATAGAGAATTCCGAGGATGGAATTATTCTAAGGAGGGTAGGATGTAACGACCTGTATTTTTAGGCGTGTTTATTTACGTGTGTGCCTATATTTTTACTTCAGTCGTCCGAGTGTTTTTGTTCGAACATTTTTATCCAAGTGTTTTTTGATCACTCCATATTTTACACCTTTTTTCAGCAGGTTTTCATGACGTTTCGATCGCCCATATTACGTTTTTCACGATTAGTCGACGATATTGCGATGCTTTTCACTATTTCTTGTTTTTGTCGTATTTCAGGAAATATGGAGCGATTTGGGGCGAAATTGAGATCAGAAGATTTTCATGCACTTCGGAGTGTCACCCACAGCTTATTGGAGGACTTATCAGCGATGGAGGATGAGTGGAAGAAGAAGGAATTCGATAGGATCGACGAGGGAGCGAAAAGAAGAAGAAATGAGCTCAGAAGCACATCACTCGGCCGAGCAAGACTGCTCGTTCGGCCGAGTGAAGGATCACCCTCGCTCGAGTGAAACGGATACGCACTATGAATTTCAGACATTTCCTACGCCGAGCATAGAAGTCTACTTGGCCAAGTGAGAAAACTCACTCGCCCGAGTCAGTCAGAGAAATCAGACAGAAAAGAGCCAAAGTTACTAGAAATTCTGAGAAGACTACTCGGCCAAACGAAGAAGACTACTCGGCCGAACGAAGAAGACTACTCGGCCGAGCCACCCCGAGAGACGGACCCCTGAGAACCCCGAAGTTACTGTTTTTTTACAGGGTTTGTCACTCGGGCGAGTGACAAGGGTCACTCGGCCGAGTGACCCTCTCCGACTGCTGCTAGGAATGCGAATTCTGGGTTGCGCAGGGGCAGTTTTGTCATATTTTTAGGACGATTTTGGCTTGTATTTAAGCCTAGTTTATACCCTAGTTTTAGGAGAGACTTGAATTAATTTTTAGAGACTTCTATTAGGTTTTTGACGGCTATTCTTTGGATAAATCTCAGCTGGAGATCATTGGCTACAACGTTGGTTTGTTCTTTCTTGTTAAAAACTCATTTTTATGAATTGTTTCTTATTTGCAATGAATTGTGCCATGATTATTATTGTTATTTCTGAGATTTTCATGATGATTAGTGAGTAGTTCCGTCGTTCTAGGGCGTGGGGATGAACCCTATGGACCCGATCTTTGAATTGTGATGAATTTATAGATTTGTTGCTAGAATTGATAATGGTTAGGTTGTGATCGATTTATTACGAGTAGCTAAGAATTCATATCGATTGGGATTTGCAAGAGATTGGATCCCAATTGATAGGAATGTCTAGATATTCGATTTAGATTGATAATTGAATTTCTTTAGATTTGGTTTGCAAGAGATTGGACCAAAGCTAGGATTTTTAATTATTAATCTATGCTAATATTCGTTTGCAAGAGATTGGATGAATACGAACCATCATAACCTAGATCGTAGCTCGAGTTTGCACGAGAGTGGGCTCGAGATGCTATTGGACGATGATATCGATCTTCACGCTAGCGGCTTAGGGTATGGTTTGCACGAGAGTGGGCTCTATCCTAGGTTTGCTATAGACCGGCAATAGCGCGAGAGCGTGAGCTTGGTTCTACATTAAGTTGCGACTAGTTCACCCACATTCAAGCTTAGCAACAATGAAATTTATGATTCACAAGGATGAGAGACGGTCCGTAGTGGGGATTTCCTATCCCTAGACGTGTTATTATATTGATATTTCTTGCTATTGAACGGTTGTGACTATTACATCAAAACTATTCTTATTCTCTTGATAGCTAGGTAATCAAAGTGAGATACTGTCATTTGTCCTCCATGTGTTTGATACCCGCTCGCCACTACACCGTGCGCTTGTGGTAAGACTACAAGTCGTTTTTCGGGTGTATATCCGGACGCGATCAAGTTTTTGGCGTCGTTGACGGGAACGCCATTTGACAGTGTTCGACTTTTCTTACCCAGTTATATCTCACTTTCTTTCTTTCTTTTTCCTTTTTCCCTGTGTTTGATGCCCGATATACGGGCTCTCCCAGTATTTTCCATAGAATCTTAAACCGGTGACATGGGAGACACGATATGAGAACTGAGTCTAGCCCGGGAGATGATGATTCCTTCGCAGCGCTTCTGAAGGAACTTGTTAATGAGGTCCAAACCACAGGGGCTTTTGCCATTGATATCGAGGACCCCATTGAGCAACTATTTGCTAACTTTGTGATGGATCAAATCTCTCCGGAAGGAACTATAGATGGCAACATTAAAGTCGATGAGAGGGATGGCAAGTTATACTTTGAAGACAGTAATTCATGCATCGGAGAGTACTACACTCCTGAGGAGTCCACTTGGCATGTCGAGATTCAGGGAAGTACACTTTACGATCCTATCTCTAATATTTATGAACCTACTGATACATCTCTTGATCTCAGGTGGGAACCGGAGCAAAGTGGTAGCCCCATCGATGTCAACACGGAGCTGTGCAGTGTCTACTCCGATGCACCGTCCTCCCCAAAAAGCGAATCTGAGCCAGCATATGAAAGCCCACTCCCAGAGCAGGAACTAAACTCCGATGTTGCAGAAGATGCCAAGCTTTCACAAGAGGAGGATGAGGTAGGGGGTACAGCGCCCCTGAGGTAGAACTGAAACAATTACCTCCGAATTTAAGGTATGCTTTCTTGGGTAATAAACTGACCTATCCAGTAATTGTTAATGCCCACCTTAACCATGACCAACTTGTGAGATTGTTAGATGTCCTTAGGAGTCATAAGGATGCCCTTGGCTACACCATTTCTGATCTAAAAGGAATAAGCCATAGGCTTTGCACGCATAGAATCCACTTAGAAAACACTGAAGCCACCTCCATAGAGCCTCAAAGGCGGTTAAATCCTAACATGAAGGAGGTGGTTAAGAAGGAAATCCTTAAATTGCTTGAAGCGGACATCATCTATCCTATCTCAGATAGTAGATGGGTTAGCCTTGTCAATGTCGTCCCAAAAAAAGGAGGGATGACCGTCATAAAAACGATAAGGGAGAACCCATTTCTACACGCACTGTCACGGGATGGCGGATGTGTATTGATTATAGGAAATTAAATAAAGCCACCCGGAAAGACCATTACCCATTGCCCTTCATAGATCAAATGCTAGAGCACCTCACTAAACATAAATTCTTTTGCTATTTGGATGGGTATTCGGGATTCTTTCAGATCCCCTTGCATGAAGAGGACCAAGAAAAGACTGCCTTCACATGTCCTTATGGCACTTATGCCTACCGTAGAATGCCCTTTGGACTTTGTAATGCTCCCGTCACCTTTCAAATGTGCATGACGTCCATCTTTTCTGATTATATTGAGAACATTATGGAAGTCTTCATGGATGATTATTCTGTATATAGAAGTGAGTTTGATTCATGCTTGGTTAATCTTACTAAAGTTCTTAAAAGATGCCAACAAAATAATCTTACTCTTAATTGGGAGAAATGTCATTTTATGGTCACCGAAGGGATAGTCCTTGGGCACCTTGTTTCTTCTAGAGGGATTGAGGTTGATAATGCGAAAGTTGAGGTAATCGAAAAACTCCCTCCTCCTGTTAATGTTAAGGGCATTAGGGGATTTCTTGGTCATGTGGGGTTCTACCGCCGCTTCATCAAGGATTTTGCCCTAATTGCCCGATCTCTTACCGCCCTACTCGCTAAAGATGCTCCATTTGTCTTTTCAGGTGAGTGCTTGCAAGCATTTAATACATTGAAGGAAGCTCTCATTTTCGCACCCATTATACAACCGCCGGATTGGAGTCTCCCCTTCGAGCTCAAGTGTGATGCAAGTGACCAAGCTATTGGAGTGGTGCTAGGACAAAGGAAAGACTAAAAGCTTCATGTAATATTCTATGCAAGCAAGACATTGGACGAGGCACAGAAAAATTACACTACTACCGAGAAGGAGCTCTAGGCGGGTGTCTACTCCATCGAGAAGTTTCGCTCCTACCTCCTTGGATCCAAAGTGATTGTGCACACCGACCATGCGACATTAAGTATCTACTAAGCAAAAAGGAGGCCAAGCCACGATTTATAAGATGGATACTTTTGTTGCAAGAATTTGACTTGGAGATTAGAGACAAGAAGGGCACGGACAACGTAGTGGCGGACCACATGTCTAGGCTTATTCGTGATGGGAAGGATGAAAGCCTACCAATAGATGACACTTTTGTCGGCGAGAGGTTGTTCGCCATTAGACCCGGAGAAGTGCCTTGGTACGCGGATTATGTGAACTATTTGGCATGCGGGATAAAACCATGTGGGATGGCCACGCAACAAAAAGGAGGTTCATGCACGAAGTCCGCAACTATTTTTGGGAAGACCCGTACATCTTCAAGATATGCAAGGATGGTATTATACAGATGTGTGTTTCAAAGGAGGAGGCCACATCTATCATTTCACATTGCCATAGTATGCCTTGCGGAGGACATCACGCCGCCTCCAAAACCACCGCAAAGATATTGCAATGCGGGTTCTTTTGGCCAACCATATTCAAGGATACGCATGACTTCGTCAAGCAATGCGATAGATGCCAACGGACAGGAAATATATCCAAACGGAACGAGATGCCGATGAAACCTATCCTAGAAATTGAGCTATTTGATTATTGGGGAGTGGACTTCATGGGGCCTTTTCCATCAAGCAAGGGAAACAAGTATATCCTATTAGCGGTGGACTACGTCTCAAAATGGGTAGAAGCCATTGCCACTGTCACGCCCCGCTTCCCAAAATGGACGGAGGCGAAGCGTGACAAGGCCCGCTTAGGCCAGAGCTGAGAAGCTCGGACCCAATAAGCGTCTGTAGAGGTACCATTTTAAAAGATTCAGGTTCTTGCATTAATATAGTTCGAAACAACAGAAAGTACAGAAAAGAAGTTTGCATTCATTAAATTAGAGATATGATATCCAACAAGTACAAAGTCTAAAAAGAAGCCTAAGCGTGGCAACACAAGTTTAAAGACAAACCGAAAAGTAGTACCCTCGGGAAGTGGCGACTAAAAGACCTCAAGGTCTAGTCCTCGTCAGGCACGAACTCTGGATCAACGTCCTCGGCTCCTTGTACTCCAGAGAGTCTGCCTCGTCCACGAACTCTGGCTGAGCACCTGACGTACAGCACCCAAGAAAAGGAACTGTACGTCAGGTAAAGTCTACAAGAAGGGTTAGACTTTACTGCAAGTGTATCAACTTTTGGACAACGTTTTACTGGTTGATTAGCATGCTGGGGTTACAACAAGTACAAGAGAAGTAACGTAGCAGGAAAGTAAAGCGTAGCAGGCAGTAGTTGTAGCGTGTGCTACCGACTACGGGACTAGCCTAAAGGTGTCAGGACAAGACGAAGACAGACAAGACAGGTAGGACACGACACGACACGGCACGACACGACACGACACGAATGGTTCACGCCTTACGGTTCGAGGGGGATCAGACCCTCTCACCGTGCGCACGCTCAACCCTACCCCAAAACCCCAGAACTCAGGACAGGAAGCACGGAGATCACTTTCGCAAGGAAAGCACCTGAAACGCCCGTAGGCTTTTTGTATCACGGAGATCACTTCCGCTCGGGAAGCATCTGAAACGCCCGCAGGCTTTTTGTAACACGGAGATCACTTTCGCAAGGAAAGCATCTGAAACGCCCGAAGGCTTTTTGTAACACGGAGATCACTTCCGCTCGGGAAGCATCTGAAACGCCCGAAGGCTTTTTGTAACACAGTGACAAGACACGACCAGTGTGGATAACAGTGACAAGACATGACCAGTGTACGGGAGAGTTATTCTAGGGTGTCCACACACACGCACACACATGATAGCCCTACAGCATCAAAGTTGTTGTTGTCAGGCTCAGACTTCGTCGTCAAGTCTGAGTCGCCAGGGGCGTCCCGGACGCTATCATTTCACGTCCGGTTCTATACATTCACAGTCTAACAGTTCTAGCAAACTAAGACCAAAGCACGGTCAAAAACGCAAGTGGGTACACTTGCCTGAAATGGCGAGTGTGTCGTCCTTCGAAGCGTCTCGTCCAAACGTCTCGTCTGCAGAAGTCCGTCTGAAATATCGCCACGGTGACGATTGTCAGGCCTCAAATTCATCAAATCCTATTAGGTTTCGTTTCTAGGTTTTCGGGACTATCCTATTCGTCAAAAATCACTTTTTTTGATGTTTCAGCCTAATCGACGATCTATCCTATGTGCACAGTCAACAAAGTCCGTTCGTCGATTTTCTATGTTCGTACAACGTTTTACAGGAGCTGGAAAGTAAATTTAGTTCAAGTTGACGGTTTTTAGTTTAGGGTTCAGTCAGCTATTGTGGGAGTTTCTACGAGTTTTGGGGAACCAACCTGAACCGGAGTTTGTCGTAGAATGGATGTCGTGTCTGATCGGAGAACTCCTCAGCTTCAGATCTGGTCCTCGCACGATTCTCCGAAAGTCGAAACTTGCGACGAAGGCCTACGACGTGTCGCAACGTCGTAGACGGCAAATCCGTGAAGTAGCACGTCCAAGTGGGGCCCACAGCAGTGCTAGGGGTCCAAGGGGGCCCACAACACCTCAGGAGCACTTGGGGGGCCCACCACAGGAGTTGGTGTGGGAGAAATGATGTTGCAACGAAGTTCTGTCGGTCGCTCACCTTCGGTGCGGGGGTTCCTCTCGGTCAGACCGAGAGGGGCTCTTGGTCGTGCAAGCTGCAACGCAGCGGGGTCGGGAGCTTGGGCGGTGCGAGGGATTACCTCGGTCAGACCGAGGGATCCCGTCGGTCGCAGCGGGGCGGGCCAAGTTGCAACGTTGCAACTTGCAACGAAGCGGAGCAGCGCGGGTGCGGGGCGGCCTCTCGGTCGCTGCGGGCAAACCGACCGGTCAGGCGCTAGCGGGTGCGGAGCGGATGCGGAGCGGTGGCAACGAAGCGGGTGCGGGCTGTTCTCTCGGTCAGACCGAGCGACGGCCCCGGTCGGAGCGGGGCGACAACGGGGGGCGATGCAGCGGAGCGATGCAGCGGCGATGCGGAGCGGAGCGCCGGTCGTGCACTAGGATGTGCGGGGGCGGCCATCGGTCGTGCACTGGGCGATCGTCGCAACGTTGCGACGAACGTCGGGAAGGTGTTTTTGACGGCTAGGGTTTGTGTAATGCGAAAATAATTTTTCCTAGGGCTAATATAAATAGATTAGAGCTAGGGTTAGGGTTTGGGTTTAATAAAAACGTAATTAAATAATTAAAATAATTAATTAAAAATAGATTTACTCTTCTCTCCCTCATACGAGATGGGTGCGGCCAAAAATTCTGAAACTTGGTCTAAAAATTCTTTAATACGTTATTATAATATAGGAATTTTATTGTAACTAAAACTCTTATAAAAATAGGTTTTAAAATTTTTTAAAACTTTCAAAAAAATGGAAAATAGGTCAAATTAAGTCCAAAAATTGTAAAATAATTCTGGGGTGTTCGGGACGACTAATGAAAGAGGGTGGAGAAGACGGATCTAAATTTTGACGTCGAGAGACGAAACTAAAAATAGAAACGTCTCACGTCAAAACAGAAAGTCGCGACGTTACCTCAAATAAATTAGTATCGCGGAAGAACGACTCGAGATATGTCGTTCCCAAGTTGATCCACAACCTAATACTTTCAGAGACGATCATGACAACATATTACACAAAAACGTTCAAAAACAACTAAAGTCTAAAATAAACACGTGCACGATCAAAAGCACGTGCACGAAGAAGGTACGATAGAAACAGGCCGTTACATTCTACCCACGTTAGAAATGATTCCGCCCTCGGAATCACTCACACTAATAATAATATTACCCCTACAACCTTATACCCGCAACTATCATACCTACTCAAAAGATTTCTAATCCTGTAACTTCGAACAACATTCCTTAATAATTTCTCACAATCCATCTTTTCACTGGGCAAAGCCACGATTAAACTCACCTCCTAATAATATGGATCCATCACTACTGTTCCAATTTCCAATCTCCAAGTTCTCATAAAAATAATAATCATCTTCTGATATCGTACCCTTCCACTAAACATCATCATTGCTCATTAATATCTTTTAATTTTTTTTTAAATCTTTTCCCAACATTAATAAATTTCCAAAAAAATGAGATCCTAGTCATCCACCAATCCAAGACAAAAACATTTGTCTATCCTATAATACCTTCACCAATCAGCAATCGTCGTGTCTTCAATACATTCTCGTCATAACTCCCCATAAATTCATCCACCAAATAATTTGATCTGTCAGAATTACTCCTCATCCTGCTCACTATAACTAATCCCAACCAATATTAAGTCCGACTACCTAAACATCCATTAATCTCCACACGTCGTGCTATTCTCAAAGTCTTCTCACGTCAATTCATCAATCAGTCTCAATGCTAATATAAGCTCTTCTCAATCTCATGATCACCCTAACTCATACTATTCTCGGCAGTTACTCCTATCTACTACCCGTCTAAGCCTCAAGTCTGATGAGTCATCATCTCCTCGCATTTAATCTCATTCAAACAGAATTCTCCATTGAGTCTGTCACACTCTGGTTTTGTAAACAAGTCTTTGAACAGTCCATTCTTTTCATCCAAAAGATATTCTATTCCATCATCCTTGTGTTCCCAAAATCAATTAATCATTCCCATAATAAAACTCATCTCACTCCAAGCCTGCCGGCAAACAAAAATCATATATAACGATAATAGCTAGTCCCAACTAACATAACAACCATAAACACGAAAACTTTCTTTAAGGGAGAAGAAGGGAGGAGAAAGAGGGACTTAAGGCCAAAGAAATATTTTAAAATATTTGGAAAAACGTGTGATGTTGCGGTAATGGATGAGGGAGGTTAAGTGATTTGTGATCTTGTGAGCTAGTTTTAAAACTTTAAAGATTTGGTTTAAAGAAACAAAGTTTTGATATGATTCACATAAAACCAAGATAAACCATTCATTAAAACTAAAACTAAGTCTAAGGATCTGCCTGCGATGACGCCATTCATATAAGTATGAATACCATCATTCAGACAACTCCCATCATACCATGGTTGACACTGAGTACACATTCAAGACACAGGAGACAAACATCAGGATCCTAATGATGACACACTCCTACAGGTCTACACACTCTACCTATACTCAGGCACTGCAACGACATCACCTACCAAAGGGCCTACTCCTAAACTGAAGATAGCATGGATAACTACAAGGTCTAATGTCTAGGTAAAAGAAGGAAGGAAAACTAAGTCAAAAGCGGAACGAAATAAGATCGGAAAGAACGAGTTCAAATAAGACGGTTGTAAGGAGATAGTTTGTTGGATGAGACAAAATATTCTTCAAAATAATTAGATTGATGACAGGAGAATTACATGTAGAATATGGTATCATATACTTTTAAGTTTTTTTTTGGAAAAAAGTAAGACGAATGAATGGATGGGTAGGGGGAAAACGATTGTTTTGCAAATGAAAATAAGTTTACACAAAGGTTTTGAAATGTGGTCACGAGGAACATAGAACAGATATAATGATAATAATAAAATAATTGAAGTTCCACCTAGTCCAGAAAATATTTTAAAAGTATGCACTGTAAGCGATTTAGAAATAGATCTGGTAGCCCAGAAAAATATAAATTGAATTATCAAAATGTTAACACGGTTTTAAAAATGAAAATATGAAAGATACCGATTTGAAATAATTACCAGATAGTAGCTTGAAAATTTGACGACCAAGGAGGTTTCAAAATCTCGGAAGGAAACTTTCATCCGAAAAGCAAGAAATTTTAAATATATATATACTAAAGGGTTTTCAAGGGAGTTAAACCGAGCGAAAAATTTAATAATGAGTTTCGAAAACAAGAAATAAAAGAAATAAAAGTAGGATGAGGTAGCGATTGTTTTGCAAATGAAAATGAATTTAAACAAAGGTTCTTGAAGTATGAGCACGATGATCATAGAGATGTTTATATGTAAATAAATTTAAAATCCCCCCTTGTTTTAGAAAAATATTCTAAAGTACGTATGTAAATGGTTAAACATAAATTTCGTAGGTAGAAAAATGATATATTGAATTCCCGAAATGGTAACAAAGTTTTAAAACTAAAATACGATGGATACTGATTCGAAAATAAGTACGAGGTCGTAACTTAAAACTTTTACGACAGAAAGGTTTCAAAATTTGTGAAAGAATTTTAACTCAACCGAAAGTAAGAAATTTTAAATAATTAATAAAAGTTTTCCAAGAAGTCAAATTGGGCGGAGAATTTAATAATGAATTTCGAAAATACTTTTAAAGGAAGCAGGTTTTGGAAAAGGGGAAATTTTGAAAATAAATACAAGATAGTAGAAATATATTGTGTAGTTTATAAAAGTAATATATATATTTTGGAAACAAGGCAAATAATGCGAGATATTGACTTAAAACATTTACGTCCAAGAAAGCTCCAAGTCAATTAAAAGTTTTAACTCGATCCAAAACAGCAAATTTTAAATATATAATATAGGGGTTTTCAAAGAAATCAATCTAGAGCGAAAACTTAATAAGGAAAGTCGAAAATAATTTTAGAGAAGGTAGAATTGGTCAGGGAAGGGATTCGAAGGATCGATGATGATCATTAGGAAACGATCACGAGAATCGAGAGAAAGGAAAAATGATCGCATGAAGATTACGCGTAAGATATGAATCGTGAAGAGCTACGATGAGACTCTATGGTCGATAGTACAAAATTTGCAAGGATCAGAGGGATGCTAGAGGACAAGGGTTCTAATCATCGGGTCGTCTAAAGATTTAGGATAACTCAGCTCTAAGACTTCCTAATGAGCTAGAATATAATCATGATCTAAAGAGAAGGTTCCTAAGAGAATCGAGGTTACGTTCTGCTGGGCCCGAAATCGATGGAGCTGGGCGAGCGACTAACTAAAAGAAGGACTCTAAATATCTAATACGATCAGGATCAAATGGGGATGCTAAAATAGTCTAGGACGAGGACGACTAAATCTTAACCAAGGCATTCGACTATCAACCTGGGACGTCTACCTAAGTCTTCCTACTATCTAAGACTGGGAAACTAATTCAGACTTGTACGTGGATATCAAATGAATGCGGTACTTTTATTGTTCCGAACTTTTGCAAGACCTGCATGGGCCACCACTAAAACCTGTCACGCCCCGCTTCCCAAAATGGACGGAGGCGAAGCGTGACAAGGCCCGCTTAGGCCAGAGCTGAGAAGCTCGGACCCAATAAGCGTCTGTAGAGGTACCATTTTAAAAGATTCAGGTTATTGCATTAATATAGTTCGAAACAACAGAAAGTACAGAAAAGAAGTTTGCATTCATTAAATTAGAGATATGATATCCAACAAGTACAAAGTCTAAAAAGAAGCCTAAGCGTGGCAACACAAGTTTAAAGACAAACCGAAAAGTAGTACCCTCGGGAAGTGGCGACTAAAAGACCTCAAGGTCTGGTCCTCGTCAGGCACGAACTCGGGATCAACGTCCTCAGCTCCTTGTACTCCAGAGAGTCTGCCTCGTCCACGAACTCTGGCTGAGCACCTGACGTACAGCACCCAAGAAAAGGAACTGTACGTCAGGTAAAGTCTACAAGAAGGGTTAGACTTTACTGCAAGTGTATCAACTTTTGGACAACGTTTTACTGGTTGATTAGCATGCTGGGGTTACAACAAGTACAAGAGAAGTAACGTAGCAGGAAAGTAAAGCGTAGCAGGCAGTAGTCGTAGCGTGTGCTACCGACTACGGGACTAGCCTAAAGGTGTCAGGACAAGACAAAGACAGACAAGACAGGTAGGACACGACACGACACGGCACGACACGACACGAATGGTTCACGCCTTACGGTTCGAGGGGGATCAGACCCTCTCACCGTGCGCACGCTCAACCCTACCCCAAAACCCCAGAACTCAGGACAGGAAGCACGGAGATCACTTTCGCAAGGAAAGCACCTGAAACGCCCGTAGGCTTTTTGTATCACGGAGATCACTTCCGCTCGGGAAGCATCTGAAACGCCCGCAGGCTTTTTGTAACACGGAGATCACTTTCGCAAGGAAAGCATCTGAAACGCCCGAAGGCTTTTTGTAACACGGAGATCACTTCCGCTCGGGAAGCATCTGAAACGCCCGAAGGCTTTTTGTAACACAGTGACAAGACACGACCAGTGTGGATAACAGTGACAAGACATGACCAGTGTACGGGAGAGTTATTCTAGGGTGTCCACACACACGCACACACATGATAGCCCTACAGCATCAAAGTTGTTGTTGTCAGGCTCAGACTTCGTCGTCAAGTCTGAGTCGTCAGGGGCGTCCCGGACGCTATCATTTCACGTCCGGATTCTATACATTCACAGTCTAACAGTTCTAGCAAACTAAGACCAAAGCACGGTCAAAAACGCAAGTGGGTACACTTGCCTGAAATGGCGAGTGTGTCGTCCTTCGAAGCGTCTCGTCCAAGCGTCTCGTCCAAGCGTCTCGTCTGCAGAAGTCCGTCTGAAATATCGCCACGGTGACGATTGTCAGACCTCAAATTCATCAAATCCTATTAGGTTTCGTTTCTAGGTTTTCGGGACTATCCTATTCGTCAAAAATCACTTTTTTGATGTTTCAGCCTAATCGACGATCTATCCTATGTGCACAGTCAACAAAGTCCGTTCGTCGATTTTCTATGTTCGTACAACGTTTTACAAGAGCTGGAAAGTAAATTTAGTTCAAGTTGACGGTTTTTAGTTTAGGGTTCAGTCAGCTATTGTGGGGGTTTCTACGAGTTTCGGGGAACCAACCTGAACCGGAGTTTGTCGTAGAATGGATGTCGTGTCTAATCGAAGAACTCCTCAGCTTCAGATCTGGTCCTCGCACGATTCTCCGAAAGTCGAAACTTGCGACGAAGGCCTACGACGTGTCGCAACGTCGTAGACGGCAAATCCACGAAGTAGCACGTCCAAGTGGGGCCCACAGCAGTGCTAGGGGTCCAAGGGGGCCCACAACACCTCAGGAGCACTTGGGGGGGCCCACCACAGGAGTTGGTGTGGGAGAAATGATGTTGCGACGAAGTTCTGTCGGTCGTTCACCTTCGGTGCAGGGGTTCCTCTCGGTCAGACCGAGAGGGGCTCTCGGTCGTGCAAGCTGCAACGTAGCGGGGTCGGGAGCTTGGGCGGTGCGAGGGATTACCTCGGTCAGACCGAGGGATCCCGTCGGTCGCAGCGGGGCGGGCCAAGTTGCAACGTTGCAACTTGCAACGAAGCGGAGCAGCGCGGGTGCGGGGCGGCCTCTCGGTTGCTGCGGGCGAACCGACCGGTCAGGTGCTAGCGGGTGCGGAGCGGATGCGGAGCGGTGGCAACGAAGCGGGTGCGGGCTGTTCTCTCGGTCAGACCGAGCGACGGCCCCGGTCGGAGCGGGGCGACAACGGGGGGCGATGCAGCGGAGCGATGCAGCGGCGATGCGGAGCGGAGCGCCGGTCGTGCACTAGGATGTGCGGGGGCGGCCGTCGGTCGTGCACTGGGCGATCGTCGCAACGTTGCGACGAACGTCGGGAAGGTGTTTTTGACGGCTAGGGTTTGTGTAATGCAAAAATAATTTTTCCTAGGGCTAATATAAATAGATTAGAGCTAGGGTTAGGGTTAGGGTTTAATAAAAACGTAATTAAATAATTAAAATAATTAATTAAAAATAGATTTACTCTTCTCTCCCTCATACGAGATGGGTGCGGCCAAAAATTCTGAAACTTGGTCTAAAAATTCTTTAATACGTTATTATAATATAGGAATTTTATTGTAATTAAAACTCTTATAAAAATAGGTTTTAAAATTTTTTAAAACTTTCAAAAAAATGGAAAATAGGTCAAATTAAGTCCAAAAATTGTAAAATAATTCTGGGGTGTTCGGGACGACTAATGAAAGAGGGTGGAGAAGACGGATCTAAATTTTGACGTCGAGAGACGAAACTAAAAATAGAAACGTCTCACGTCAAAACAGAAAGTCGCGACGTTACCTCAAATAAATTAGTATCGCGGAAGAACGACTCGAGATATGTCGTTCCCAAGTTGATCCACAACCTAATACTTTCAGAGACGATCACGACAACATATTACACAAAAACGTTCAAAAACAACTAAAGTCTAAAATAAACACGTGCACGATCAAAAGCACGTGCACGAAGAAGGTACGATAGAAACAGGCCGTTACAGCCACCCCACCTAACGATGCAAGAGTGGTATCCAAATTCTTCAAGCAAAACATCTTCCCGCGCTTTGGAGTGCCACGTACTTTGATAAGCGATGGAGGGAGTCATTTTATAGAAAACAAGTTTGAAGCCATGTTGAAGAAGTATGGGGTGAATCATTGAATTGGTAAGGCATACCACCCTCAGACGAGTAGACAAGTGGAAGTGTCAAACCGGGAGATTAAACAAACTCTAGAAAAGACCGTCGATAGATCTAGAAAGGATTGGTCCATGAAATTGAATGATGCACTTTGGGCATATCGCACAGCCTTTCGCACTCCCATTGGCACCACCCCGTACCGTCTTGTTTATGGGAAGGCTTGGCATTTGCCGGTTGTAACGACCACTTTTCGTTGTACGTTGTTCGTGCACGTGCTTTTGACCGTGCACGTGTTTGTTTCAGACTTCTTTTGATTGTGAACACTTTCGCGTGATATGCCGTTGTGAACATCTCTGAGAGTATTAAATAGTGGCACTAATTCGGAACGACGTTTCTCGAGTCGTTTTCCCACAATTTAATCTTACTCGATGAGACGTGGCGATTTTCACTTTTGACGGGAGACGTTTCTATTTTTAGTTTCTTCGTCCGATGTCGAAATTGAGAACCGTCTTCTTAGTTAGCTCAATTTCGTCACCACGATCACCACAATATTTATTTTATAATTTTTGGAGTTCATTTGACCACTTTTATATTTTTAACAAGTTTTATAATATTTTTAATAATTAATTTTTAAATTATTTTCAACCAAATAAAATTTATTTGAGTTTTAAACGTATTAAAGAATTTTTGAGCCAATTTCCAGCTCATTTGGACCAAGTCAAATCCTTGGGTGAGTTGGAGAAGTTTAGATTTAAATTTTAAATATTTTTAAACTCCTAATCTCATTAGGATTAGCCCTAGACCTAGTCAACCCATCTACACTATATAAACAACCTCGAGGAAGACCTATTTTCATAACAAATTAGCCCTAGCCTCTTCCAAAACTCAAATTGGACGTTGCGACGATTCGTCGCAACGTTGCGACAAGTTTCCCCCGCTCCGACCGAGAGAACAGGCTCCGTTCCCCCGCTCTGACCGGTCGCCCGCTCCGCATCGCTGCAGCAGCCGCCGCCCCGTTCCCCCGCTCTGACCGAGGATTCCTCTCGGTCAGACCGAGAGCTTCGCCCGCTTCCGTTCCGCACAGCCGCTCGCACCCAACCCCGCTTCGTCCCCCGCTCAGCGCCGTGTCTGACCGAGGCGCATCTCCGCACCGACCGCAGCTTCGCAACGTTGCAACCGTTGCAACGTTGCAGCACCCCACTCCCCGCATCCAAGCGCCCCGACCGGGACATTGCCCCGCACCGACCGAGAGCCCGGACCCCGCACCGACCCAAGCGCTGCACCAAGCCCGTTCCCCCGCAGCGACCGATGGAGATCCCCGCATTTGGCTGAGTACGACCGAGAGCAAACGTCGCAACCCCGCACCCGTTGCACCGCTTGCCACCGTGGGCCCCCCAAGTTCTCCAGAGGTATTGTGGGTCCCCCAAAGGTCCCTAGGACTACTGTGGGCCCCACCTAGGTGCGTTCTCTTTGACGACTTGCCGCGTACGACGTCGTCGCACGTCGTAGCCCGTCGTCGCACGTGCGAGCTTTGGAATCTGGAATCGTCGTTCCGGTTGATTGCTCTGAAATTTCCAGCGAGGAATCTAATTGGAATCTGGACTTGGAGCGCGATCTTTTATTCCAACCCCCGGTGTCGCTACCCGACGCCGGTGTAGCTTTCGCGTCGTGTTGAGGTAACGTTTTGCACCCCTAGGACCCCCAACCCAATTGCATGTTAACCAAGACTAAAAATCAGTATTTTAAAGTATTTTAAATGTTTTAGCAATCACTAATCAAGATTAATAAAACGGATGTAGGCCGGTGGACTTGTGCACGTAGGAATCGTGACTTTGGACTCGTTGGACGGTGTTTTCTTGACGTGATAGTTGCAGGCAAGTGAAACTTGCCAACTCTTTCTTAGGGCCATGTTTTTAGGCCACTTCCTTGTTTTTAGCGTAAAAGAGACTAGTCAGTGAAATGATAGCTGGCTAGACGCCTACTTGATCTAGTTTGACAACGAAACTAGATCCGTCACCTAATTGATCTAGCTTGACAACGAAGCTAGATCCAACCCTTAAACTTGTTGTTCATGCATACTAAACTGTCACGTTTACTTTCCTTACCTGTACGCCTTACTACTTGTCTTGTCATGTCATCCATGCATTGAATGTCGCATCCGTAGCACACGCTACAATACTTGTACTTGTACTCCCTTGACTGGCTAGGTGCACCCCTAGACCAGCAAGATAAAACACTTCCTGGCTCGTGTTCCAGAAGCGAGCATTCCCGTTCGGGGGTAAGGCCCTGGCTCGACACATGTGGAGGGGTAGGGATAAACGATCACTTGAGCTTAGGAGTTGGCCCGCGCAGCCACTCTAGCCAAAAGGCGGAATCTCTGTGCACGAGGTGCTTACTTTCCTTGTCTTGTACTTGTCTTGTGAATGATTCATGTAATATTTGTCATCCATGACATGCCATGCCCGTACTTTACTTTACTTGTTGCACTCATTACTTTAACTGCCATGTCATTGCATCATGCTAGAACTGCTAGGTTGCTCTACTTATACCTACTTTCAGTTTCCTTGCACAAGTCTTCCAGACTTGCTGACATGTGCCCCTTGCTCTTTTGGGTGTCACATGTTAGACCCTGAGCCAGAGACAGTTGTTGAGGACGAGGTGGTTGCTGACACTGAGCCTACGTTCGTCGAGGAGTCCGTGGACACCGGAGACCAGTTTTAGCGACTGTTGGCGTTGCTTTTGCTTTAGGTTGATGTTAGATGTCGGTGCTTGTACCATCACGTTGTTTCTGTACTTTGTACTTTTGTTGGCCATGCTGGGGCCTCTTTTAGACTCTTTTCTTTTAGCCTGGTGGCTTTTTCTGTGATGTTGAAATTTATTGCTATGGATATTCTGAGATGTTTCTTTTGTCTCTTTCGTTATTATTATCTTTGTTTCGTTTCGCGTTGCAAGGACCTGCAGTTTTAATTTGATTGACGCTTATCGGACTTGCAGCTTTGTAGCTTCAAGTCTGAGCGGACCTTCTCACGCTTCGCCTCCACATTTTTGGGAAGTGGGGCGTGACAGGTTTTGTTGGTGGCACATGCAGGTCCAATCTTGCAATTGCGAATTAACGGAACAACGATAATAACGGAATGTCCATTAAATAATTTGCAACATCCGAGTAATAAGCCCTGAGTTTAGTTGTTTTCTTAGGACACTAGGTGATAAGAAGGCTTAGTTAGACGTCTGTGCTTGCTAATTAGAGGCCCTGATTGTAGTTAGACTCCCTTTTAGCAATTTATTTAATCGTCGTAGGAGTTACTTTAGTGGTTCATGTCTACCCCTGGCCACATTAGACTTCTAGAATTTCCTTTAGCCGTTCGCTTGGGTTCATCGATTTCGGGCCAAGCTGAACGCATTTCTTTACCGTCTAGCCCCTTAGAAGGTCTTAGCGCCTAGTTCCTAATCTTTAGTTGGTCGACCGTAGGAGTCTCCGCAGATTTTCCTGATCTATATCCTAGGCGTATGTATGATTTGATCACCCGACCAATTTCCTTGCCTCGATTCACGAGATCACCTCACGACGATCGTCGTCAATTTTCAAACGTCTCCATTGCAAAACCTGAACCTTCTGAAAGTACTTTTTCAATCTTCCCTTCCACTAAGTTTAATTCTGTTCAAAATTTTAATATACCTATACTTCATACTCCTTCATTGATTTAAATTTTTAAAACGTTTGTCGGAATTTTTGAATACTAGCGTATAGTATTTTCCCAGCCTATGTTTTTCGTACTTATGTAAATGCGTTGTCCCCACATATATTAATTTTATTCCGAACCGTACTTTCGCTTTGCCCAATTCGATTTATAATTTTCCTTCTTATTTGTGTTATACGAATGATACGTCGTGTTACTGTAATATACTTTCAAGACACACAGAATTTCAGCTTTCAGCAAGTTGGTTTTTGCTCGTCGTTCTCGCTATTTCAGATTTTTGCAAAATTACTATTTTCATAACCACTTCCTGCTTTAGACCCTCCCTGATTTGATTTTAAGGATTTGCGATTCGATCTTGAAAATTCTTATACTAGGTCATTATTATTATTTTTCCGTGCACCATACATACTTTCAATTATTTTTATATCCGTACTAGACTTGTTGTGCTCGTATATTAAGAACCTTGTGTAAATCAGTTTCTCATTTCTGGCAAACCCTGGTTCTCTAAAAAGTAGTTTCAAAATTGATTATTCTCAATTTTCCATAGCCCAAAGAGTTTTGAAAGCATTTAACCTGAGTTTAAATTTTTTCCGTTACTTGATTTCATTCTTCGACTTTCCAAAACTTTTGACAACATTATATTAAATCACTGACGTATAAATTTTCTAAACCACGTCTTTAATGTTCGTGTAAATGATTCTACTTCCTTTTATAATGATTTTTAAAACCAATAGACCATTTTCTCTTATTATGAATATTCGACTCAAATTTATTTTGAACGACCCAGTTTATCGACCTCCAAATATTTCTTTTCAGTCGAGGATTTCAATTTTTGAAGTACAACAGCTTTCAAATTTCGCTTATCTTAGCTTATGCTATTTACCCTATTCTTTTTCCCCTCCTATATAAGCATCACTACATCTCCCTTTTTCCCTCAACCTAAACATCACCATTGAGTCAAAGTTTCGTCGAACCAAGCTGTCCCCTTGTACTCGTCCTATCTGAACTCGTGCTTCTCAATCCTTCCCTCGTCACGCTTTTGACCTCGACCTCCCTCTATTTGCTTAGGCCTTAGGGTCCGTCTATGTCTGTGTCAACCCTTAATTGTTAGTAGGCCCTTGGACCTTGTGAGGTAGTCGTGGTGCACGTACTTAAGTTGTGTACGTGGGCTTGAATGAGTGTACCCCCATAGTGTATTGATGCTTGCCTATTGTGTGGTATATATATATATATACTCAGAGTTATTCGTGATATTATGAAGTTGTTTATGTGTTAGTAGTTATAGATTTTGGTGTGGATAGCTATACTATACTAGGGATGCCTGTGTATATAAGAGTTAGCGTTGAAATATCTAAGTTGTGTATGTAGTAAGAGATACTTATAATGGTTGAAATAATTTGATTTGGTGAAGCTATGTGTATGATAGGTGTGATAATAATAGGTGAACGTATAGTTAAGTAAGTAGGCCTATTGTGAGACCTATATGTTAGCACGTATGAGTATGTGCTCGTATGTGGGTATGTATTGTGTTTAGACGTAAGTAGCTATGTTTTGTTACATGAGTATATAGGTGATATACATATGGTAGTAGAATTATAATCTTGATTGGTATTGCTTGCTTTTACGGGATGTTGCATGCGTGCATACCGTGAGGTATACACGACTATTGCACATCTTAATTATGTACGTGTGGATGTGTTAGTATAATAATTATAGGTAGTAGGCTATGGTATGAATATGTACATTACTTATGTGTGACTATACGGTGAATGTTTGTACTAGGGAGGGTATTATAAATATGTGGGTGCTGATGTCTGTAATGTTATTAGTATGGTATATAAATTGGTTTAACTATGTGAGTATTGCCTGACTAAATATTAAGTGTGATTGACTTATGGTATGCATATGGTTGTATTGGTAGACATATATATAAATATTGGAGTGATATTGGTATAGGTATAAATGTCGTGTTACGTATATAGAATATTCTGATATGTGTACTGAGTCTCACTCAAGCTTGAGAGGGTATACTCTAAGTACATTGAATGTATGTCTGAAGTTTGCATATAGCGATGTTTGATGTATGTATAGTGATAGGAGTGTTTGTGTCTGGTTGAGTTACGCACATGATTGTGGGTCGCTATACCAGTATATAGTTATGGGTGTTGGTCTTGTGGTATAGGTATTTACTAAGGACTTGCTCGTGTGAACGTATGTGTACTAGCTAAAACTAGGTGTGTATGTGTGCTAGTTATATAATGGTATGATTGGTGTATGTAAATGAAATGTTAGCGTGTATGGGCGTGCACCATGCACGGGTAAGTATGTGCTTAGTTATAGGAATTGTTGACTATGATATATGTGGCGTGTCGTAAATACAGTTATAGGACCGTACGTGATGTGAATATATGGTGAACTATTTGCATGTATTTGAATGACTATATATTGTGAAACTATAGTAGAGGTGAATATATATATATTAAATATAGTGGAACTTGATTTAAAATGGTATGGAGTGACTACATGTTTGAGATGTTTGGTATTGGATAAATATTAGAGGGTAGTATACCCTTGATGTTTGTGCATAGGTAGCTATCTATACGTAGAGCAATGATTGTATTTGCTAGTATGAGATCATACCTATATAAGTATCTGAACTATTGTTTTGTGAGTAGCAGTTACATAAGGGATGTATGTGTATATACATGATTGAAATACGTGTATGAGTTTGACTGACTATAATAGGTATAAATGTATAACGTACGTGAATATATATAAATATATATACGTGTTGGTAGTATTAATGTTTGACTACTTAGTGCATATATAAGCACTTGTAATGACTATACCTGGTAGAATTATTATGTGACTTGATTGGGGTAGTTACTAGAGCGACTAGCTATATTAGAAAGTCCGAGGACGGACTTTATTCTAAGGTGGGGAGGATGTAACGACCACTTTTCGTTGTACGTTGTTCGTGCACGTGCTTTTGACCGTGCACGTGTTTGTTTCAGACTTCTTTTGATTGTGAACACTTTCGCGTGATATGCCGTTGTGAACGTCTCTGAGAGTATTAAATAGTGGCACTAATTCGGAACGACGTTTCTCGAGTCGTTTTCCCACAATTTAATCTTACTCGATGAGACGTGGCGATTTTCACTTTTGACGGGAGACGTTTCTATTTTTAGTTTCTTCGTCCGATGTCGAAATTGAGAACCGTCTTCTTAGTTAGCTCACTTTCGTCACCACGATCACCACAATATTTATTTTATAATTTTTGGAGTTCATTTGACCACTTTTATATTTTTAACAAGTTTTATAAAATTTTTAATAATTAATTTTTAAATTATTTTCGGCCAAATAAAATTTATTTGAGTTTTAAACGTATTAAAGAATTTTTGAGCCAATTTCCAGCTCATTTGGACCAAGTCAAATCCTTGGGTGAGTTGGAGAAGTTTAGATTTAAATTTTAAATATTTTTAAACTCCTAATCTCATTAGGATTAGCCCTAGACCTAGTCGACCCATCTACACTATATAAACAACCTCTAGGAAGACCTATTATCGTAACAAATTAGCCCTAGCCTCTTCCAAAACTCAAATTGGACGTTGCGACGATTCGTCGCAACGTTGCGACAAGTTTCCCCCGCTCCGACCGAGAGAACGGGCTCCGTTCCCCCGCTCTGACCGATCGCCCGCTCCGCATCCAAGCCGCTCCGCATCGCTGCAGCAGCCACCGCCCCGTTCCCCCGCTCTGACCGAGGATTCCTCTCGGTCAGACCGAGAGCTTCGCCCGCTTCCGTTCCGCACAGCCGCTCGCACCCAACCCCGCTTCGTCCCCCGCTCAGCGCCGTGTCTGACCGAGGCGCATCCCCGCACCGACCGCAGCTTCGCAACGTTGCAACCGTTGCAACGTTGCAGCACCCCGCTCCCCGCATCCAAGCGCCCCGACCGGGACATTGCCCCGCACCGACCGAGAGCCCCGACCCCGCACCGACCCAAGCGCTGCACCAAGCCCGTTCCCCCGCAGCGACCGATGGAGATCCCCGCATTTGGCTGAGTACGATCGAGAGCAAACGTCGCAACCACGTACCCGTCGCACCGCTTGCCACCGTGGGCCCCCCAAGTTCTCCAGAGGTATTGTGGGTCCCCCAAAGGTCCCTAGGACTACTGTGGGCCCCACCTAGGTGCGTTCTCTTTGACGACTTGCCGCGTACGACGTCGTCGCACGTCGTAGCCCGTCGTCGCACGTGCGAGCTTTGGAATCTGGAATCGTCGTTCCGGTTGATTGCTCTGAAATTTCCAGCGAGGAATCTAATTGGAATCTGGACTTGGAGCGCGATCTTTTATTCCAACCCCCGGTGTCGCTACCCGACGCCGGTGTAGCTTTCGCGTCGTGTTGAGGTAACGTTTTGCACCCCTAGGACCCCCAACCCAATTGCATGTTAACCAAGACTAAAAATCAGTATTTTAAAGTATTTTAAATGTTTTAGCAATCACTAATCAAGATTAATAAAACGGATGTAGGCCGGTGGACTTGTGCACTAGGAATCGTGACTTTGGACTCGTTGGACGGTGTTTTCTTGACGTGATAGTTGCAGGAAAGTGAAACTTGCCAACTCTTTCTTAAGGGCCATGTTTTTAGGCCACTTCCTTGTTTTTAGCGTAAAAGAGACTAGTCAGTGAAATGATAGCTGGATAGACGCCTACTTGATCTAGTTTGACAACGAAACTAGATCTGTCACCTAATTGATCTAGCTTGACAACGAAGCTAGATCCAACCCTTAAACTTGTTGTTCATGCATACTAAACTGTCACGTTTACTTTCATTACCTGTACGCCTTACTACTTGTCTTGTCATGTCATCCATGCATTGAATGTCGCATCCGTAGCACACGCTACAATACTTGTACTTGTACTCCCTTGACTGGCTAGGTGCACCCCTAGACCAGCAAGATAAAACACTTCCTGGCTCGTGTTCCAGAAGCGAGCATTCTCGTTCGGGGGTAAGGCCCTGGCTCGACACACGTGGAGGGGTAGGGATAAACGATCACTTGAGCTTAGGAGTTGGCCCGCGTAGCCACTCTAGCCAAAAGGCGGAATCTCTGTGCACGAGGTGCTTACTTTCCTTGTCTTGTACTTGTCTTGTGAATGATTCATGTAATATTTGTCATCCATGCCATGCCATGCCCGTACTTTACTTTACTTGTTGCACTCATTACTTTAACTGCCATGTCATTGCATCATGCTAGAACTGCTAGGTTGCTCTACTTGTACCTACTTTCAGTTTCCTTGCACAAGTCTTCCAGACTTGCTGACATGTGTCCCTTGCTCTTTTGGGTGTCACATGTTAGACCCTGAGCCAGAGACAGTTGTTGAGGACGAGGTGGTTGCTGACACTGAGCCTACGTTCGTCGAGGAGTCCGTGGACACCGGAGACCAGTTTTAGCGACTGTTGGCGTTGCTTTTGCTTTAGGTTGCTGTTAGATGTCGGTGCTTGTACCATCACGTTGTTTCTGTACTTTGTACTTTTGTTGGCCATGCTGGGGCCTCTTTTAGACTCTTTTCTTTTAGCCTGGTGGCTTTTTCTGTGATGTTGAAATTTATTGCTATGGATATTCTGAGATGTTTCTTTTGTCTCTTTCGTTATTATTATCTTTGTTTCGTTTTGCGTTGCAAGGACCTGCAGTTTTAATTTGATTGACGCTTATCGGACTTGCAGCTTTGTAACTTCAAGTCTGAGCGGACCTTCTCATGCTTCGCCTCCACATTTTTGGGAAGCGGGGCGTGACACCGGTGGAGTTGGAACACCGTGCATATTGGGCCATTAAGACCTTTAATTATGACTACAAGAGTGCGGCGGTGAGGCGACTCCTAGACATCAATGAGCTTGACGAGATTAAGCGAGACGCTTACGAGAGTTCAAGAATTTACAAGGAAAGAACTAGAATTCTCCACGACGCACACATCACCGTTACGGACTTCAAAGTCAGAGACAAGGTCCTCCTATACAATTCTAGACTCCGACTTTTTCCCGGAAAGCTAAGATCACGATGGTCCGGACCCTTCACCATTAGGCACATACAATCGGGAGGAGCACTTGAGTTGGAAGGGAAAGACGGTGCCACATTCAAGGTAAATGGACAACTGCTCAAGCATTATTCCGAAGGAGCCCCAACCGGTGAAGTGAATAGCATATATCTACTCAAGGGACGGTCCCATGATCTTTCATACCTCCTCGATGAGGTGATCGATGAAGCTATACCGCATTCCATTGGCGCCTTGCACGATGACGGCTTTGAAGAACGCCAATTTTCTAGCAATGGAGAAAAGTTGGAATACCCTCCGGATGACTCTAAGGGTGATGACAAAGAAGACGACACTGATGTCGCGAGAATTAGGGAGCTATGTAAGCTCTCCACGGCCAACAAATTGAAGAAAGCTCCACCGGATAAGAAAGCATCATCACCGGTGAAGGAAAAGAATGGTACAAGCTCTAGCTTGGGGGACTTATCCCCCAACACCACCCATGATGAGGGGAAGCCAAGGAAAGCCCACGAGCATCAACAATTGAATCCAAGTGGCCTTCTCGACAAATTTGACGGGCGCATCTCACATACGCTAAATATCACACACTAAACGAATATCTTAAGGGGTCGAGCTCAAGACCTTAAACGAGCGCTTGTCAGGAGGCAACCCGACGGTTTTTTTAGTATTTTTAGTTGAATTCTATTTTTGTTTTAGATTTTTCTTAGTGTTTAGAGTCTAAAGTCAATAAAAATCGTGACAACGGGCTCTATTTTTCATGATAGGAGATGGAAAACGAGAAATCATTCATATGAAGGATGACCATGGCAAGGGAGAGCATTCCAGAAACACGCTCAGGCCCCAGGAGAAGGAAGAAACTGATGGGAGGAAGAAAAACAGAGAGTAGAGCGAAAACAGAGAGCCGAGGCAGAAAACAGCAAGCCACTCGACCGAATGAACTTTCCATTCGGCCGAGTGAAGGCTCTACTCGGCCGAGTAGAGTACTGATCAGGGAGGATCCTACAGACCCACTCTCTACCCACTCTCTGTTATTTTCTGTAGATTACAGTGTTTATTGCCACTCGGTCGAATGACTATGTTACTCGACAGAGTGAATCTGATACCCTACACGCTTTAAAATCTCTGAGTGGCCTTGCCACTCAACCGAGTGAAACTTGTCCATTCGGCCGAATGGGAAAAGCTACTCGGCCGAGTCATAAGTAAGGCTGATTTTCGAACAAAATTTCACGCTGAGCTGCTCGGCCGAATGAACGCATCACTCGGCCGAGTCGCCCAACCCTATATAGCCAGTGATCACTCCTTATTTTACACTTTTTTTCCCTCATGTTTGCATGCCATTTAGATCGCCCAAATCATGTTTTTCACGATATATCGACGATATTGCGATGCTTTTCACGATTTGTTGTTTTTGTCGCATTTCAGGTGATTTGGAGCGATTTGGAGTGATCTCGAGATGCGCTTACTCCGGAGGGTCACCGACGACCTCCCCAAGGGGTATTTTGCTGTTGGAGAGGAGCGGAAGAAGAACGGACGTCGCAAGAACGACGAGGAGGCCAAAACAAGCTGTTTAGGCATTTTTAGTGTCCCACTCGGCCGAGTGAATGAGTCACTCGGCCGACCAGCGAGACACCGCTCGGCCGACCAGATCGGATACGTTTCATACGTGCACTCGGCCGAGCGACGGAGACCACATCGGCCGAGTGATGAGATCCCGTCCGCCCGAGTGGCGCCCAGACGAAGCCATTCAAAAATCGCCAACTTACTGTTTTTCGGCTGCCTGAGCTTCAGAAGACCCACTCGGCCGAGTGGATAATCCCGACCGCCCGAGTACCAAGAAGCCATCAGCCGAGTGACGACAACTCACTCGGCCGAGCCGCCCCCGAAGTGAAGACCCCTGAAGATCAAGACTTACTGGAAATTTACAGGGTTTCTCACTCGGCCGAGCGACTTTTGTCATTGGCCGAGTGCGACGCGCTGCCTGTAGCGAAAATTGCGGATTTCAGGCTACGCAGGGGTATTTTGGTCACAGTTTTTGGACGATTTTGGGGGGTATTTAACCCCTGTTTTTACCCTAGTTTTAGAGAGCTTTTCCTTAGATTTTTTGCAGCTTTTTAGATTAACTTTTTAGCTTTATTCTTGTGATTGGAGAGGAGACAAAAGTTGATTTTTGTTGGATTAATTGAAGAACTCCATTGGTTTGCCTCTCTCTTCTCTAAAAATTCTATTTTTATTGCATATCTCAATATTGTGATGAACTCTCTTGCTTATTTCATTGATTATTCTTGTGTTTGTGCTATGAATTGTGAGTAGTCTCCACGTCTTGGGGCGTGGGGATGAACCCTACAAGCCCTATTTCATATTTGTGATGAATTGGTAGAAATTTTGCTAGAATCGTTGTTAGGGATTAGTTTGGGATCGATTTACTACGGATAGCTAGGAGTTCATACCGATTGGGATTTGCAAGAGATTGGATCCCAATTCGATAGGAAACCCTAGAAATCCGAATTGGGTTGGAATCGAATTTCCGTAGTATCGGTTTGCAAGAGATTGGACCGATACTAGGGTTCCCGGTTGCAATTCCGTGCCGATACCCGTTTGCAAGAGATTGGACGGGTAGGAACTATCCCAACCTAGGTCGTGGGCCGAGTTTGCACGAGAGTGGGCTCGGTGCGCGATTGAACGATGATGTTGATCCTAATGCTAGCTTCCCTAGGCTAGGGTTTGCAAGAGATTGGACCCAAACCTAGGATAGCTATAGACTGGCAACAGCGCGAGAGCGTGAGCTAGGTTCTACATTCAGTTGCGACTAGTTCATCCAAAATCTTATTCTAGCAATTTTGATACCGATGAACCACATTTACGAAATACGGTGAGTAGCGGGAATTCCCCATTCCCTAGACATTCTTTATTTGATTTGATATTTCCGTACTTTGTCTGACGATTGTGACAGGATCGCCAAAGGCAAATTTCTCTCTTCTCAAATAGCCAGGTTGATTGGAACAAGCACGGTCATTCGTCCTCCCTGTGTTCGATAACCCGCTCGCTGCTATACCGTGCGCTTGCGGTAAAACTACAACCGCTCTCTGGGTTACATCCCGGAGCGATCAAGTTTTTGGCGCCGTTGCCAGGGAGGCGATTGCGTTTGATCTTACCACCCTAGCTATTTTTTTTATTTCTTTATTTTTCTTTTACCTAACCTTTCCATTGTGCTAATCACTTCTTTGAAACTTTGTTCTCCTGTGCATGTACACGAGATCTACGGCGGACCCTGAAGCTATATTATTTGATCCCGAGATCGAACGTACCGCGCGGAGACTTAGAGCAGAAAGAAGACAAGATCGGGAAGGGAGGTTTATGACCAACCCGAAAACTGCGGACCTATTAGCGACAAGGATGGCGAGGATAATTTCTATTCGAGATAGGCTTCGGCCTAAGACCTCTTCTACGACCTCATCCATTGCCATGCCGGAGTTGGCGGCTGACAAGAACTTCGAGCTAAAGACTGGATTAGTGGTTCTGATGCAGCAGGATCCATTTCATGGGAATGCCCATGAAAATCCCCACTACCACATCCAATTATTCTTGTCGAAGTGCGCCACATTTCAGATGCCGGGGGTCTCCATCGATGCCATCAGACTGCGTCTCTTCCCCTTCACGCTAAAAGACAAGGCACTCTATTGGTTGAGGACGCAGGCTGAGGGGGTCTTTACCACTTGGGACGAGTTGGCGAGTGCATTCATTGATAAGTTCTATCCGCCCTCCAAGACGGTGAAGATTCGGAGCGCTCTCATGTCCTTCAAGCAAGGACCCAAGAGACGCTCTATGAGGCTTGGGAGCGTTTTAAAGATCTGCAGCATCAATGCCCGCACCATAGCATTGAAGACTGGGAGCTAGTTCATAGCTTCTACAACGGTCTCCAACCGGGGACCAAACAAATTATTGATGCCCGCACCATAGCATTGAAGACTGGGAGCTAGTTCTTATCAAAGACTCCCGAAGAAGCTACGGCCCTAATTGAGGAGATGGCCTCAAACAATCAACAATGGGGCGATGAGCGAGGACACTCTACGTCCTCCTTGAAGCCAACTAGTATCTATGAGGCGAAGGCCGTAGCAGAGCTTACAAGCAAGTTTGATTCTCTCCACAAGGTAGTGGAGAGACTGGAGAAGTTTATCACGGAGCCCCAAGGAACCCCTTCCACCTCCGCACCAACGAACCAAATGTGTGATGGGCAAGACCAATCTCAAGCCATGTATGTGGGAGGAGAGCAAAGAGAAGGATCCTTGGAGAAAGTACAATATGTCGTGGGGAACCAAGGGTATTGGGCCAATCCGGCCACAAGAAATCATCCCGGTTTCTCTTACGCCAACAATGAAGGAGCTTTGAACCCGCCACAACAACCACCTCAACAAGCCCGACCACCACCCCCACCCCAACAACAACACTATCCACCGAGGGGGCCTCCACAACAAAATTTTCAACCGAAGAAACAAGTTCCACCATATAGGCCGCCCGGAAACAATCAAGGGTGGAGAAATCAAAATCAAAACCCTCCACAAGCTCAACAACAATCCGACTTCGAAGCTAGAGTGGAGGCGTTTATGGTCGAGCAAAAGAAGGTCAATGCTACCTTGAAGGCGGGGCAAGACTCCCTTACAACCGTTGTAGCTCAAATCTCGGAGCAATTGGCGTTGCTCAATCGGAATACTCAACAATTGCCGGCGCAACCCGAGCAAAACCCACGGGGCAACACCGGCCACATCAATGCCGTAGTTGCCGTTACTACTAGATGTGGGAAGGATACCACCCCCGCCATGATTCCTACCGAGGAGCCCGTGGAGGAAAGTTTGGAGCCAATTGAGCCGGTAGTTGAAGTTGAGAAGGAGAAAGAGCCATAAGAAAAGGAGAAATCTAGAGCGGAGCAATTGATTGAGGAGAGGCGCTTCATGCCACCGGTCCCATTCCCCCAAAGGCTTGCTAGAGCGAAAATGGAGAAGAGGCTAGCAAAGTTTCTCGAGTATCTGAGAGGGGTTAGCCTCAACATTCCCTTCCTCGACGCCATCGTGGAGATCCCCACATATGCTAAATTCTTAAAGGATTTGATTTCGGGGAGAAAGAGGAAGGAGAAGATTATGCTAGCCGAGGAGGGCTCTTGGTTCACCAAGAGAGAAAAGGAGCTGGCCAAATTCAAAGATACGGGGAGCTTTCGAATTCCTTGCACCTTGGGCGGCGTCCCTCTTCAAAAGGCGTTGGTAGATTTAGGGGCTAGTGTGAGCCTCATGCCTCTCTCCATGTTCTTAAGGCTAAACACCGGGACAAAGTTGAAACCTACCGACATGCGGATACAATTGGCCGATGTGTGGATAACGAGGCCGGTAGGGATCGCCGAAGACATCCCGCTACAAGTCCCGGGGGGCATATGCTTGCCATGTGACTTCGTAATCATGGACGTTAAGGAGGAGGGAGATACGTCATTGATACTTGGACGTCCGTTCCTCGCCACCGCCGGTGTCATTGTCGACGTACGGGAAGGTACACTAACTTTGAACGTCAGCAACATCGAGGTGGAGCTTCACATTCCTAAGGCTATGAAACACATGCCTTACCACGAGGAGCTTGACTACATGGACCTCCTTGATGAGGTAATTGAGGAGGCGATCCCCCACTCGATTGGCGCTCTTTTCGATGAGGATTTCGAGGAAGGCCCGGATTTAGGCCGAGATGAGAAGATAGATGATTCCCCCGACCTCTCCGCTGAAAATGATGAAGGCGACACTGATGTCGCAAGGATTCAAGAGCTCTGCAAGCTCTCGAAATTGAAGTCTCCGAAGAAAGCTCCGCCGATACGGAAATCGGCGTCACCGGTGAAGCCGTTGACCGGAGCAAACGCTAGCTTGGGGGAGCCTCCCCCAACACTATTCGAGACGGGAGACCACCGAGGGAGAACACGCCGCCGCAACTTCCGAATCCAAGCGTTCTCCCCGGAAAGTTTGATGGGTGCATCTCATATGCACCAAACATCCCGCATTAATTGAACATCATAGGGGGTCGAGCTCACGACCTTAAACGAGCGCTTGTCGGGAGGCAACCCGACGGTTATTGCTTTATTTTCATCTTTCTTTTATTTTTGTTTTATAAATTTTTAGTGTTTTGAGTCGTTCTCCCAAAAAATTTGTGATAACGGGTCCTATTTTTCCTGACAGGAGAGGAGAATGAGGTACCCATCATTAGGAGGATGCACGAGACGACGAGGAGCGCCCCAGGAAGGCGCTCGATGCTTAGGAGGAAGATGAAATCGTCTGGAGGAAGAAAGATGGAGTTTAGAGCCCAAACGAAGACAAACAGCAGAGGACAAGGCTCACTCGGCCGAGCATACTAGTCACTCGGCCGAGTACACGAGTTCGTCCGGCCGAGCCGCTCACGAACGAGGGAAGTCTGCTATACCCAACTCTCTGTTTATTTTACTGATTTCAGTATAACTGCTACTCGGCCGAGTATATATCTTCACTCGGCCGAGTAAAACGGATACGCTCCTAGGGCGAGTCTTGCCGAGTAGCTTGAGCCACTCGGCCGAATGGACTTACTCCACTCGGCCGAGACTGGCAAGGCCACTCGGCCGAAGCGATAGCGGGTAGGGATTTTTCATTGATCTCGCTCGGCCGAGTGACCCTGTCACTCGGCCGAGTCGTAAATTTTCCTATAAAAGGGGGCGGGGTCGGGCTCGTTTTTCGAAAAGACGCAAACGGAAATCGCCCGACCCTTCAGCTCCCTCGCCCGACCTCGCCCCCTACTCGCCCGACCGACGTCGCCGCGCCGCCGCTCGGCCTGCCACCGTCGGCCGAGCCCCCGCCGCGCCTCGCCCGAGTCGCCGCCGGCGGCCACCACTCCGGCCACCTCCGGTAACCCCAATTTTCGCCTTTTTCTCCTCTTTTGTGTGTTTTTCGAGGATCCATGTGCTTAACGAACCCCAAACCCAAATTAATTTCTATATCTATCTATTATACCCCTAATGCTCCATACGTTTTGAATATTACCCGCTGATATCTCCATTTCATGCGCAGGTTGTTTTGGGAGCTTAGGTGTCACGCCCCGCTTCCCAAAACAGCGGAGGCGGAGCATGACGAGGCCCGCTTAGGCCAGAGCTGAGGAGCCCTGACCCAATAAGCGTCTGTGTGGTACCAAGACGAAGGTACAGGTCCCTGCATATTAGTACAGAACAATAAAAGTACAAGAAGGAAAGAACATCACAAATTTTATTCCAACATATCAAAGTACCAAGTCTCAACGCCCGAAGGGCTACAACAGCAGAAAAGTAAATCTAATGGTGCAAGCACCCAACCTAAACAAAGAAACATAAAAGGTGCTACGCACCCAACAAGAATAAAATCGCCTCTGGAAACTGCTACCAACAGTCTCTAGCTCTGATCCTCCTCAGGGTCGTACTCGGGATCAACGCTCTCTAGCTCCACGTCGGCTGGCAAGTCAGTCTCCTCCACGTACTCTGGCTCAATCCCTGACGTACATCACCAGAAGAAGGAACTGTACGTCAGGTAAGGTCTACACGAAAAGATTAGACCAAACTACAAGTGTACCAATTACTTACAACATTTTACTGGTTGATTAACATGCTGAGGTTCTTAACAACATAGAGAAAACACAACAGACAGTAAACAAGACAAGTAGTAGCCACAGCGAGTGTTATGGACTACGGGACTAGCCTACAGGTGTCAAGACAAGACGGAACACGGGAAGACAGACACGACAAGACAAGACAAGACACGAAAGGGTTCACGCCTGATCGGTTCGAGGGGGATCAATCCCTCTTGCCGCTTGCAGGCTCAACCCTACCCCATAACCCCAAGAATCGTGACAAGACATGGGATCACTTGCTCTAGCTTGACAAGTGCCCAATTGCTCTCTGAGCTGTGTATCGGTACATGGGATCACCTGCTCTAGCTTGACAGGTGCCCAATTGCCCATCGGGCTGTGAACTAGTACAAGGGATCACTCGCTCTGGCTTGGCGAGTGCCCTATTGTCCAGCGGGCTGTGCAGACGGAAAGGAACAAGACACGACAAAACAGGAAGGGTTATACTATGGTGTCCACAACTCACGCACACGCATGTCAATCCTATGTTGTCAGAAATTGTCGTTGTTGGACTCAGATTTCGTTGTCAAATCTGAGCCATCAAGGGCGTCCCGGACGCTATCATTTCACGTCCGGTTCTCAAATTTCTAAATTGGCAATCCTAACAAGATGAAGGCCTAGACATGGCCATGAACGCAAGTGATACACTTGCCTGTGGTGGCGAGCGCGTCGCCTCCCTGGTACGCCTCGTCCAATCGTTTCGTCGGCGGAAAAGGGTCTGAAAATCGTGACACGGCGACGGTGTCAGATCACGGTTCATTAATCCCTATTAGGTTCGTGTCTAGATTATCGGGACTATCCTATTCAATTTAAAAATCACATTTTTAATATCATTAACCTAATCGACGATCTATCCTATGTGTACATGCATAATGTCCATTCGTCGATTTCTACGGTTTGTACAACGTTTTAAAGATCAGCGGAAAATAAATTTAGTTAGATTAGGTTGCTGATTTTATATTATGGTTTGATTCATCTATGGTGTGGGTTACTACGAATTTAGGGCACTAACCTGAAATTGACGATTGTACGAAGATTCGGCGTCGAATCTGGAAAGGTGGAAGCTTTGCGCCGTCCGGAAATTCCTAGGCCGCGGGTAGCGCAGCGAGGAATGTTGATCGCCGGTGGTGGTGAAGATTTCAGCGTCCCTTGGTGTAGTTGCTGCTGGATCTGAGACGAGAACTCCGTGCTAGGGCAAAAGAAAAGGGAAAAGAGAGAAGAGGGAGAGCTTTTGGGAAGATGGAAGGCGCAAGGATGGAGGAAGGAGCAAGGGGAGGACGTGAGTATGATTGGGGAAGAGGGAGACTGAAAGTAATCAGAAGAAATGAAAGAGAAAGCCCCGTTTAAATAAGAAAACGAAACGGCGGCTAGCACAAACATTAGGGTTTCGGGGTCAACTAGTCGGTCAGAGAAGGGCGGTCGACCGACTAGTTTGGGAACTAGTCGGTCGGTCGTATAACTGTGACCGACTAAAACCCAAACCGTGAACAGGGTTGTTGAAAAATTTATAGAGTTAGTCGGTCTGTGAAGGCTCGTCGACCGACTAGTTTGCAACCTAGTCGGTCGGCCAGTGTTCATAGACCGACTAAAGGGTGAAAATGGTCAACAATATATTTGAAGGTTAGTCGGTCAGAGAAGGACACCTAACCGACTAGTTCGTCAACTAGTCGGTCGGTTTTCGTTCTTTGACCGACTAACGGTAAATAGTAACCTGATGCGAAAAAATGATCTCTGTACTTAGTCGGTCCGCGAAGAGGTGTTGACCGACTAGTTTAAAAACTAGTCGGTCGGCGGTTGAACTTAGACCGACTAAGCGTAAACAGTAACTCAAGGAAAAAGCCTGACAAAAACTAGTCGGTCTATGAGGAGTTGTTGACCGACTAGATGGACATCTAGTCGGTCGGCTCCTCAACGTGAACCGGCTAACTTGCACAGGAAGTCGCCAAAATGAAACGGGGAGCTTCGGGATGATCCTAATGAGTTCCAAGAGTGATCCTATACTAAGATGTGAGCGTGGAGAAGTAAAGAAAGAAGACGAACAATTGCATATAGATATAAATAATATTTATCATACAAAAACCAGCCGTTACATCCTACCCACCTTAAGAAAATTCCGCCCTCGGAATTTCTTTCAGAATAGGTGAGGGTAACGCACTCTCATCTCATCCTCTCTCTCCCACGTGGACTCTCCAGGCGATCCGTGATGCCACATGACTCTCACCAGGTCGACTACCTTATTTCTCAACTGCTTCTGTCGACGGTCCAAAATCTGCACTGGCTGCTGGTCATAGGTCAGGTCCGGACGGACCGTGATCTCCGAGAAATCCACCGTGTGCGACGGATCACTGACGTACCGACGTAACTGAGATACGTGGAAAACGTCATGAACTCCCACCAAGGGTGGTGGTAGAGCAAGGCGGTAGGCCAATGCTCCCACACGCTCCAGCACATCGAAAGGTCCGATGTACCTCGGGCTCAGCTTCCCCTTCTTCCTGAAACGAATAACTCCACGGTTCGGAGAAATCTTCAGGAAGACGTGCTCTCCAGGCTGAAACTCCAAAGGTCTCCTCTTGGCATCCGCCCAATGCTTAAAGCGATCCTGCGCAACTCTGAGGTTCTCCCTGATGTCTCTCACGACATCCACAGCTTCAACAATCATCTCTGGACCCAACAGCTCCCGATCTCCAACGTCATCCCAGCTCAGTGGCGATCGACATTTCCTCCCATATAAGGCAGCAAACGGCGCCATGCCAATGCTCGCCTGGTAGCTTTTGTTATAAGAAAACTCCACCAAATGGAGATGATCCTCCCAAGATCCCTTCCAATCGAGTGTGCAAGCTCGCAGCATATCCTCAAGAATCTGAATAGTCCTCTCGGACTGGCCGTCGGTCTGCGGGTGGTACGCCGTGTTGAAACTCAGACTCGTACCCAAATGCTCCTGCAGACTTCTCCAGAACTGAGATGTGAACCTCGTATCTCTGTCAGACACGATGCTCACGGGGACCCCGTGCAAGCGTATAATCTCCTCTAGATACTTCCTCGCCAAAGCTTCCGTAGACTGGCCCACTCGGAAAGGAATGAAATGCGCAGACTTAGTCAACCGATCTACGATCACCCAGACTGCGTCGTTCTGTTTCGGGGTCCGAGGTAAACCAGTCACGAAATCCATCGTAATATGCTGCCACTTCCACTCTGGAATAGGAAGCGGTTGCAGCAACCCAGCAGTATGATGGTGCTCGGCCTTCACCTGCTGGCATATCAAACACTTGGCAACGCTCCGTGCCACACTCCTCTTCATGCCAATCCACCAGTAATTCTGTCGGAGGTCCTTATACATCTTGGTGCCACCAGGATGTATAGAATAAGGAGAGCTATGAGCCTCACTCAAAAGCTCCTCCCGAACATCACCTGCAGGTACGCAGAGTCTACTGCCGTACCGCAGTGAACCATCCTCATGAATCACGAACTCCATACGCAGCCCAGCTTCAACCTGCCTCCTGATCCTTTGCAACTTTGGATCCCCCGCCTGTGCTGCCTTGATCCGATCCACGATCGTGGACTGAATCTGTAAATTCAAGAAAGTATGAACCACACCCGGTAGGACAACCTCCAAATCCATCTCCTTCAGCTCCTGCTGAATCCTCCAGTCAGCAGTATACACCATAGCCGCGGGAAGTCTACTCAAAGCGTCCGGCACCACGTTCACCTTCCCCGGATGATACTGCAAATCTATCTCGTAGTCAGCCATGAGCTCCAACCATCGTCTCTGACGCATGTTGAGCTCCTTCTGCGTGAATATGTACTTCAAGCTCTTATGATCTCTAAAAATCTTCACACATTCACCCAGCAAGAAATGCCTCCAAATCTTCAGTGCGAAGATCACTGCTGCCAACTCCAGATCGTGTGTCGGGTAATTCTTCTCATGAGTCCTCAACTGACGAGAAGCATACGCGACCACGTGGCCATGCTGATGCAAAACGCATCCCAGGCCCTTCCCCGAGGCATCACAATAAACTTCAAAGCCTCCGCTCCGATCCGGTACCGTCAAAACTGGTGCCGAGGTCAACCTTGCCTTCAAGATACTGAATGCCTCCTCACAAGCATCAGACCACAGAAACTCCTCATCCTTCCTTGTCAGCTTCGTCATCGGCTCCGCAATCCTCGAGAAATCTTTAATGAACCGCCGATAATAGCCTGCTAGGCCAAGGAAACTCCTGATGTCGGATGCTGACTGCGGGGTCGGCCAATCTCTGACTGCTCTGACCTTCCCCGGATCCACAGATATGCCATCATCAGACACCACGTGTCCCAGGAACGCGACTCTGTCCAGCCATAACTCGCACTTGCTATACTTGGCATACAATTTGTGTCGCCTCAGCGTCTCCAGCACTGTCCTCAGATGACAGCTGTGCTCCTCCTCAGACTTCGAATAAATGAGAATGTCATCAATGAAGATGACAACAAACTTGTCCAGGAAGTCGTAGAATATTAAATTCATCAAATTCATGAACACAGCTGGAGCATTGGTCACGCCAAACGGCATGACCACGAACTCATAATGTCCGTACTTTGTCCGGAAAGCCGTCTTCTGAACATCGTCCTTCTTTACCTTCAACTGGTGGTATCCACTCCTCAAGTCCAACTTCGAGAAGACTCTCGAACCTCCAAGCTGGTCAAAGATATCGTCGATGCGCGGCAGCGGATACTTATTCTTCACGGTGACAGCATTCAATCCTCGATAGTCCACGCACATCCTGTGGGACCCATCCTTTTTCTTCACAAGCAAAACAGGTGCACCCCACGGTGACACACTAGGGTGGATGAAACCCTTCTGCAACAACTCATCCAACTGTTTCCGCAGCTCCTCAAGCTCTGCAGGAGCCATCCGATACGGCGCCTTCGATATCGGTTGCGCACCCGGTATCAGATCGATACCGAACTCCAAAGCTCTGTCGGGTGGCAGACCCGAGATATCCTCCGGAAAGACGTCGTCAAAGTCTCTGACAACCGCTGGTCGGTCAATCTCTATCTCCATCTGCAACGCTGCCGTCACCGGCACCTTCGGCTTGGCCCGAAATCTGATGGGCCCAAGCGACTCGTCTCGGCTTCGGAATTCGAACTCCGGATGACCTGGAATTCGGAAAACCACTCTCTTGCTATGACAATCGATCGATGCGTGAAAATCTCCCAACCAATCGATGCCGAGAATGACATCGAAATGTGGTAGATCGTGGACGATGAAATCTGCATATAGCTCATGTCCACTAACCACTAAAGGAATCGACCGACATCCCAGATTCACCGTCACTACTCCGTTCCCAGTAGTGATGTCCCAACACTTAGGAAGTGTATGGGTAGGAATGGAGTGCCTTGTTATAAACCTCCGGGATAAGATGCACATAGATGCACCGGAGTCAAACAAAGCCAAAGCGGGGTGAGAAAACACAAGAATGGTGCCTAAGAAAACAAGGGTCCAAGGTCAAACACTACTCTAACAATCAGACAGACAAACACACTAATAAGACTAGCAACACCATATAATTATGAAATGGAGAGACTAGGTCAAGATGTTACCTGCAATCACTCCATCCAGCTCCTCGGTCTCCACAGCAGTCATAGTATAAGCAGGCCTTGGAGGCTGCACTGCTCACTGGTACATCTGCCTCTGTGGCACTAAGGGTGGTCCACGAACGGTAGGTCCTCTCTGAACCGGAGCAGGTGCCCTCATCTGCAACGGGGCTGGCGCTCCAACAACAGTAGTGCGAGCTCTAGGACAGTCCTTCGCAGCATTCGAAGCATCTCCACAAAGTAGGCACAGTCCCAGCTTCCTCCAACAATTGGTCTGAACATGTCCGAGCTTGCCGTAGAAATGACACGGACCCTTGCTCTGCTGCTGCACTGGTGCTCCAGGCCTCTTAAACGGCACAGTCTGGACTGGCCTCATCGCCGGCCTAGCAGGTGGCCGGTACTGCTCCATGGGGCGTTTCCCCTTATCAGCTGGCGGGTCTGGCAGGAGAGCTATGAGCTCATGATTCTTTGCAGCATCAAGCACCTCTCTCATAGTCGAGAAACTCGCCGAAGACATCGACGCCTGAATCTTCGGACGCAGTCCCTGACGGAAGCGATCAGCTCGCTTCTCCTCCTTCTTCACCATGTGCGGGGCAAAACGGCTCAGCATCTCAAACTCGGCTTCATACTCCTCGACAGTCATATTTTCCTGCTTCAGGTCTATAAACTTGCTCAGCAGCTCCCTCCTAGCAGACTTGGTGAAATACTTATCCTTGAACATAGACCTGAAGGTCTTCCATCCCACTGGCTTCTCAAGACGCCTCTCCTCGATGCGCCACCAGTTCCTCGCATTCTCCGTCAGTTGCATCTTTGCTATCTCCACACGGGTATCATCAGGAATCTTCACAGCAACCAACTTCTCCTCAGTGCTCTGGATCCACTCATCGGCACCCAGAGGTCCTTCCTTCCCAGAGAAGGTCTTCGGCTGCAGTTCGTTGAACTGCTTCACTCTTGGAGCAGCTCGCGGTGCAGGCGGAGGTGGAGGTGGGGCAACAGGTGGAGCCTAGGCAGCACGCTGAGACTGTTGAACCAGCTGATGCTGAACATCCAGCATCTCCCTCATCACACCCAGAAACTGTCGGAACTCTCTGCCCTGGTCCTCTGAGACTCCATCGCCTAAGTTTCCCGATCAGGTGACACGTCATCCAGCCATCCTATTGACAGAGAGACGAATGTTAGACTCGTACAATGTTTGAATATCAAAAGTGAATGTCCTTACTCTTACTGTTCTGTACTTGCAGAAAGATGGGACGTGGACCTGCATGGGCCACCACTAAAACCTGTCACGCCCCGCTTCCCAAAACAGCGGAGGCGGAGCATGACGAGGCCCGCTTAGGCCAGAGCTGAGGAGCCCTGACCCAATAAGCGTCTGTGTGGTACCAAGACGAAGGTACAGGTCCCTGCATATTAGTACAGAACAATAAAAGTACAAGAAGGAAAGAACATCACAAATTTTATTCCAACATATCAAAGTACCAAGTCTCAACGCCCGAAGGGCTACAACAGCAGAAAAGTAAATCTAATGGTGCAAACACCCAACCTAAACAAAGAAACATAAAAGGTGCTACGCACCCAACAAGAATAAAATCGCCTCTGGAAACTGCTACCAACAGTCTCTAGCTCTGATCCTCCTCAGGGTCGTACTCGGGATCAACGCTCTCTAGCTCCACGTCGGCTGGCAAGTCAGTCTCCTCCACGTACTCTGGCTCAATCCCTGACGTACATCACCAGAAGAAGGAACTGTACGTCAGGTAAGGTCTACACGAAAAGATTAGACCAAACTACAAGTGTACCAATTACTTACAACATTTTACTGGTTGATTAACATGCTGAGGTTCTTAACAACATAGAGAAAACACAACAGACAGTAAACAAGACAAGTAGTAGCCACAGCGAGTGCTATGGACTACGGGACTAGCCTACAGGTGTCAAGACAAGACGGAACACGGGAAGCCAGACACGACAAGACAAGACAAGACACGAAAGGGTTCACGCCTGATCGGTTCGAGGGGGATCAATCCCTCTTACCGCTTACACGCTCAACCCTACCCCATAACCCCAAGAATCGTGACAAGACATGGGATCACTTGCTCTAGCTTGACAAGTGCCCAATTGCTCTCTGAGCTGTGTATCGGTACATGGTATCACCTGCTCTAGCTTGACAGGTGCCCAATTGCCCATCGGGCTGTGAACTAGTACAAGGGATCACTCGCTCTGGCTTGGCGAGTGCCCTATTGCCCAGCGGGCTGTGCAGACGGAAAGGAACAAGACACGACAAAACAGGAAGGGTTATACTATGGTGTCCACAACTCACGCACACGCATGTCAATCCTATGTTGTCAGAAATTGTCGTTGTTGGACTCAGATTTCGTTGTCAAATCTGAGCCATCAAGGGCGTCCCGGACGCTATCATTTCACGTCCGGTTCTCAAATTTCTAAATTGGCAATCCTAACAAGATGAAGGCTTAGACATGGCCATGAACGCAAGTGATACACTTGCCTGTGGTGGCGAGCGCGTCGCCTCCCTGGTACGCCTCGTCCAATCGTTTCGTCGGCGGAAAAGGGTCTGAAAATCATGACACGGCGACGGTGTCAGATCACGGTTCATTAATCCCTATTAGGTTCGTGTCTAGATTATCGGGACTATCCTATTCAATTTAAAAATCACATTTTTAATATCATTAACCTAATCGACGATCTATCCTATGTGTACATGCATAATGTCCATTCGTCGATTTCTAAGGTTTGTACAACGTTTTAAAGATCAGCGGAAAATAAATTTAGTTAGATTAGGTTGCTGATTTTAAATTATGGTTTGATTCATCTATGGTGTGGGTTACTACGAATTTAGGGCACTAACCTGAAATTGACGATTGCACGAAGATTCGGCGTCGAATCTGGAAAGGTGGAAGCTTTGCGCCGTCCGGAAATTCCTAGGCCGCGGGTAGCGCAGCGAGGAATGTTGATCGCCGGTGGTGGTGAAGATTTCAGCGTCCCTCGGCGTAGTTGCTGCTGGATCTGAGACGAGAACTCCGTGCTAGGGTAAAAGAAAAGGGAAAAGAGAGAAGAGGGAGAGCTTTTGGGGAAGATGAAAGGCGCAAGGATGGAGGAAGGAGCAAGGGGAGGACGTGAGTATGACTGGGGAAGAGGAAGACTGAAAGTAATCAGAAGAAATGAAAGAGAAAGCCACGTTTAAATAAGAAAACGAAACGGCGGCTAGCACAAAAATTAGGGTTTCGGGGTCAACTAGTCGGTCAGAGAAGGGCGGTCGACCGACTAGTTTGGGAACTAGTCGGTCGGTCGTATAACTGTGACCGACTAAAACCCAAACCGTGAACAGGGTTGTTGAAAAATTTATAGAGTTAGTCGGTCTGTGAAGGTTCGTCGACCGACTAGTTTGCAACCTAGTCGGTCGGCCAGTGTTCATAGACCGACTAAAGGGTGAAAATGGTCAACAATATATTTGAAGGTTAGTCGGTCAGAGAAGGACACCTAACCGACTAGTTCGTCAACTAGTCGGTCGGTTTTCGTTCTTTGACCGACTAACGGTAAACAGTAACCTGATGCGAAAAAATGATCTCTGTACTTAGTCGGTCCGCGAAGAGGTGTTGACCGACTAGTTTAAAAACTAGTCGGTCGGCGGTTGAACTTAGACCGACTAAGCGTAAACAGTAACTCAAGGAAAAAACCTGACAAAAACTAGTCGGTCTATGAGGAGTTGTTGACCGACTAGATGGACATCTAGTCGGTCGGCTCCTCAACGTGAACCGGCTAACTTGCACAGGAAGTCGCCAAAATGAAACGGGGAGCTTCGGGATGATCCTAATGAGTTCCAAGAGTGATCCTATACTAAGATGTGAGCGTGGAGAAGTAAAGAAAGAAGACGAACAATTGCATATAGATATAAATAATATTTATCATACAAAAACCAGCCGTTACATTAGGGGAGCCCAGGGAGCTTCTAGGGACTGATTCGGGCTTCGCGGAGGTGCTGTCTTCGCATGCTTCCATTGCTTAGCACTCACGGCGTGTCGGTGTATACTCTTTCCTTTATTTTGCACACGCCGCACTTTTCACGCTTTTCAGCGCGCGCTCGGGGCCCATATGCCGCCCCGGACACGGCCGCGGTCGAAGAGAGCTTCCGCCAAGCGGAAGCGGTCGGATGATGCCGGCCCCTCCCACGAGTTGGAGGACTCTCCTCCGCCTTCTCTGACACACCCCGTCCACCCAGCACAGCCTGCAGGCCCCCCACACCCCGCACAGCCTGCAGAGCCCGCACAGCCCGCACACCCCGCACAGCCGCTCCCTGCCGCTCCACAGCCACCACCTCCGGCTCCACTTATCGGGCCGCTGGGGATCACGTTCTGGAACGACGCACACCGCATCGCTTTCGAGCGTTTTTCCCAGCGCTCGATCGTACCCTCCAGGTTTGCACACCTTGCCGACCTAGGACGCCTGGGGGTACTCGAGGGGATGCTCACGTTGTACGACAACGTGGGCTGGCGAGATTTCTTTCAGGTGTCGGTGGACACGTTTATCCGTCCAACACTTGAGGTACTTAGTTCGATCGCCCGGACCGACGAGGGATGCTCGTTTCGGTTCATGGACCGGGAGTGCCAGGTCACTCTCGGTATGATGAGAGCCTTTTTCTCGTGGCCCGATGTACCTGGGGCCGACCGAGGTTACGCCCCCACCCATATCCCCCCACCTTCCTTCGACGCCGGTGCCTTCTGGGCCCGGATTACGGGTCTTCACGCTGCCTTTGACCCTAGTAGGGCCAAGGCCTCGGCCATTGTCCATCCCTGCCTCCGTATCGCTCAGCGCCTTATGGCGACGACCTTTTTGGCCAGATATGAGCCGGGCACGATGTCCACGCCAGAGCTCTACATGCTCTACGCGATGACACGGCTCAGAGCTCTATCTAGGGATGGCGATGAGCTGGTCCCCGCCGTCGTTATTGATGTCGCGGCATGGTTTTTGGACCGCATCATTGTATCGGTGGGTGCTCGCTCACCGATATGCTGCGGCGGCCTGATCACCTTGCTTGCCCTTATGACCGGCGAGGACTTCCCTGATGACCTGCGACGAGCACCGGGCCCCACTTCTCTGTCGATTGATGTTATGGCCCGGATGAAGATGCTTCGTCCGCACGGTGAGCGACACTGGGTCTGGTTGCACGGCCCTTACGGTGCCGATTACATGATTCTTCCGAGCCCAGCTCGGACTCAGATTGCACCAGCCCAGGTGGACTGGCTCCCTGCGATGGATGTTCTCATCCCAGCTGCTTACGTGCTCGAGGCCGAGGAGGCCGAGCAGGCCGAGCAGGCCCACGCTGCCCACGCTGCCCCCACAGACCCTGTTGCCCCTATTGACCCCGTGGCCCCTCAGCCTATCCCTGATGTTTCCGATGCTCCTGACACCTCTGTCCACACCTCTGTCGGTGTCAGGAGTCCCTTAGCTGAGCCCACTTCCGCTGCTTCCACGCCTGTCACCACCACCACTGGCCCTCTGTCTGCCGAGCCCGTTTCTTCTGCCCCACCCGAGCACCCGTCGACTGTGGTTGAGTGCGGAGAGCCCTCTGTCTCCACTGCTGCTGTATTTTCTGAGAGTGTCGTGGCGTCTGTCCACACTTCTGTGCCACCGACCTCTCCGGCCGCCTCGCTGCCTCTTTTGTATTCTTCTTTCGTTGCTGCTGCCTCCACTTCTCACCATCCTGCCCAGCCTCGCACTGCGGCCCGGCCCCCACCTGCGAGTGCAGCACCTTTTGTTCCCTTGCCCGCTGAGCCCGTCACCTACGCCACCAGAGTACGCCAACCCCGACCTGCACAGCCCAGACCGGTGCGTCCCTCTGCACCACCTCCCCCTGACACTGTACTTCAGAGCATTCGTGCTCTAGAGGGGGCGGTGAGTGGCCTCAGAGGCGACCTTAGGACCCTGTCCGCCACCGTCACCGATATGGCTCACCGCTTCGACCTGCTCCCGCAGATTCACTACTGTCTTACCCAGGTCCTGGAGCGTCTCCCCCACGTACCCGTACCCACCCAGCAGGTTCCCGCTACCACTTCCACACACACTCAGCCTGCTACCACTTCCACACCCACACCCGCTCAGCAGCCTGCCCCACTCCCACCACCACTTCCGCCTCAGGACGGAGACGGCGCAGCACCACCTTCTTAGGCACCCTTGATGCCGTTGATTATTTTTGCCGATGTGCTGCCCGTTTCTGCTGGGTCCTGTTGCATTTTTGTCCACCCCCCCCCCCCCCTCCCCTCACTTATTTTGGTATTCTCATTCTGATCGTATCTTTATATATCTTTTTTGGGAGAGTGGGAGAGTTTTTGGTGCCACACCTATATATCTGTATCACTCATATATCTGCATGCATCCTGTCTGCATCATATTTTTCGTTTCATTATTTTTCCTTTTTTCTTTTTTTTCCATTCCATCATGCATGCACCCTCACTTACCCCTCACATTACTTGTCTCTCGGTGTGCCACACTTTGCACATTGAGGACACTGTGCCATTTAGCTTGGGGGAGTGAGTTCTCACGTTCTTTTTTGATTTGCCACCTTTATTTTTAGTTTTTCACACCATTTTTCGCTTTTGCACTTATTTTCATCATTTTTTCTTTTATTTTACCATGCATCACGTTTTTCTTATTTTTCTGTGTGCCGCATTGTAATTAGTTCTATTTTCCTTTTATCTTTATTTCTTTCTTTTTCATCTCATGCTAGAGATGACTTTTCTATGATGATGATGACGTGGAGTTAGCTTACTCTATATGCATGCTATATTTGTCATGTCTTAGACTTTATTTCTGATATCATATGCTATGACTTGCCTTGCATCTAGAGATAGTAACCCACACTTTTTCCACATGAAAATGGATGAAACTTTATTATTAGCTGAGTCTGAATATTCATATGTATGCTATCACAGAAAACACACCAAGATTCACGCATTGAATGCCTATATCTGGAGTACCGATTTCTTTTCCTATATCACTTCTATATGCATGAATTGTACATTTCACTTCAGGATGATTGAATGATGTTAGCTATGATAAATCTGGATTAGTTAGCTTTTTTGTGATCGAAACTGAGTAGATTAGATTACCCTGCTGAAGTTGTCGTGCATGTCTTATAGAGTGAACCGAGAGATATATTTATTTCTTTCTCCACAAATCTTGAACATCATTTCTCTACTTTTAAAATCATTGGTGAATCTCCCCTTAGCGATTCTATTATATGGCATTTCCCCCGCTATTAATTCCTAGCTCCAAATTTCTTATTCAAAAAAAAGAGAGAAAATATTCTTGTATATCATTATCTCTCTTTGAGTTGGGATCGTTGTGTATATATGCTATATCAAAAAACAACAACAAAAGAAAAAAAAAGAAAAAAAAAGAGGAAAAATCCTCAATAAAAGATCCCATCTCACTTTCTTTCTTTCTTCTCTCTTTTCGTGTTCATTTTCATTGCTTTTGGAGCTTTATAAAAATGGGGATGTGAATATTTTTTATGCCACCATGCTTATAGATAAGCTTGGGGGAGGGAATCCATTGATGTGTGAGAGAGTGACTACTTGACGTTGCACGACAACCTAGGCTAAGTAATATTCTATACTCGGTGAGATTGTTTCTAGCTTTACGAAATCCAGAAATCTAAGCCTAGCATTCATATCATGAAATCCACACTTTTCTATTCTCTCTATTCTATTGTGTGATACTCTTATACTCCTCATAGAAAGCATTCAATTGAAAAGTGTGTGATCTGCGATTTGTATACCGCTTTAAATGATTCAGACGATGTTAATTCTAAAATTATTCCGTTTTTCATGATTATATCGTTGTTCGTGGGTTTTCTATTTCTATTTGCACTATTATACTATGATATCAAAATAAAACTCTTTGACATGTATTTTTCATTCAGTGCATGCTATATGAGTAAGCGGAACCCACGTCCTGAGAAAATGATCTAGCAGCTTACCTCTTCGCTTCTTTCTTTCTTTCTTTTTTATTTTTATTTCGTTTTTCATTCTTCTCCGTTTTTCATTTTTCATTTTTCGCCGTTTTCATTTTCCGAATCCACCGGGTTCACCTTTTACTTATCTTCCTCGAGGACGAGTAAGAGGTAAGCTTGGGGGATTTTGATCACTCCTTATTTTACACTTTTTTTCCCGCATGTTTGCATGCCATTTAGATCGCCCAAATCATGTTTTTCACTATATATCGACGATATTACGATGCTTTTCACGATTTGTTGTTTTTGTCGCATTTCAGGTGATTTGGAGCGATTTGGAGTGATCTCGAGATGCGCTTACTCCGGAGGGTCACCGACGACCTCCCCAAGGGGTATTTTGCTGTTGGAGAGGAGCGGAAGAAGAACGGACGTCGCAAGAGCGACGAGGAGGCCAAAACAAGCTGTTTGGGCATTTTTAGTGTCCCACTCGGCCGAGTGAATGAGTCACTCGGCCGACCAGCGAGACACCGCTCGGCCGACCAGATCGGATACGTTTCATACGTGCACTCGGCCGAGCGACGGAGACCACATCGGCTGAGTGACGAGATCCCGTCCGCCCGAGTGGCGCCCAGACGAAGCCATTCAAAAATCGCCAACTTACTGTTTTTCGGCTGCCTGAGCTTCAGAAGACCCACTCGGCCGAGTGGATAATCCCGACCGCCCGAGTACCAAGAAGCCATCGACCGAGTGACGACAACTCACTCGGCCGAGCCGCCCCCGAAGTGAAGACCCCTGAAGATCAAGACTTACTGGAAATTTACAGGGTTTCTCACTCGGCCGAGCGACTTTTGTCACTCGGCCGAGTGCGACGCGCTGCCTGTAGCGAAAATTGCGGATTTCAGGCTGCGCAGGGGTATTTTGGTCACAGTTTTTGGACGATTTTGGGGGGTATTTAACCCCTGTTTTTACCCTAGTTTTAGAGAGCTTTTCCTTAGATTTTTTGCAGCTTTTTAGATTAACTTTTTAGTTTATTCTTGTGATTGGAGAGGAGACAAAAGTTGATTTTTGTTGGATTAATTGAAGAACTCCATTGGTTTACCTCTCTCTTCTCTAAAAATTCTATTTTTATTGCATATCTCAATATTGTGATGAACTCTCTTGCTTATTTCATTGATTATTCTTGTGTTTGTGCTATGAATTGTGAGTAGTCTCCACGTCTTGGGATGTGGGGATGAACCCTACAAGCCCTATTTCATATTTGTGATGAATTGGTAGAAATTTTGCTAGAATCGTTGTTAGGGATTAGTTTGGGATCGATTTACTACGGATAGCTAGGAGTTCATACCGATTGGGATTTGCAAGAGATTGGATCCCAATTCGATAGGAAACCCTAGAAATCCGAATTGGGTTGGAATCGAATTTCCGTAGTATCGGTTTGCAAGAGATTGGACCGATACTAGGGTTCCCGGTTGCAATTCCGTGCCGATACCCGTTTGCAAGAGATTGGACGGGTAGGAACTATCCCAACCTAGGTCGTGGGCCGAGTTTGCACGAGAGTGGGCTCGGTGCGCGATTGAACGATGATGTTGATCCTAATGCTAGCTTCCCTAGGCTAGGGTTTGCAAGAGATTGGACCCAAACCTAGGATAGCTATAGACCGGCAACAGCGCGAGAGCGTGAGCTAGGTTCTACATTCAGTTGTGACTAGTTCATCCAAAATCTTATTCTAGCAATTTTGATACCGATGAACCACATTTACGAAATACGGTGAGTAGCGGGAATTCCCCATTCCCTAGACGTTCTTTATTTGATTTGATATTTCCGTACTTTGTCTGACGATTGTGACAGGATCGCCAAAGGCAAATTTCTCTCTTCTTAAATAGCCAGGTTGATTGGAACAAGCACGGTCATTTGTCCTCCCTGTGTTCGATAACCCGCTCAGCGTACTTGTCCATTCGGCCGAATGGGAAATTTCCGTACTTGTCCATTCGGCCGAATGGGAAAAGCTACTCGGCCGAGTCATAAGTAAGGCTGATTTTCGAACAAAATTTCACGCTGAGCTGCTCGGCCGAATGAACGCATCACTCGGCCGAGTCGCCTAACCCTATATAGCCAACGGGCACAGCACGAATTTTAAAACACCCAAAATTCCCAATTTTTTTCTCGCTACGCCCGAGCCTCTTCGACTCCCTTCGCCCGAACGCCACCCCTCCTCGCCCGAACCACCCGATGCCGGCCGACCACCGCCCCCCCATACCGGTCGCCGATGACGGCCCGCCGCCTGCACCCGCCTGCACCGCCTCTACCACTACCGCAAAACCCCCATTTCGCCCCAAACTCCTATTTCTTCTCCATTCTCCCAATCCGTAAGCCCATTGCGCCCAAAATTCAAATTAATTCTTATATATATCTATTATCCCCAATCTTCCGCATGTATATTGATTATCCACCTCTGATTTGATTGTTTGTGTTTCAGGCTAGCTTGGGGGGAGCTTGGGGGAGATTCAGGACGCTTCTGACCTCTGCGGAGGAGGCGATTCTTCGCACACTTCACTTTTTCCTCTCGCGTCATGCTCAGGTATACTCGTTCCATTTTATAGCACTTCGCATTTCATTTGGGTGGGCACGCCTCACGGGCTACATGCCCCCGCGTCTTAGGCCACGCACTCATGAGCCCGCTTCCAAGCGGAAGATGTCAGGTGATCCTGGCTCCTCTTCCGCTAGGGCGACCTCCCCTCCACCTAGACCACCACCACCTACACAGCCGCCTCTTGCCGCACCCATTCCACCACAGGCACCGCCTGCCCCCGCGTTCGATGCGATGGGGATCACGTTCAGAGATGACTTTCAGCGCGCCAGATTTGAGCATATCTCCCATCGCTCGATCGTACCGACTAGTTTCGCGCACCTCGCTGACTTTGAGCGCCTAGGGGTACTAGAGGGGCTACTCCAGTTGTATGACAACGTGGGATGGTGTGATTTCTTGTCGGTGTCAGCGGACACTTACATCCGCCCGACACTTGAGGTCCTTAGCTCTATTGATCGGACCCCTGGAGGATGCTCCTTTCGTCTGATGGATCGAGAGTGCGAGCTCACTCTCGACATGCTTAGAGCATTCTTCTAGTGGCCCCCTGTCCCGGACCCTGACCGTGCCTACAGTCCCACGCACATCCCACCCCCGTCATTCGACACGCACGCTTTTTGGACACGTATCACGGGCTCTCCCCTCGCCTTTGACCCTAGCCGGGCCAAGGCCTCCGCGATCCTCCACCCATGCCTCCGCATTGCACAACGCCTTATGACGACCACTTTTCTTGCGAGGTATGAGTCGGGGATGATGTCGATGCCAGAGCTCTACATGCTCTACGCGATGACACGATCGCGGGCGTTCTACCGAGGAGGAGACGTTTTGGTCCCCACCGTCAAGATTGACATTTCCAGTTGGTACATCGACCGCATCATTATTTCTGTCGACGCTCGTACGCCCATATATTGTGACGGTCTGATTACCCTCTTGGCCCTTTTTGTGCGGAGTTGACCTCCCAGCTGGCTTGCTGCGACCACCGGGCCCCACCTCACTCTCCATAGATGTTATGGCCCGGATGAGGATGCTTCGTCCTCATGGTCAGCACCACTGGGTGTGGCTGCACGGTCCCCACAGCCCCGATTACATGATTCTGCCGAGCCCTTCTCGGACGCATATTGGACCCGTCAGCGGAGAGTGGATTACAGTGATGGATCTCCTTATCCTCGTCACGTATGTGCTTGAGCCTGAGGGTACTCAGCAGGAGCCCCTCCTTACACCACGTGACCTCGTGATACCCAGCCTACTCCAGATCTGTCTGCACCTCCCGGCACCTCTGTCCACACGTCTGTTAGTGTCGGGAGCACTTTTGCTACGTCCAGCACCACCACCACCATTGTGCCCATGTCCATAGATCCCATTTCTGCAGCGAGCCCCGAGCGCCCCCACTATAGTTGAGTATGGCGAGCCTTCCTTTGCCTCCACGGTGGAGACCCTTTCCTCATTCTTGTTTTCGACCCCGGGGGAGTCATTTCCTACGCACTTCATGACCTTCCCAGTCGTCGACCCTTCAGTCTCCACTGCCATTGTATTCTCTGAGAGTGTTGTGACGTCTGTCCCCAAGTCTGTGTCACTGACCTCTCCGCTCGCATCGTCGTTCGCCACCACTTCTGCTTCTGCTTCTGCTCCATCCTCTTCGACCTTTCCTGCGTCTCGACCTCCCACAGAGGCCGTGCGTCACTTCGCGAGCACAGCACCACCACACCACCACACTGTCACACATATCCTTTACGGTAGCCGTGCGAGACAACCCTGCTCTTCGCCTGTTTGGCCTGCTCGACCTTCTGCTCCACCTCCCCCCGACACCCTAGTTCAGCACATCCGTGCTCTAGAGGGGACAGTGAGTGGACTTAGAGCAGATTTTCGGGCTCTCTCCGCTATTGTTAGCGCTGTCCAGACTCGCATCGCGTTACTTCCTGGTATTCAGTCTTGCCTGAACCAGATTCTTGAGCGTCTGCCTCAGCCACCCACCTCCACCCAGCAGCCTCTACGACCACCACCTCCGCCATAGGACAGTGCTGGTGCACCCCCACACCCTTAGGCACACACTGGATGCCTTTCATATTTTTGCTGCTGTTACGCTGGATGTTTTGCGCCTGCTAGTATTTTGTACCCCCTCCTCCACACACGTTTTGACCACTTTTTATTCGTATCTGTCTATATCTTTTTGGGAGAGAGGGAGTATTTTTGGGGACACTTACATGGTACTATTTTGATCTCAGCATGCATCATTTACATACCCATCTCATTTTTATTGATATTTTCATCATGCATGCATCCTCACCCACCCCACCCATATTTTGTCTCTCAGTGTGCCACACTTTGGACATTGAGGACACTGTGCACTTTAGCTTGGGGGAGTGAGTTCTCACGCACTTTTTATTTTTGTCACCTTTTGTTTCCATTTTCCCACTTTTCTTTGTTTTTACACTCATTTTCACCCACTTTTTCATTTTTTTCCATGCATCACGTTTTCTTATTCCTTTGAGTATGATGCATTGTATAGTAGTTTTTATTTTCCTTTATCCTTATTTTTTATCCCTTTTTTGCTAGAGATGAATTTTTTGTGATGATGATGATGTGGTATTAGCTTATCTCTATATGCATATTATCTTGTCATGACATAGTTTTTATTTCAGATATCATATGATATGTCTTGCTATGCATTTGAGATAGTAACCTGCCTTTTGTTATATGAATATGAATGAAATTCTTTTATTAGCTGAGTCTGATAATTTTTACCGTATACTCTTCATAGAAAACACGCCAAGCTTCACGCATTGGTTGCTTATATCTGGAGTACTGCTTTCTTGTCTTATATCACTTCTTATTGCATGAAAATTGTACGCTTCACTTTCAGGTTGATTGAATGTATGCTAGATTGATATAACTGAATTAGTTTACTTTCTGAGATTAAACTGAGTAGATTACATTACTCTGCTGAAAGTTGTCGTGCACATTCTATAGAGTGAACCAAGTGTTACATATTTCTTTCTCCAGATATCTTGAGCATTATTTCCATACTTAAAATCATTGGTGAATATCCCTTTAGCGATTATTATATTGGCATTTCCCTCGCTACAAAAATCCATGCTCCTATACCCCAAAAAAGGAAGAGAAAAAGAAAAAGAAAAGAGAAAAGAAGTTTATACATGATCCCATCTCATACTCTTTCTCTCTTTCTCCCCTCTTTTATTTTTGTTCCTTGGAGCTTCAAAAATGGGGGATAAGCTTATTGATTTATCTTATGCACCACGCTTATAGATAAGCTTGGGGGAGAGGATCCAATGATGTGGGAGAGAATGACTACTTGATTGTGCATGACAACCTAAGCTAGTTAATTTTCTATACTCGACGAGCTTACTAAAAGTTTTACGAAATCCAGGAATTGAAACTTAGCATGCATTTCATGAAAACCACTCCTTTCTATTCTTATTGCTTCATATTGTGTGGTATCTCTTATACTCCAAATAGAGAGCATTCGATTGAAAAGTGTGTGGTCTATGATTATGTATACCGCTTTAGATGCTTTAGACGATGTTAATTCTAGAATGATTCCATATTTCATATTGTTTTGTTGTTCTCGGGTTTCTACTATGAATGCATCCTTATATTATGATATCGAGATAAAAATATTTGGCATGTGTTTATATTCCCCGTGTGCTATATGAGTAAGCAAACCCCACGTCCTGAGAAAATGATCTAGCACCTCCCTCTTTGTTTTATTATCTATTTTCTTTTTTTCCCTTTTTCCTTATTTTTATCCACCGGGTTCGCCTTTTACTCATCTTCCTCGAGGACGAGTAAGAGGTAAGCTTGGGGGATTTTGATCACTCCATATTTTACACCTTTTTTCTGCATGTTTTCATGACGTTTCGATCGCCCATATTGCGTTTTTCACGATTATTCGACGATATTGCGATGCTTTTCATTATTTCTTGTTTTTGTCGTATTTCAGGAATATGGAGCGATTTGAGCGAAATTGAGATCAGAAGATTTTCATGCACTTCAGAGTGTCACCCACAGATTATTGGAGGACTTATCAGCGATGAAGGATGATCAGAAGAAGAAGGAATTCGATAGGATCGACGAGGGAGCGAAAAGAAGAAGAAAAGAGCTCAGAAGCACATCACTCAGCCGAGAAAGACTGCTCATTCGGTCGAGTGAAGGATCACCCTCGCCCGAGTGAAACGGATACGCACTGCGAATTTCAGACGTATCCTCGGCCGAGCAAGGAAGTCTACTCGGCCGAGTGAGAAAACTCACTCGCCCGAGTCAGTCAGAGAAATCAGACAGAAAAGAGCCAAAGTTACTGGAAATTCTAAGAAGACTACTCGGCCGAACGAAGAAGACTACTCGGCCGAGCCACCCCAAAAGACGGACCCCTGAGAACCCCGAAGTTACTGTTTTTTACAGGGTTTGTCACTCGGGCGAGTGACAAGGGTCACTCGGCCGAGTGACCCTCTCCGACTGCTGCTAGGAATGCGAATTCTGGGCTGCGCAGGGGCAGTTTTGTCACGTTTTTTGGACGATTTTGGCTTGTATTTAAGCCTAATTTATACCCTAGTTTTAGGAGAGACTTGAATTATTTTTTAGAGACTTCTATTAGGTTTTTGACGGCTATTCTTTGGAGAAATCTCAGCTGGAGATCATTGGCTACAACGTTGGTTTGTTCTTTCTTGTTAAAAACTCATTTTTATGAATTGTTTCTTATTTGCAATGAATTATGCCACGATTATTATTGTTATTTCTGATATTTTCATGATGAGTAGTGAGTAGTTCCATCGTTCTATGGCATGGGGATGAACCCTATGGACCCGATCTTTGAATTGTGATGAATTTATAGATTTGTTACTAGAATTGATAATGGTTAGGTTGTGATCGATGTATTACGAGTAGCTAGGAATTCATATCGATTGGGATTTGCAAGAGATTGGATCCCAATTGATAGGAATTCCTAGATATTCGATTTAGATTGATAATTGAATTTCTCTAGATTTGGTTTGCAAGAGATTGGACCAAATCTAGGATTTTTAGTTATTAATCTATGCTAATATTCGTTTGCAAGAGATTGGATGAATACGAACCATCATAACCTAGATCGTAGCTCGAGTTTGCACGAGAGTGGGCTCAAGATGTGATTGGACGATGATGTCGATCTTCACGCTAGCGTCTTAGGGTATGGTTTGCACGAGAGTGGGCTCTATCCTAGGTTTGCTATAGACCGGCAATAGCGCGAGAGCGTGAGCTTGGTTCTACATTAAGTTGTGACTAGTTCACCCACATTCAAGTAGCAACAATGAAATTTATGATTCACAAGGATGAGAGACGGTCCGTAGTGGGGATTTCCTATCCCTAGACGCTTTATTATAGTGATATTTCTTGATATTGAACAATTGTAAATATTACATCAAAACTATTCTTATTCTCTTGATAGCTAGGTAATCAAAGTGAGATACTGTCATTTGTCCTCCCTGTGTTCGATACCCGCTCACCACTACACCGTGCGCTTGCGGTAAGACTACAAGTCGTTTTCGGGTGTATATCCGGACACGATCATTTTTATCTGAGTGTTCTCTTATTCTACGAGTCGACGCAAGCGTGCCACTGAATTTTTTTAAATTTTCACAATAGCTTAAATTATATTTATTTATCATTAAATTATTTTATTATAAACATCATTTACAAATTACATTTATCTATCACCTAAACCATGCAGCATTCCCCCTCCAACCTGCAAGACTCCACCACAACACAAACATCTTCTTCAACGTCCACCAACATCAACAGACATCTCTTCCACGTTTAAATCCTCCATGGGCTAATTCATCTCCCCGTCATTAATGAAAACATAATATTTTGACTAAGTAAGCTTATCCATCGACCTAATCTGTTGACTAAGCATCAATCAATCCCCTGCCTCTTCCTTCTTCAAGGATAACCCAACATCTCCCTTGCAACACACATCAGCTCCTTCATACATTTCATTCCCCTTCACAGACTCATCATCATCATCCCCCCTTCGTCAATCAATCACCCAAATAAAAATAGAAAAATCAAATTGAGAGAGGGAGAAACAGAATTCAGATTTGGAAATCAGATCTAAAATCATCATCATCAAATCCATCATCCCCCTCTCCCGTTCTCACCATCCCCCTCCTCCTTGATGCTTGCGCCCAACCCGTGTTGAGTATTGGTGTTTCATACCAATGTTATTTTGATAACGATCACAACATTATGTTATTACTAATGACTCTCTTGTTTTAGTCTCATAGATAACATTTCAAGAATATCATTTTTGGACGCTAAACACTTGGTGCAAGGATGGACATCAAGAGGAGAAATGCCAAAGCTTGGACTCAAGGGGTGCCATAGCTTGGAGATGATGGGGAGCACCAAGGCATCAAGATTGAAGCCATAGACTCTAAAAAAAGCAATGTAATCCATGTATTATTTCATTTATTGCTTTTCTCTCTTTGAGTCTAGATTTAATGTAATGCCTTGATGGTCTACTCATTCATGCATGTGCATTTAACCATCTTATTGAGCCTTAGGATTATCATAGAATCCAACCCTATATGTTCATCTTGCCCAAAGACTTAATTGGAGTCTCTGGCTCTCCATCAGTCGACTGATGAAGGTTTTACAGTTGACTGGGTGACTCCAGGCGCCCGTCGAGCCTTCTACAGTCAATTGTAGTGCACTGCTCAAGTCAACCTTCTTTTGAGTCATACTTGAGCTTATGGAACAATCGAATGATGGTCAATTTATAGTCGCATGTCTTTCAACACTCGCCTGTGAATTTTTCTACAGTCGACTGTGCGCTACTTGCATTGTCTGGGCTTCATCCTAATTTGCAAGTAAGTCGACTGTTGCAGTTTTTACAGTCGCATGTCCTTTTGAAAGTCGCATGTACTCTGGCCATCAGTCGTCTGTCTTCATATAGTGCGTAAGTTGCATCTCTCTATTTATTTCCTTCCCCTGCAGCAGTCGTCTGTTGAAGGATTTATAGGCGCCTGTCCTGTATACAGTCGACTGTGTAGTCTTATACAGTCGACTGTCCTGGCTCAGATTATAGCCATTAGGAATTATTTAGCCGTTGCAGCTTTTTGTTTTTCTCTATTTCCTTGGGTTTTGAGAGTTTATATAGTGTTTCTAAATATATGATAGGGCTGAGTTCATTAGAACTTCTTGATGCTATTGAAAATGATTAGAGTTTAATTAAGCCACTCTTAAACTCTCTCATTTCCCTCTTAGAGCTCATTCTCTCCTTCATGCATTGAAGTTAAGCTCAAGGGAAATCATCTAAGTGCTTTCCAGCTAATCACATCACTTGGAGATCCTCTTCTATGCCTTGCATTCATTAATGAGTAAGTTCATCTCAAGGCATAGGTAAGCGTATTTGTTTTACTTTATGTTTCTTTGAAACCCTAATTCTCTTTGTGGGAATTAGATACTCTCTTTTTGGGAGTTACTCTCTTTGTGGGAGTTTGGTGTCCTAGTGTAGGGCTAACCCTAATTCTATGTGTGTGAGTTAGTAATTCTCTGTGTGGGAGTTTGACCCTTGTGTAGGGTTGGTTTGGTTCCTGTGTAGGACAAAATCCTCCGTGTGAGATATCTCTTTGTGGGATTGTATTCACTTCTCTTTGTGGGAATTATAGTGAATATTGGTGTGGCTAGACGTACCAAAGTTTTGGGAAACCAGTGTAAAATATTATGTTTGCATTTGGATTGATTGTGTCGATTAATTCCTCTTGCATTTATTATTCCGCATTTGCAAGTTAAATTTTAATTGCACAAATTATTGCCATTACTCTATTCACCCCCCTCTAGAGTGTTTATTGTTAGTATTGTAAGGGTAAGACGATCCTTACAATTGGTATCAGAGCGAGGTTATAGCATAATACAACGATGGCATTCAACGCTACATCCGTGTTTCATGAAGAAGGCCACTCTACCGTTCGACCCCTGCTCTTCAACGGAACCAACTATCCAAGTTGGAAGATCATGATGATGATCCACATGGAGGGTCAAGACCTATGGGACATCACGGAGTTGCCATTTGAGAAGCCTTCTACTCCTGCAGCTTCAAGGACAACGGCAGACTCGATCAAATTCAATGTGAGGGCTATGAATACATTCTATTGCGCTCTCACTGCAATGAGTTCAACCGCATCTCTGTGTGCAAAACGGCCAATGAAATTTGGCATACTCTAGAGATAAGTTATGAAGGGACTTCAAAGGTAAAGAAATCTAAACAAAGATCATATCATGATATGTCATGCCATTCTAGTAGAACCATTCATTTCCTCCCTTACATGTACATTTTGGTTGATTTTCAGGCGACTGCTGAACATGTTTCAGGCACCTGTCTACTTACAGGCACATGTGATTTTTTCTACAGTCGTCTATCATACACATGTTTTTGATAGGATACTTTGAGTTTTCGTTATCCATTTCTAACAGGAGACTTCTGTACATTGTATCGGCGCCTGGCTCCTTACAGGCACATGTGACTTGTTAGTCAGTCGCATGTCTCTCTATTGCCCAAAGATCCCTAAGTTGTCAACATTCGGTCAGACGACTGATATTGGTTTCACAGTCGCCTGCCCATGGCACAGGCGCCTGTGAATGCTTCTTCAGTCGCCTGTCGATCCTTGCCTAACACTTTATGTTTGGCAAGCTATGCAAGTTTCGTCTAGACGGCTGATGTTGGTTCCACAGTCGCCTGCATATGGCACAGGCTCATGTGGGTACCACATCAGTTACATGTCCTTGCTTACCCAGAATTCTTGATTTTGGCAACTTTTGCTCTTCTGCCACACAAAGGCCTGGTGATCCTTCATCAGTCGCATGTCTTATCAGGATTTTTAACCTTGAGCCTTTTTCCAGCTGATTGTATTGAAGGTTTTGGGTAAATCGTTTGGGGGTTTTAGAGAGCTTATAAATATGGCTTTTATTGTTCCAATAGAGAACTCTTGGAACCCTCTAAACTCTATTGATTTGTTTTCGATGCTTAAGCTCTCATTTCATTCAAAAGCCCTAAATCTCCTAATGTAATCTTGTTTTCTAGCTAGAATCATTCATTTCCCTATGGCATGCTATACTTCATCATGTTATATCTAATTCATGGCATGAATAAGATTAATTGATTTAGGATCTTTATGCATATTTGTTCATCGTATCACCACACATCTCATAGTTTTCTTACAGTTGGAATGATTATCTTTATGAGACATATTGATATGATTTAGGGTGATCAATGTATGTTACTTCTCATTTTAATTGCTTCATGACTGATGTTTAGCTATAATTTTATTTGAGAGATCTTTCATGTCTATAGCTAAATCTTTCATGCATGATATTTTCACAAGTGACATAACACTCATGCATATTGGTTAGTGATCTTCATGCTATATTTCTCACTATGTCATCTCTTATCTCATGCTCATATTTTATGATATTTTTATGAGATGTTAGAGATAATTTGTGCTATACAAGATCATATAAGTTTTATATCGTGTTTGATAATATGTATATTTTGTCATAAATATTCTTCCATGAATATATCACGATGACGCCGGAACGAACGGGATCTGAGGGAACCAGGTCTGAACGAACTCGGATTGCCTCAGGATCTGAACGATCGAGGATGAAGACTCGACCGCAGGATCGGAACAACAGTATCAGAACGAGGCACGGAGATGATAGACAAGAGTCACCTGTGTCGGTAGCACCGCCGGACTAGCCGACGGCCGGATACCCGGCCGGTGGCTAGAGGAAAGATCCGTAATCACCGCAATCGCCTCGAGCACCGTTCCGGAGTCTCGTTCCGGCGCGTCGTCTCGTTCCCTGTTCCGGCATCCCTGTCGTCGTCTCGCACCATTTTCGGAGCCCATGTTCCGGCACCAGCGCTTAATCCGACGCAATTGCCCTATTCCGGCACTAGCGCCTTGTCACCGGCTAGATCCCCACCTTGCCATATTCCTGCTCCGACAGTGAGGGCTTCTCCTCCGGCGGCGCAGTTGATGCCATCTACTGCAGAGATCTGGCCTGCTATCAAGGTCCCACGAGTAGATCATGGGCAGCAAATCTAATCCAGTCTATATTAACGCGGAAAACCCTTATCATTGTTGTTCTTCATATTGTCTTCAAAGGATGTCAACATCTGCTGTAGCAAAGTCAACACCCAATTACGTTGAAGAATATCCTCCACTACAACGGAATTCTACTAACATTTGGAAGGAGAAAGCTGCTGGCCAATCACCTGTTCCTTTGAGGGTGGCGAAGACTGGTCGTGAAACCTGGAGTTCGTTGTTTTCTGTAGGGCGCGCTGTTGAAGAGGTTAGCAAATGCTCTTACTACCCTCCTCGGGAGGTTCCTTCAGGCAAGACTGTCCCCTGGATTCCGCAGGAAGCAATCTCTACAAATATTGCAAAATGGGGACGAACACTAGCCGGTTATGTTGTGGGGGACAAACCTTTCTATTCTCATCTTCGTGCATGTGTCCATCGTTTGTGACGGCCAAAGGGTACTCTACAGGTCCACTCTAGGGAAAATGGTTTTTTCTTCTTCGTGTTTGAGTTGGAGGAAGATTGCAGCAGAGTACTCCAAGGAGGGCCTTGGAAGTTTGATAAAAGGGTGATAGTCCTGCGACGCTGAACTCCAGACCTCACAATGGACAGCGATCTTCTATCATTAATTCCAGTATGGGTAAGATTTCCTGACCTGCCCCTTAAATTTTGGTCTACAGAGTGCATAAGTATAATTGCTAGCTCCATTGGGAAGCCTTTATTTCTGGATAAGGCTACAGCTTTAGGTGAAAGGTACACCTATGCACGATGCTTTGTTGAAATTGATGCAAAGACCAAATTGCAAAAAACAATAGAGATTGTTGTGGAGGATGAGGAGAATGTGAACATTAAAGTAGAATATGAAAACTTGCCTCCAAGCTGTCCAACGTGTGAGTGCTTTGGGCATTCATCGTTCAAGAAGGTTTGGGTGGAAAAAGGCAAATCTAAACTGTCTGTGGATGGGAGTGTGTTAATTAATGAAGGAAATGATACGAGTAGAGGTTTTTCAGTTACTATGGCCCGGACGATAGAGATTGGAGGACCTTTTGGTATAGGAACTGGAGGTCAATCAAATGGAAATGGTAATGTTACTAATGGAGAGGCAGCGGATATACATGTAATTCCAAATTCATCGGAAACTGTGGGGCCCTCTGGTAGTGATCGCGTTGATGAGCCTGACAATGTTGGTGATGAAAATGCTGATGAAGATGGATATGAGGAAGAATGGGTGGAAGAATTTGATGGAGATGCTACAATAGCAAACCAAGAGTGGGAGGATGAAATGCGCCATTTAGCTCCCACCTTAAAGACACTTAAAAAGATTTGTTTAGATCCACCTCGAAGGAAAAGCTCAAGGAATACTCGGAATCCTATTTATCATTAGTATTCCTTACTCTCTTTTAGAGTTGAAGGATTATTTATGTTTTAGCTTCATTGAGTTATATGTTTGGTTCTATTTGTAGACCAATATTGTAATTTGTTGAGTATATGAATAAATTTGCTTACCCTTCAAAAAAAATATCCCAATGAACTATGACTTCATTAATGCTACCGCCGATTAAATTGTGATTTCATAAGCTTTTGTTCTATTCACACAATTGGTATGCATGCATGCGATGCTTATGGTAAATTTATTAGTTTATGTCCTACCTTGTGACTTTGAACCTAGATTATCTTCATTATATCTTTGCTCATGTCAAACTACATGCCTTTGCTCAAAAGATGTTTTGTCACATTATGCCTCATGTTGAATCCTTTGTGATAATTGAGCTAGGATGAGATCATGACTCTATTTATTCACTTGGTTTCCTTTACAAATGATATCATAATCTTGACATTATTTTCCTGGTTTGCATACTTTATTAGAATATTTATATTGGATATCATCTTTACATACTCTTACATGATGATAGTTTTGAGCTTATGGGATATTGCTTATGGTGCTTATGCTCATGGCATTCCAAACTTATCATTGACTCGTTTTGTGAGGATCTATTCTGGAATGCATGATAGTACAATGGTTCTTTTGAACATTATTTTGATCGCTCCGGAACGTACACCCAAAGAACGGTTGTAGTTTTACCGCAAGCGCACGGTATAGCGGCGAGCGGGTATCGAACACAGGGAGGACGAATGACCGTGCTTGCTTCTAATCAACCTGGCTATTTAAGAATAGAGAGAATTGCCTTGGGCGATCCTGTCACAATCGTCAGACAAATGTGCGAAATATCAAATCAAATAAAGAACGTCTAGGGAATGGGGAATCCCCGCTACTCACCGTATTTCATAAATGTGGTTCGTCGGTATCAAAATTGCTAGAATGAGAATTTGGATGAACTAGTTGCAACTAAATGTGGAACCAAGCTCACGCTCTCGCGCTGTTGCCGGTCTATAGCTATCTTAGGGTCGGGTCCAATCTCTTGCAAACCCTAACCTAGGAAAGCTAGCATTAGGATCAACATCATCGTCCAATCGTGCACCGAGTCCAATCTCTTGCAAACTCGGTCCACGATCTAGATTGTGATAGTTCCTACCCGTCCAATCTCTTGCAAACGGGTATCGGCACGGAATTGCAACCGGAGATCCTAGTATCGGTCCAATCTCTTGCAAACCGATACTTCGAAAATCCGACTCCAACCCAATTCGGATTTCTAGGGCTTCCTATCAAATTGGGATCCAATCTCTTGCAAATCCCAATTGATATGAATACCTAGCTATCCGTAGTAATTCGATCCCAATCTAATCCCTAATAACAATCCTAGCTCAATTTCTACCAATTCATCACAATTATAAAATAGGGCTTGTAGGGTTCATCCCCACGCCCCAAGACGTGGAGACTACTCACAAATCATAGCAATAGCACAAAAGTAATCAATGAAATAGGCGATGGAATTCATCACAACAATGATATAAGCAATAAAAATAGAGTTTTTTGGGGAAGAGAGATGCAAACCAATGTAGTTCTTCAATTAATCCAACAAAAATCCAAGTTTTTCCTCTTCTCCAATCACAAATAATAAAGCTAAAAAGTAATCTCAAAAAGCTGCAAAAAATCTAAGAGATGGCTCCTAAAACTAGGGTAAAAACAGGGCTTAAATAGCCCCAAAAATCGTCCAAAAATCCTGACCAAAACGCCCCTGCACAGCCTGTTTTCCGCAAATTTCGCTACAGGCAGCGCATCGCACTCGGCCGAGTGACAAAAGTCGCTCGGCCGAGTGAAAACCCTGTAATTTTCCAGTAAGTCGGGGCTTTCAGGGGTCTTCAATTCGGAGGCGGCTCGGCCGAGTGAGTTGTCGTCACTCGGCCGATGGCTTCACTGCACTCGGGCGGACGTGGTTTGCCACTCGGCCGAGTGGGTCTTCTGAAGCTCAGGTGGCCGAAAAACAGAAACTTCGATATTTAGGAGGGGCTTCGTCTGGGCGCCACTCGGGCGGACGTGGTATCGTCACTCGACCGATGTGGACTCCGACGCTCGGCCGAGTACACATGGAAATCGTGTCTGAACGGGTCGGCCGAGCAGTGTCTCGCTGGTCGGCCGAGTGGCTCCTCCACTCGGCCGAGTGGGACACAAAAGATGCCCAATCTGATTGTTTTGGCCTCCTCGTCGCTCCTGCGACGTCCATTCTTCTTCCGCTCCTCTCCAACAGCAAAATATCCCTCGGGGAGGTCGTCGGTGGCCGTCTAGAGTAAGCGCGTCTCGAGATCACTCCAAATCGCGCCAAATCACCTGAAATGCGACAAAAACAACAAATCGTGAAAAGCATCGCAATATCGTCGATATATCGTGAAAAACATGATTTGGGCGATCTAAATGGCATGCGAATACACGGAAAAAAGGTGTAAAATGAGGAGTGATCAAAATCCCCCAAGCTTGCCTCTTACTCGTCCTCGAGGAAGATAAGTAAAAGGCGAACCCGGTGGATTCGGAAAACGAAAACGGCGAAAAACGAAAAAAATGAAAAACGAAGAAGAATGAAAACCAAATGAAAATAAAGATGAAAGAAAGAAGCGAAGAGGTAGGATGCTAGATCATTTTCTCAGGACGTGGGTTTCACTTACTCTTATAGCATGCACCGAATGAGAAATACATGTCAAAGAATCTTATTTTGATATCATAGTATAATAGTGCAAATAGAAATAGAAAACCCACGAACAACGATATAATCATGTAGAACGGAATGATTTTAAAATTAACATTGCCTGAATCATTTAAAGCGGTATACAAATCACAGATCACACACTTTTCAATTGAACGCTTTCTATCTGGAGTATAAGAGTATCACACTATAGAATAGAGAGAATAGAAAAGTTTGGATTTCATGAAATGAACGCTAGGCTTAGATTTCTGGATTTCGTAAAGCTAGAAACAATCTCACCGAGTATAGAATATTACTTAGCCTAGGTTGTCGTGCAATGTCAAGTAGTCACTCTCTCACACATCAATGGATCCCCTCCCCCAAGCTTATCTATAAGCGTGGTGGCACAAAAATATTTACATCCCCATTTTTATATAGCTCCAAAAGCAAAGAAGAGAAAGAAGAAAGAAAGGAAGTGAGATGGGACCTTTTATTGAGGATTTTTCCTCTTTTCTCTCTTTTTTTTTCCTCTTTTTTTTCTTTTTTTTTGATAAGCAATATATACACAATGATCCCAACTCAGAGAGAGATAATGATATACAAGAATGTTTTTCTCTCTTTTATTATTTTTTTTTTAGAAGAAGGGATTTGGAGCTAGAAATTAATAGCGGGGGAAATGCCATAAAATAGAATCACTAAGGGGAGATTCACCAATGATTTTTAAAAGTAGAGAAATGATGTTCAAGATTTGTGGAGAAAGAAATATATATAACTCTCGGTTCACTCTATAAGACATGCACGACAACTTCAGCAGGGTAATCTAATCTACTCAGTTTCGATCACAAAAAAGCTAACTAATCCAGATATATCATAGCTAACATCATTCAATCATCCCGAAGTGAAGTGTACAATTCATGCATATAGAAGTGATATAGGAAAAGAAATCAGTACTCCAGATATAGGCATTCAATGCGTGAATCTTGGTGTGTTTTCTGTGATAGCATACATATGAATATTCAGGCTCAGCTAATAATAAAACTTCATCCATTTTCATGTGGAAAAAGTGTGGGTTACTATTTCTAAATGCAAAGCAAGTCATAGCATGTGATATCAGAAATAAAATCTAAGACATGACAAATATAGCATGCATATAGAATAAGCTAACTCCACGTAGACATCATCACAGAAAATTCATCTCTAGCATGAGATGAAAAAAAGAAAGAAATAAAGATAAGAAAAATAAAACTATGCAATGCGGCACGCAGAGAAATAAGAAAAACGTGATGCATGGTAAAATGAGAAAAAATGATAAGTGAAAATAAGTGCAAAAGCGGAAAGTGGCGTGAAAAACTAAAAATAAAGGTGGCAAAACGAAAAAGAACGTGAGAACTCACTCCCCCAAGCTAAACTGCACAGTGTCCTCAATGTGCAAAGTGTGGCACAAAGAGAGACAAGTAATGAGAGGGGCAAGTGAGGATGCATGCATGATGGAAAGAAAAAAGATAATAAAACGAAAAATAAAGAAATGAAAATATGATGCGGATAGGATGCATGCACAGATATGAGTGATACGAGTATAAATGGGTCACCAAAAGCTCTCCCTCCCTCCCAAAAAAGATATATAAAGATACGGCAAAATGAGAATCCCAAAATAAGTGAGGGGAGGGGGGGTGGACAAAAAGGCATCAGGACCCAGCAGAAACGGGCAGCACAACGGCAAAAGGAAGCGATGGCATCAAAGGTGCCTAGGAAGGTGGTGCTGCGCCGGCTCCGTCCTGAGGCGGAGGTGGAGGTGGTGGTGGTGTAGGCTGCTGAGCTGGGGTGGGCGTGGAAGTGGAAGCAGGTCTAGTGTGTGTGGGAGTGTGTGTGGGAACCTGCTGGGTGGTTGGGGGTACGCGCGGAAGACGCTCTAAGATCTGTGTCAGGCAGTAGTGGATCTGAGGGATCAGGTCAAAGCGTCCAGCCATCGTAGAGACGGTGGAGGACAGGGTCCTAAGGTCACCTCTAAGACCACTCACCGCCAACTCAAGAGCACATATGCTCTGCAGTACAGTGTCGGGCGGGGGTGGTGCAGAGGGACGCACCGGTCTAGGCTGCGCAGGGCGGGGCTGGCGTACGCGAGTGGAGTATGTAACGGGCTCAGCAGGGAAGGGGACAAAAGGTGCCGCGCCAGCAAATGTGGGCCTGGCCTCAGTGTGAGGCCGGGACACCGGCTGGTGAGAAGAAGAGGCAGCGGCAGCAAAGGAAGAGTGCAAAAGTGGCAATGAGGTGGCAAGAGAGGTCAGTGGCCCAGAAGTGTGGACAGACGCCACGACGCTCTCGGAGAATACGGCGGCTGTGGAGACAGAGGACTCTACCGCTGGGGCGGAACTGTGTGGACCAAAAGGCGCAATCCCAGCGGAGATCATGCTAGCCATGGTCTCCACGACCGCGGCAAACGAGGGCTCTCCACTCTCGACAAAGGTCGGCGGGCGCTCGGGGAGTGCGGAGCAAAGAGGCTCCACGGACAGAGGGCCAGGGGTGGCAGCGGGAGTGGTGGGGACAGCCTCGGAAGTGGTGACAGTGGTGGAAGTGGGCTCAGCAAAAGTACTCTCGACACTGACAGAAGTGGGGACAGAAGTGTCAGGAGCAGCGGAAACGTCAGGAACAGGCTGAGGGGCCACAGGGTCGACGGGGTCGGCAGCAGGCTCGGCAGGGTGTGCAGCAGGGTCTGCGGGAGCAGCCTGGGCAGCGTGGGCAGCGTGGGCCTGCTCGGCCTCCTCGGCCTCGAGCACGTACGCAGCGGGGATGAGGACATCCATCGCTGGGAGCCAGTCAACGTGGGCCGGTGCAATCTGGGTCCGAGTTGGGCTCGGGAGAATCATGTAGTCGGCACCGAAAGGGCCGTGCAACCAGACCCAGTGACGCTCACCATGCGGACGCAGCATCTTCATCCGGGCCATAACATCTATCGACAAGGAAGTGGGGCCCGGTACGCGTCGCAAGTCGTCAGGTAAGTCCTCGCCGGTCATCATGGTAAGCAGGGTGATCAGACCGCCGCAGCAGATCGGTGAGCGAGCGCCCACCGATACGATGATGCGGTCTAAAAACCAAGCCGCAATGTCGATCACGACGGCGGGGACAAGCTCGTCTCCATCCCTAGATAGAGCTCTGGGACGTGTCATCGCATAGAGCATGTAGAACTCTGGCGTAGACATCGTGCCCGGCTCATATCTCGCCAAAAATGTCGTCGCCATAAGGCGCTGAGCAATGCGAAGGCAGGGATGTACGATGGCCGAGGCCTTGGCCCTACTAGGGTCAAAGGCGGCGTGGTGGCCTGTAATCCGGGCCCAGAAGGCACCGGCGTCGAAGGAAGGTGGGGGGATGTGGGTAGGGCCGTAACCGCGATCGGCTCCGGGGACTGCGGGCCATGAGAAGAACGCTCTCATCATATCGAGAGTGACCTGGCACTCTCGATCCATGAACCTGAATGAGCATCCCTCATCGGTCCGGGCAATCGAACTCAAAACCTCAAGTGTCGGGCGGGTGAACGTGTCCGCCGACACCTGAAGGAAGTCGCGCCAACCCACGTTGTCGTACAACGTGAGTATCCCCTCTAGTACCCCCAGGCGTCCAAGGTCAGCGAGGTGCGCAAACCTGGAGGGTACGATCGAGCGCTGGGAGATACGGTCGAAGACGGCGCGGTGTGCGTCGTCTCGGAACGTGATCCCGAGCGGCCCGACCAGTGGAGCCGGTGGTGGTGGCTGTGCAGCGGCGGGGAGTGGCTGTGCGGGCTGTGCGGGCTGTGGGTGCGCTGCAGGCTGTGCGGGGTGTGCGGGGCCTGCAGGCTGTGCGGGGTGTGTGGGAGAAGGCGGAGGAGAGTCCTCCACCAAGTGGGAGGGGCCGGGCTCGTCCGACCGCTTCCGCTTGGCGGAAGCTCTCGTCGACCGCGGCCGTGTCCGGGGCGGCATATCGGCCCCGAGCGCGCCGAAAAATGAAAAAAGTGCGGTGCGTGTAAAAGAATGGAAAGAGTATACCCAAACACGCCACGAGTGCTAAGCAGTGGAAGCGTGCGAAGTCCGCGCCTCCACGAAGTCCTGAGCAGCCCGTAGAAGCTCCCCTGAGTTCCCCTAAGCTCCAAAAAGCAACCTGCGCATGAAAAAGCGATATCAGCGAGTAGTAATCAAAATGTATGGAGCAATAGGGGTATAATGGATAGATATAGAAATTGATTTGGGTTAGGGGGGCGTTTAGCACATGGATCCTCAAGAAATACACGAAAAGAGGAGAAAATAGTCGAAATAGGGGTACCGGAGGTGGTCGGACGGCGTGCCGCCGGCGGCGACTCGGGCGAGGCACCGGGGCGTGCTCGGCCGGCGGTGGCGGACCGAGCGGCGGCGGGGCGAGGTCGTCCGGGCGAGTGGGGGGCTGGGTGAAGCGAGATCGGGCGAGGGGAGCTGAGGGGGCGCGGGCGGATTTGGGATTTGCGATTTCGAAATCCGCGCCCCCTTCGCCACTTATATATAAAAAAGTTACGACTTGGCCGAGTGACGTGCTCACTCGGCCGAGCGAGGCAAATAAAGATTTTCTCCCCGATATCGCTTCGGCCGAGTGGCTTTGCCAGCTTCGGCCGAGTGGAGTAAGTCCATTCGGCCGAGTGACTCAAGCTACTCGGCATGACTCGCCCTAGGAGGGTATCCGTTTTACTCGGCCGAGTGATAATGTATACTCGGCCGAGTAGCAGTTCTAATGAAATGAGGAAAATAGACAGAGAGTTGGGTACAGCAGACTTCCCTCGTTCGTGAGCGGCTCGACCGGACGAACTTCTGTACTCGGCCGAGTGACTAGTATGCTCGGCCGAGTGAGCCTTGTTTTCTGCTGTTTGTCTTCGTTTGGGCTCTAAACTCCGTCTTTCTTCCTCCAGTCGATTTCATCCTCCTCCTAAGCGTCGAACGCCTTCTTGGGGCGCTCCTCGTCGTCTCGTTCATCCTCCTCATGATGGATCTACCTATCTCCTCTCCTGTCGAGAAAAATAGGACCCGTTATCACAAAATTTTTGGGCGAACGACTCGAAACACTAAAAATTTCTAAAACCAAAAATAAAGAAAAAGTAAAAATAAAGCAAAAACCGTCGGGTTGCCTCCCGACAAGCGCTCGTTTAAGGTCGTGAGCTTGACCCCCTATAATTTTCAATCAATGCGGGATGTTTGGTGCATACGGGATGCACCCGTCAAACTTTCCGGGGAGCGCGCTTGGATTTGGATGTGGCGGCGGCGCGTTCTCCCGCGGTGGTCTCTCGTCTCGAATAGTGTTGGGGGGAGGCTCCCCCAAGCTAGCGTTTGCTCCGGTCAACGGCTTAACCGGTGATGCCGGTCTCCGTGCCGGCGGAGCTTTCTTTGGAGACTTTAATTTCGAGAGCTTGCAGAGCTCTCGAATCCTTGCGACATCAGCGTCGCCTTCATCTTCATCAGCAGAGAAGTCAGGGGAATCGTCTTCACTCTTTTCGTCTTGGCCTAAATCCGGGCCTTCTTCAAATTCTTCATCAAAAAGGGCGCCAATTGAGTGAGGAATCGTCTCTTCTATCACCTCATCAAGGAGGTCCATGTAGTCGAGTTCCTCGTGATAAGGCATATGCTTCATAGCCTCAGGAATGTGGAGCTCCACCTCGATGTTTCCGACGTTTAAGGTTAAGGTACCTTCGTGCACGTCGACGATGACTCCGGCGGTGGCGAGGAATGGGCGTCCAAGTATCAATGAAGTGTCTCCCTCCTCCTTAACGTCCATGATCACAAAGTCACATGGCAAGCATATTCCTCCCGGGACTTGTAGCGGTATGTCTTCGGCGATCCCCACCGGCCTTGTTATCCGTCCATCGGCTAATTGAATGCGCATGTCGGTGGGTTTCAACTTTGTCCCGGTGTTTAGCTTTAAGAACATGGAGAGGGGCATGAGGCTCACACTAGCCCCAAGATCGACCAACGCCTTTTGAAGAGGGACGCCGCCCAAGGTGCAAGGAATCCGAAAACTCCCCGGATCTTTGAATTTTGCCGGCTCCTTCTCTCTCTTGGTGAACCAAGAGCCCTCCTCGGCTAGCATGATCTTCTCCTTCCTTTTCCTCCCCGAAATCAAGTCCTTCAAAAATTTAGCATACGTGGGGATCTCGACGATGGCGTCAAGGAAGGGGATGTTAAGGCTAACTCCTCTTAGGTACTCGAGAAATTTTGCTAGCCTCTTCTCCATTTTCGCTCTAGCGAGCCTTTGGGGGAATGGGACCGGTGGCATGAAGCGCCTCTCCTCAATTAATCGCTCCGCCCTAGATTTCTCCTTGTCTTGTGGCTCCTTCTCCTCTTCAATCTCAACTATCGGCTCAATCGGCTCCAAGCTTTCATCCACGGCCTCCTCAATAGGAATCATGGCGGGGGTGGTGTCCTTCCCGCCTCTAGTAGTAACGGCAACTATGGCATTGATGTGGCCCGTGTTGCCCCGTGGGTTTTGCTCCGGTTGCGTCGGCAATCTTTGAGTGTTCCGATTGAGCAACGCCAATTGCTCCGATATTTGAGCCACTACGGTGTTAAGAGAGTCTTGCCCCGTCTTCAAAGTAGCATTCACCTTATTTTGCTCGACCATGAACGCCTCCACTCTAGTTTCAAAGTCGGATCGTTGTGGAGCTTGTGGAGGGTTTTGATTTTGATTCCTCCACCCTTGGTTGTATCCGGGAGGCCTATATGGTGGAACTTGTTGCTTCGGTTGAAAGTTTTGTTGTGGAGGCCCCCTCGGTGGATAGTATTGTTGTTGGGGTGGTGGTGGTCGAGCTTGTTGAGTTGGTGGTTGTGGCGGGTTCAAAGCTCCTTCATTGTTGGCGTAGGAGAATCCCGGATGATTTCTTGCGGCCGGATTGGACCAATACCCTTGGTTCCCCGCAACATATTGTATTTGCTCCAAGGATCCTTCTCCTTGCTCTCCTCCCGCGTACATGGCTTGAGATTGGTCTTGCCAATCACACATTTGGTTGGTCGGCGCGGAGGTGGAAGGTGCTCCTTGGGGCTCCGTGATGAACTTCTCCAATCTCTCCACCACCTTGTGGAGAGAATCAAATTTGCTCGTGAGCTCCGCTACGGCCTTCGCCTCGTAGATGCTAGTTGGCTTTAAGGAGGATGTGGAGTGTCCTCGCTCATCGCCCCATTGTTGGTTATTTGAGGCCATCTCCTCAATTAGGGCCGTAGCTTCTTCGGGAGTCTTTGATAAGATCGCACCATTCGCCACGGCATCAATAATTTGTTTGGTCCCCGGTTGGAGACCGTTGTAGAAGCTATGGACTAGCTCCCAATCCTCTATACTGTGGTGCGGGCATTGATGCTGCAAATCCTTAAAACGCTCCCATGCTTCATAGAGCGTCTCCTGTGGTCCTTGCTTGAAGGACATGAGAGCGCTCCGGATCTTCACCGTCTTGGATGGCGGATAGAATTTATCAATAAATGCACTCGCCAACTCGTCCCAAGTGGTGAAGACTCCGTCAGCCTGCGTCCTCAACCAATAGAGTGCTTTGTCCTTAAGCGTGAAGGGGAAGAGACGCAATCTGATAGCATCGTTGGAGACCCCCGGCATCTGGAATGTGGCGCACTTCGACAAGAATAGTTGGATGTGGTAGTGGGGGTTCTCATGTGCGTTCCCATGAAATGGGTCTTGTTGCATCAAAACCACCAATCCAGTCTTTAGCTCGAAGTTCTTGTCAGCCGCCAACCCCGGCATGGCAATGGATGAGGTGGTAGAAGAAGTCTTAGGCCGAAGCCTATCGCGAATAGAAATTATCCTCGCCATCCTTGCCGCCAATTCTTCAGGAGTTTCCGGGTTGGTCATATACCTCCCTTCCGGATCTTGTCTCTTTTCCGCTCTAAGTCTCCGCGCGGTACGTTCGATCTCGGGATCAAATAATAAGTCTTCTGGGTCCGCCGTAGATCTCGTGTTCATGCACAGGGGAAACAGAGTTTAAAAGAGATGATTAGTACCGTGGAAGGGTTAGGTAAGAATAGTAAAGGAAATAATAATGGTAACAATAAAAAAAATAAAAATAAAAGAAAGAAGTAGCTAGGGTGAAAAAGAATCAAACGCAATCGCCTCCCCGGCAACGGCGCCAAAAACTTGATCGCTCCGGGACGTACACCTAAAGAACGGTTGTAGTTTTACCGCAAGCGCACGGTATAGCGGCGAGCGGGTATCGAACACAGGGAGGACGAATGACCGTGCTTGCTTCTAATCAACCTGGCTATTTAAGAATAGAGAGAATTGCCTTGGGCGATCCTGTCACAATCGTCAGACAAATGTGCGAAATATCAAATCAAATAAAGAACGTCTAGGGAATGGGGAATCCCCGCTACTCACCGTATTTCATAAATGTGGTTCGTCGGTATCAAAATTGCTAGAATGAGAATTTGGATGAACTAGTTGCAACTAAATGTGGAACCAAGCTCACGCTCTCGCGCTGTTGCCGGTCTATAGCTATCCTAGGGTCGGGTCCAATCTCTTGCAAACCCTAACCTAGGAAAGCTAGCATTAGGATCAACATCATCGTCCAATCGCGCACCGAGTCCAATCTCTTGCAAACTCGGTCCACGATCTAGATTGTGATAGTTCCTACCCGTCCAATCTCTTGCAAACGGGTATCGGCACGGAATTGCAACCGGAGATCCTAGTATCGGTCCAATCTCTTGCAAACCGATACTTCGAAAATCCGACTCCAACCCAATTCGTATTTCTAGGGCTTCCTATCAAATTGGGATCCAATCTCTTGCAAATCCCAATTGATATGAATACCTAGCTATCCGTAGTAATTCGATCCCAATCTAATCCCTAATAACAATCCTAGCTCAATTTCTACCAATTCATCACAATTATAAAATAGGGCTTGTAGGGTTCATCCCCACGCCCCAAGACGTGGAGACTACTCACAAATCATAGCAATAGCACAAAAGTAATCAATGAAATAGGCGATGGAATTCATCACAACAATGATATAAGCAATAAAAATAGAGTTTTTTGGGGAAGAGAGATGCAAACCAATGTAGTTCTTCAATTAATCCAACAAAAATCCAAGTTTTTCCTCTTCTCCAATCACAAATAATAAAGCTAAAAAGTAATCTCAAAAATCTGCAAAAAATCTAAGAGATGGCTCCTAAAACTAGGGTAAAAACAGGGCTTAAATAGCCCCAAAAATCGTCCAAAAATCCTGACCAAAACGCCCCTGCACAGCCTGTTTTCCGCAAATTTCGCTACAGGCAGCGCATCGCACTCGGCCGAGTGACAAAAGTCGCTCGGCCGAGTGAAAACCCTGTAATTTTCCAGTAAGTCGGGGCTTTCAGGGGTCTTCAATTCGGAGGCGGCTCGGCCGAGTGAGTTGTCGTCACTCGGCCGATGGCTTCACTGCACTCGGGCGGACGTGGTTTGCCACTCGGCCGAGTGGGTCTTCTGAAGCTCAGGTGGCCGAAAAACAGAAACTTCGATATTTAGGAGGGGCTTCGTCTGGGCGCCACTCGGGCGGACGTGGTATCGTCACTCGGCCGATGTGGACTCCGACGCTCGGCCGAGTACACATGGAAATCGTGTCTGAACGGGTCGGCCGAGCAGTGTCTCGTTGGTCGGCCGAGTGGCTCCTCCACTCGGCCGAGTGGGACACAAAAGATGCCCAATCTGATTGTTTTGGCCTCCTCGTCGCTCCTGCGACGTCCATTCTTCTTCCGCTCCTCTCCAACAGCAAAATATCCCTCGGGGAGGTCGTCGGTGGCCGTCTAGAGTAAGCGCGTCTCGAGATCACTCCAAATCGCGCCAAATCACCTGAAATGCGACAAAAACAACAAATCGTGAAAAGCATCGCAATATCATCGATATATCGTGAAAAACATGATTTGGGCGATCTAAATGGCATGCGAATACACGGAAAAAAGGTGTAAAATGAGGAGTGATCATATTTCACTTAGTATCCTACTGTGCTAGAATTGTACATGCTATAATTTTTATGAAATCACTATCTTTATTTGTCATAACACTTTAGCATGATGTTGATATTTGATATTCATACATTTTTATCACCTTGTCACCCCATATCTCATACTTCACTTAGAATTAGTATGCTTACTTTTGGAGATAATTTGTGGAGTTTAGCACATGCCATTATACTTATTTTTTGTCATCTCACATCTCATACTTCTATTTTCACTCTTTTATGATATTTTTGAGATGGTTTGTGCTAAATGTGATCATTTGATGTAATAACAATATGTGTTTCTTTGAGTATGTTAGTACGCTCATAAAATATATTTATGAGTTCATAACCATGATTATGATATTATTCATGCCCTTTTGATCATATTTTCACCACTTGTTGTCACTTCACTTTCTATTGATATATTTTGACATGTAGTGATTAGTTCATTGGTATTATGATCATTAGAACTTAATTTGAGTTATTATTTCATAACATAACTTGGTACACGTGGCTAAAAATTTCCATAGTCATGTTTGTTGTACTTTTCAGCTATGTTTGGCTTAGATCTCAGTCTATTGATATTATTTGTTGATCTATGTCATAGTGATGATATTGATTCTACCATTATGTTTTTAATCATGTTCATGTCATATGTCATGGCCTTGCTCAAGTATAGTTTTTCATATTATGCTTAATGTTATAAATTTTGTGATAATTGAGCTTGTTCTGACACTGTTTGATCACTTGTTTTTCTTTCACACGTGATGTCATGATTTTTGCATTGTTATCCATATTTTTTTATCATGTTTATAATTAGTAGCTACTGCTAATTATGCTATTGTCACTTTTCTAACACTGCTCACACTACTCTTTACAATTAGTATCTATTGTAATCTATTGTCACATATGCTTATTGCTTATCTATTTGTGATAATTGAGGGTGGTTGAGTTGTTGTTGGATATTTGCTCTTGTAATTGATATCTTTATTTTGATATCTTGTTTACAATTGGTAGCTTGTATAGTTTACATTAGATATACCTTTATGTTTTCCACTCTATTTTTGCATTTGTTGTTTCTTTGCCCCCATGCCTTTTGGATAATGCCAAAGGGGAGAGAAATAAACAAAGGATGTGCTTTGTGCTAATTAAATGTTGAGTGTTAAACAATAACTTGAATCATATAGCCTTTATATATGATTGATCATGTATATGATACAGGGGGAGCATTGGTGATTATCTTGGTTTATATTGATTACATTTGGTATATGTTGGTAATCATGCTCATGTTTATGATGTGTATCTCATATATGATTTGTATTGTATATGCATATTTTTTTTGGTCATTCATGCGATATGTACACAACCTCATGTGATACACATACTATTAACTGCTGGATGATGCTATTGATTATTGATATAAACTTGATTGGCATCATTGCAGGGGGTAAGTATATTTAATGCACAATTATTTATTTTGTTTATATTTGGTTTGTCATCATCAAAAAGTGGGAGAATGTTGAGTATTGGACTCTCCACTTTGGTTTTAATGATGATCAAATATAAATCATTGTGATTAACCCATGTGATTGCAGTTAGCTAAAGAGTCACCAAATAGATTCAAGAAGATCAAAAGTGACTACACGGTTGATTCAAGTGGAGAACTTGTTAGATCAATAAAGGTGAAGCATTGGCTTGAAGAACTCAAAGACTACATCAAACCTCAAGCCAATGGCTTCAACAAATGAATGGAGATTCAATCCAAAGAGAAGAAATGAATGGATGATTCAAAAGCTTCAAAGAACAACTTGAGGATCAAAGACTAGATGATGTTGGAGACAGTCAAGACATACAACTAAAAGACTCAAGACCATGAAGAAGTAAGTATATTCATTGTAATCTGTAAGGACCCTGGCTATGGGGAAAACACTAGAAGGGGGGTTGAATAGTGTTTATGCAATTTAAAAAGATAGTTACACCAAATTAAATTTCTAACCAACAATAAGTGCGGAATAAAAGAGAACCCCAAAATGAAGCAATGCAAACGCAAGGATGTTTCAAGGGTTCGGATTACCCAAGTCACTTCCCGACTTGTTCCCGGTAATCCAACGTCCCTTCCACCCGGTAACCACCGGATACTCAAGTTAGAACCCTAACTTGAGGTTTTCTCAAAAACCCACTTGTAGCAACCCTACAAGTGAAATCGAAATACACTCGATGTCCTTGACTCCCACAACTTGGGAGCAAGCAAACCACTCTGACAACCCGAGAGTTAATCAAATAACAAGAGTTATGAAATATGAAAATAAGTAACACTTACAATCACCTATGCCTTGAAGTAGAACTTGAAGGAGAAGTGTATTGTGTGTTGAAAGACTCTCTTGGAAGAGAGGAAAGCCCTTTCTCTTGACTGCACCAAATGCCTAGAAGATTTTTCTTTGGTTCTAAGTTTGAGAGCAAGAGATGGAAGATTGGAATTTTAGGGCTTTAGGATTTGAGAGCTTTTATCTTGAGAGAAAGAAAGCTTGAGTGATTTAGCAAATGAACCTTGAATAAATGAGTAACCTCTCAATGGAACAGTAGAGGCTCCTTTTATAGGTTTCTCAAACCCTACAAACTGAATCACCAAAAATCCCTTTGAAATCCATGAGGAAAAACTCAATGGATAGAATCTGCGCCCACGACAATCGACTGTTGAATAACTCACAGTCGATTGCTGAACAGTGACAGAGGGTAGGTGGTAACTTACAGCGTGGACAGTCGACTGATGAGGCATAGACAGTCGACTGTTAAATCAACAGGCGACTGTAAATCCTACAATAGGCGACTGGCCGTAAGCTGGGTAAGTTGAGGAAATCTGAGAAAAGTCTGGGAATACAGGACAGGCGACTGATTGAGAGAAGTCAGTCGACTGTTAAACTAAACAGGCGACTGTAATTCCTTCTACAGACGACTGTCAAGACCCTGACATTTTCCAGAGAGTTGAGTCATCGAAGAGGCTCAAAGACAGACGATTGTTGAAGCATTGATAGTCGACTGTGTCATGGATAGTCGACTGACAATACAACAATAGTCGACTGGCCAGATCAAAACAGAGAAACTATTTGGGCTTAAGATAAACAGGCGTCTGATTAACAAAACACAGTCGATTATCACTTGGACAAGCGCATGTGAAATGTATAGCAGTCGACTGAAGGAGTTAAAGCTAAGAAGCCCAAAACTAGACTGATAAAGATTGTGCATAACAGGCGACTGTAGAATAAAACACAGTCGACTGTTTTGAGACAGTCGACTGTTTTGAGACAGTCGACTGTAAAGATTATATCAGCACAGTCTAGATAGAAATGAATTGAAGCCTAAGGAAAGTTGATCTGAAGAAATCCTAAGACTGAAATAAAGATGTGTGTGTGCTCCAACAAAGTTCTACTTCTAAGCTACATATTAGAAGAGAAACAAGAAAGCTACACTTGTAGAACTCTCTCTTCTTTCCAATGCATGAGCTTGAAGTCTTCTCGGAGCATCAATCACCATCTACGATCATCCAATCCACTTTCTTTGCTTTCAATGATCTTTGAGTATCTTCCATTGCTAATAGATCTTCATGACATGCATGGGCAATGGATTAACTGCAAATAGGGCATTAGTCACAAGTATTTATGTTTGCTCATCATTAACACCAGGTAGGGAGAAGTTCAATACTCAACATTCTCCCCCCTTTTGATGATGACAAACAAACATAAAAAGATAAATAATTGTGCTTAAGGAAACGTTCTCCCCCTACATAGATGCCAATCAAGTTTAGTCAATAAATATAAGGGCATCTATTGATCAAATGAAGCAAATTAGTAAGATACACATGAAGGAAATGAATCCATGAAATCTGGGATTTATAATCCATATTCATTATATCTTACTCCCCCTGAGTCTAAGGCAACTTCAAGATTAGATTCAAGTGTAATTAGAATTTACTTAGCACATTACTAATGAATCATTTTATTTCTCTCCCCCTATGGCATTATCCAAAAGGTCAGAGTAAAATAACAACAACAATCGTGCTAAATACGACCTAACAACAATTACAAGAGTTTAAAGATATGTAAATCAAAACACTCATAAACCACAGTATAAACTTAGGTGATTAGAGGAATGAGAGTCCAATATCAACTTTGGGAAAACACGAAGGAAAAATATCATCTCAAATCACATCACATAGAGAATATACAATTCCACATAATGCACACAGACAAGATCAACAATTATACTATGTGTGAAACTGAACAAAGAAACTGCATGTTCACATATATTTTTTTTTGAAAACCCAGAAAAATCCCCAACCCCCTCCCCCTGCCTTCGGCTTTTTTTAGGAGGGTAAGGCGAGAGCCCAGTCGAGACTATGCAAACTGGGGGTGACCGCCGTGCCCTCAACGGCCCCCGGCTTAGTCCGAGAGGGGAGATGTAGCCCCAGGGTAAATAATTCCACAACAAATTCCACAATAATTACCAAGTCACGGCGGCCATAGGCCTCGAACCCCGCACCCCTTGGCTTTGGAGCGGAATGACTTACCACTAGGACACCCTCTCGTGGGCAGTTCACACACACACACACACACACACACACACACACACACACACACACACACACACACACACACACACACACAAGATCACATGAGTACGAAGTACATGCACATCACCATGTGCATCAAACGAACAAAATACATATGCCAAAATGCAACATGATCCCTACATCATCATTTCAAAAAAATCTAAGAGTGAGTGTCCCTAGGAGGAGCAGAGGAGAAAGCTGTCTCTGGGTGAACGGGACATCCTCTGGAGGAGGAGCAGCAGCAGCAGTAACACCCTGAGTAGCAGATACACCAGGATGCACAATAATCTCAGTGATGATAGGCGGTGGAGGCTGATGAGGCTGGGGTGGAACAAAACATCTGAGGTGCTCAGGGAAGGGCATTCCCTGAGTCTGGAACGATAAGAAGGCCAACTCATAAAGGCCAGAAACTATCTCAAACAAAATGTCATGAGAGGAAGGAGCAGAGGTAGATGGCTGGTCAGCAAGAGCAGATGTGGATTGCCTCTTCTTAGATGCAGACTGCAGAGCCGAAGAGGACTTCGGCTTCGCAGAAGCATCTAGAAGAGGACCAAAAGGCAAAGGCTCGTACGGGGTCAAATCAATCCCAAAATGACGAAAAACAAGCGTAAGAAGACCACCGTAAGGAATGTGGGAAGAAGCAGTAGTAAACTCGACCTTGTCCATCCTATCAAGGAAGACACCGACCCAGTTTACTGACATGCCTGAAAAGATCACGTACATACACCTAAGGATCTCATGGGAGGGCTAGTCAGAGGATCCATACTTCAGCAGGATGTTGGACTTCACCACAAGATGAACAGCCCAACCCCTCTCCAAGAACATGGATGACTTAAAACCAGAGGAAAGAACAGAGGGGATCTCACGGAACATGTCCCGGAGGGCAGTCTGATCGAGCTCACTAACATCTGAAATAGAAATGTCAGCAGGAAGGGACCCTGAGGAGGGAATCCTAAGAATGGTCCCTAAACGAGTAGGATCAAGCCGAAAGTGGGTCCACTGGATGACAGTGTCAATAACGCCAGTGTATGCATACTCGCCGTGAATACGGTTAGCATAAAAAAGCTTAACCAAAAATGAGTAGGCACGAGAGGATTAGCTGTGGGTGAAGCGAAAGAGGTCAGCCAAGCGAGTAGTGGAGAGGATCTCTGATAATCTCTCAGTGGTGAAAGCGGGATAGACAACGAATCGCTCTCGAAGAAGCTTAATCCCGAGGAGAGAATGAAATTTTGCCAAGCACAGGTCGTCTCGGCAAATAGGAATGAGGGGATCAGAAGGAGGCACGGCAGGGCTATCTTCATCGGAGCTCAACACAGAAAGTGAAGGGAAAGCCTCAGTGCAAGGCTCATCGATGTGAACACCAACAGGCTTGCGCGGACGCTTTACGAGTCGCTCAGCTTCAGATGAGGAAGACGTAGATGGCGGAGAATAACCCTGCAAAGACGAGCGAGAGGGAGACTCAGGTTTCTTGGTGCAGGCCTTGTAGGTTTGTTTATTTTTGGCAATAGTTGGCTTGGAGACCCTAGCACGCTTAGGAGCAACTGATTTCCCCTTGTTCTTGGTTTTGGGAGTCATTGCACAATCAACCAATGGATTTGAAAGGAAACACACGAAAGAGACAACGAGAGGAAGCAAACCTAATCCGAGACGAAGAAGAGACAGTCGAAGAAGCACTAGAGAGACGCAATTGACAGATCGACGAGAGAAGTTGATGGAAAATGTCGGCGGAGTGATCGACTGTGAGTTTGAACGGGGGAGACGAAAGGATTTATCAATCGGATGAGAGAGAAACCGTTCGGTTGAATCAAAGGATCTCGGTGATATATCGAAGGGTCAGATGAATCTGGGCCATTAGATCGAAAAATCGACGGCTCAGATCAAATTAATAAACCGCCACAACAGAAGACATTGGACTGATGAACATCATCAGTCTACTGAATGATATGGTAAAAATATGAGCTTAGGTTGATAGACAGTCGACTGTTGGGTAACTTACAGTCGCCTGTTAGTGAGACAGACGACTGTATTTTACTTAGCAGTCGACTGACTGAGAATCAATAAAATTGATGATAGAAACAGAGACTATTGACGAAATGGACATGCGCCTGATGACCAAAATGCAGTCGCATGTTGATCCAACAGTCGAATGTAAAGTTGTCATTAGTCGCCTGGGAGAAAGATACAGTCTGCTGAAAGAGAAGATAGATTAGGGCAATCGACTGTCGAAGGAATGACAGTCGTCTGTCATGGTCAAAAAATGCACAATGAGGTTGAAATCCAGAGGATATGCACAACTCACCCTAGGACCTATACTCTAACACAAAACTCATCACAAAATCAATATAAAAGTAATCGATTAACACACAATTCTCTTAAAACAATTTGAAAACTTGCGAAATCAATACAATCTCAATAAACTTCTCTTAAAAAAATTCATGTGAAACATATGATCTATCAAGAGAAGAGAAGCATAAAAATGTTATGAGTTCATAAGATGATATATCATGAAAGTTGAACTCCTAAATCTCAGATTCACCCATAATCCCTAATTCTCCACGCAACCTCACAAAAGAATCCTCTTTAAGAGGTTTAGTAAAGATGTCGGTGATTTGTTTTTGGGTTTCAATGTACTCTAAGATGATGTCCTTCTTAGCTACATGATCATTTATAAAATGATGTCTCACATCTATGTGTTTGGTACGGGAGTGATGTACCGGATTCTTGGAGAGACATATAGCGCTTTGGTTATCAACCATGATAGGACAAGTATCACAATTGACACTATAGTCCTTTAGAGTGTGTCTCATCCAAAGAACTTGTGCACTTACAAGACCTGCTACAATATATTCCACTTCAGTCGTGGACAATGATACTGAGTTCTGTTTCTTGGAGAACAAAGAAACAAGAGAATTTCCTAGAAAATGTCAAGTGCCACTAGTACTCTTCCTATCAGATTTGCATCCGGCAAAGTCGGCATCACTATATGAGATTAACTCATATGTGCTCGATTTAGGATAAAGTAACCCATAATCTAGAGAGTGATTGAGATAACGAAAGATTCGTTTCACCGCAATCAAGTGTGACCCCTTACGTCTAGCTTGATATCTAGCAGACAAGCATACGGAAAACATGATATCGGGCCTATTAGCAATTAAATAGAGTAAGCTACCGATCATAGCTCGATATAGACGAATGTCTACATCTTTTTCGTTCTCATCCTTGTGTAGATGGGTTGTCGTACTCATATGAGTCCTTTTGCTTGAAGACGATTCCATCCCGAATCGCTTGATAAGCTACCATGTGTACTTAGTTTGATGTATAAAAGTCACATCCTTCATTTGTCGAATTTTCAATCCAAGGAAATAGTTGAGCTCACCCATATGGCTCATTTCGAATTCATCCTTCATAGACTTAGAAAATTCTTGACAAAGATTAAAGTTAGTAGAACCAAATATAATATCGTCTACATAAACGTGAATTAATATGATGTCATTTTCATAATCCTTAATAAAAAGTGTAGAATCAACTTCACCTATTTTAAAACCTAAATCCAAAAGAAATATTTTGAGTCGATCATACCAAGCTCTAGAAGCTTGTCGCAACCCATACAATGCTTTCTTAAGTTTGAAAACATGGTTTGGAAATTTTTCATGAATGAAACCGAGTGGTTGAGAAATATAAACTTCTTCATTGACAATACCATTTTAAAATGCAATTTTAACATCCATTTGAAACAATTTGAAATTCTTATGAGATGCAAAAGATAAAAGCAATCTAATAGCTTCTAATCTAGCTACGGGGGCAAAAGATTCTTCAAAATCGATACCTTCCTCTTGCTGGTAGCCTTGAGCTACTAACCATGCTTTAGTCCTTGTGATGACCTCATTCTCATCGGTCTTGTTCTTGAAGATCCACTTGATACCAATCACTTGGTGACCACTTGGAAGAGGAACGAACTCCCAAACTTCATTTCTCTCGAATTGCATGAGTTCTTCTTCCATTGCCACTATCCAAGAGCTATTCTCACATGCTTCTTGGATGTTCTTTGGCTCAATGGTAGAGACGAATGCGCAATGAGAGAATTCTTCAATTCTAGACCTTGTTCGAACACCCACACCAATATCTCCAATAATTTGGTCATGAGGGTGATTGTGAACGGTTGGATAAGCTTTGGGAATCCTGCATCACTTGGAACATCTTCAACAATCTCATTGGTAGTATTAATCTTAATAATTGAATCATTAATATTGATATTACTAAAAGAATCACATATAGCATCTACACTATCATCAACAACATGAGGAAAATCAAAATCTTCATAGAATGATACATGTAGTGATTTCTCGATCGTTGAAGAGGTTTTGTTATATATCCGGTAGGCTTTGCTAAGTGTGGAATATCCAACAAAAATTCCTTCATCGGATCTTGGCTCAAATTTATCTAAGTTACCAAAGGTGTTCTTGATAAAACATTTTGAACCAAAACTCGAAAATATTTAACTTGAGGCTTTTTGTCATAAAATAACTCAACACAAGTTTTGTTTATTCGGTGTCTCACTAGGATCCTAATGAGCACATAACATGCTGTGTGCACTGCTTCTGCCCAAAATTGTAGTCCAAGATGACTATCATGGAGCATGGTACGAGCACACTCAATAAGAGTCCTATTCTTTCTCTCTACAACACCATTTTGTGGTGGTGCCCAAGGAAAAGAAAAGTTGTGAGTTATCCCGATGTCATCACAAAACTTTGTAAAAGATTCATTCTCAAATTCTCCTCCATGATCACTACGAATAGTGATAATGGTGGATCCTACGAAATTTTGAATCTTCTTTGCAAATATGGTAAACTCTTCAAAGGCTTCATTTTTATTAGTTAAAAATAAAACCCAAGTAAATCTAGAGAAGTCATCAACGACAACTAATCCATAATGAGCATTACCTAAAGAAGCGGTTCTAGTTGGCCCAAACAAATCTAGATGAAGTAATTCTACGGGGCCTCTTAGAAGTTATGCCTTCTTTAAGTTTGAAAGATGATTTGCTAAGTTTACCTCTTTGACAAGAATCACAAAAGTTTTTCTTACTAAAAGCAATTTTTGGAAAACCTTTGACAAGATCATGCTTAGCTAACTTATATAAGTGCTTAAAATAAACATGACCAAAACGGCGATGCCATAAAAGTTGTTCATTTGTATTAGCAACTAAGCAATGTTCTACGGTTTTAGGCAAGCTCAAATAATAAATATTCGTGCGCCTAATACCGGTAAATAAAACATGAGAATCAAAATCAATAATTTCACACATACCCTCTCCAAAATTAACCTTGTAACCTTTGTCACAAAGTTGGCTAATGGAGATAAGATTATGACATAAACCACTCATTAAATATACATTAGTAATGAGTGGTTTGGAAGGATTACCGAATTTACCTACTCCAATGATGGTTCCCTTTTGATTGCCTCCAAAAGTGACCGTTGCACCATTCTTGATTCTAATCACTTCGGAGAGTAGTGAGAGATCTCCCGTCATGTGTTTGGAGCAACCACTGTCGAGTATCCATCCTTTCTTTTTAGAGCCAATATGACGTTTATTGCTCTCTTTCTTCTTCTTGGGTACCTAAATGATATACCATAAGCTTATGGTACCCAATTTTTGTTGGGTCCAAGGGGATTAACCCATTGGAAGCCAAGTCCAAATGAACTTCCGCTTCCCAACATAATTACCACTATTGATAATATCATGGAAGTATGAATCAACATATGCATTCCGATCAGTTAAGCTAGTGTTCTTAGGACCCCCAAATAGTGTTAGTTTTGAGAGTCCTTTTTCTAGTTGCATACACAATAGTTTGATTTCTATGATGTGTGTGCATCCTAGGAACAAGAGTTTTAGCATAAAAATGAGGAGGAGGATATGCATTAGTCATATGTGGATTGAGTGAAACATATGGGGCATGCATGACATGTGGAGGATGTGCATACATGTAAGAATGATGCGTATGAGCATATGAGTGTGTATGAGCACGTCTATGAGTATTTCTCATGTGTGGATTTGTACTGGCCGTGGGTGTGGAGCATAAAAAGTGTCGTGTGTATTTACTTGTGAAGTATGAGATTTCCTACGTGGATGAAGGTTGGTGTACATGAAAGCATGAATTCTCTTTTGGTTTTCACCCGTAGTGAATTTCTTACCAAAAGGAAGATATTGTGAAGTGGTGACATTCTTGGTAGGTTTGCTACCTATAGTGTCTTTGACACCACTTGTGGATGCACCGGAGGATGGCCTCACAAAGTTTATAGTAACATTACTATAGGTAGTGCGAGCATTGGATGCATTTGCTTTCACAAAACCAAGACCAACACGATGTGTGGCCGGAAATTGGTTTGCTAGCAAATCGTCCAATTGTTCTTTCCCCTTATTAAATCTCATAATACGGGAGGACATGAGCTCATATTTTTCCTTAAGAGAAGAAATGTTGGTATCCAAGGTGGACACCCGTGCTTTGAGCTCGTGCACTTGGGTTTTAAGAGAATCATTCTCTAAACCCAATTGTGTGTTTTATGAAGCTAGATCACTATTATCCTTAGGATGTGTTTGATCTAGTTGAGATTTGAGGGCATTCACCTCATTTCTCTAAGTGACATTTTGAGAAACCAAATTTGCTTTCTCAAGAGTTAGTGTATCAACAATGGTGTCATTGTTGATGATGCATGGTATGGATGGATTGCTAACAGATTGTTTCTTTAAACTAGTATATCTAAACATTAAAGATTGATACTTAGCAAATAGTTCTTCATTAGCAAAACACAATTCATGCATAGTTACTTCGGATTCATCCATGTCGGAATCACTCTTATCGGAGAGTGGATCTTTCCGAGCCATGAAACACACGTTGGCTCTTTCACCCTTCTCATCATCAGAATCACTTGACGAGTCTCCACTTGAGTCATCGAATGTACCTACGAGTCCTTTCTTCTTATCTTTCTTATTCTTGTCGGACTTGTGGTACTTCGGAGCCTTTCACTTCTCTTTGTTTCGGAGCATTGGGCAATCCTTCTTGATGTGCCCTGGCTTATTACACTTAAAGCAAATAGAGGAAGAGTTATTAGTAGAATCAAATCTATTCTTAAAGGGAAATTTACCTTTGCGAAAGAAGCATTGGAACTTCTTCGCCATTTGAGCCATTTCCTCTAAGTCCATGTCATTTTCGGAATCTTCGCTATCAGAGGATGAAGAATTTGCATTGAATGCTAAAGCTTTCTTCTTGGCCTCTGAAGGGTTCATCATAGCTCGAATCATCAGTCGGTTATCCCGTCTTACTTCGTAAGACATGAGAGTGCCGATGAGATTCACGACGGTGTAGTTCTTCAAGTCGTTGACCTCCTCAATGGCGATAGCTCTTCGTTCCCATTTGGAGGTCGTCCACATTATGATCTTTCTCACATTCTCTGGTTGGGCGTATGTTTGCCCAAGCGCTTCCAGTTCATTGGTGATGTCGGTAAAACGTCTGTACATCGATGCTATGCTCTCATTTTCCTGCATGTGAAACATATCGAAATTTTGCACGACAACATATAGTTTAGAAAGTTTTACCTTGTTCGTTTTCTCATGGGTAACAACGAGATGGTTCCAAATTTGATATGCACTCTTACATGTGCATATCTTGTTGAACTCATTCGGGTCCAACGCATAATGAAGAGCGTTCATTGCTTTTGCGTTGTTGACTTCGGCGGACTTCTCAGAGGGTGTCCATTTTTCGAAATCCTCTTCGGTGGGCTCGACATATTCCTTGTGGAGGGTAATCCAAAGGGAAGCACTCCTTAGGAACGTCTCCATCCGGCATCAATAGCCGAAGTTCGTGCCATTGAAACGCGGAGGACGCACCGTGGATTGACCTTAAAAAAGAGTGGACGCTCCATCACGATCGTGATTGTTGTACGAAGTCGGTAGAGAAACGTTGTTGTTGGTGGATGCCATAGCTTGAAACTTGTGCTCTGATACCAATTGTAAGGACCCTGACTATGGGGAAAACACTAGAAGGGGGTTGAATAGTGTTTATGCAATTTAAAAAGATAGTTATACCAAATTAAATTTCTAACCACCAATAATTGCGGAATAAAAGAGAACCCCAAAATGAAACAATGCAAACGCAAGGATGTTTCAAGGGTTCGGATTACCCAAGTCACTTCCTGACTTGTTTCCGGTAATCCTACGCCCCTTCCACCCGGTAACCACCAGATACTCAAGTTAGAACCTAATTTGAGGTTTCCTCAAAAACCCACTTGTAGCAACCCTACAAGTGAAATCAAAATACAGTCGATGTCCTTGACTCCCACAACTTGGAAGCAAGCAAACCACTCTCACAACCCAAGAGTTAATCAAATAACGAGAGTTATGAAATATGAAAATAAGTAACACTTACAATCACATATGCCTTGAAGTAGAACTTGAAGGAGAAGTGTGTTGAGTGTTGAGTGTTGAAAGACTCTCTTGGAAGAGAGGAAAGCCCTTTCTCTTGACTGCACCAAATGCCTAGAGGATTTCTCTTTAGTTCTAGGTTGGAGAGCAAGAGATGAAAGATTGGAATTTTAGGGCTTTAGGATTTGAGAGCTTTTATCTTGAGAGAAAGAAAGCTTGAGTGATTTAGCAAATGAACCTTGAATAAATGAGTAACCTCTCAATGGAACAGGAGAGGCTCCTTTTATAGATTTTTCAAACCCTACAAACTGAATCACCAAAAACCCCCTTTGAAATTCGTGAGGAAAAACTCAACGGATAGAATCTGTGCCTGCGACAGTCGACTGTTGAATAACTCACAGTCGACTGCTGCACAGTGACAGAGTGTAGGTGAGAATTCATAATTCTAACTTACCACGTGGACAGTCGACTGATGAGACATAGACAGTCGACTGTTAAACCAACATGCGACTGTAAATCCTACAACAGGCGACTGGCCGTAAGCTGGATAAGTTGAGGAAATCTGAGAAAAGTCTGGGAATATAGGACATGCGACTGATGAAGAGAAGTCAGTCGACTGTTAAACTAAACATGTGATTGTAATTCCTTCTACAGACGACTGTCAAGACCCTGAGATTTTCTAGAGAGTTGAGTCATCGAAGAGGCTCAAAGACAGACGACTGTTGAAGCATTGACAGTCGACTGTGTCATTGGACAGTCGACTGACAATACAACAATAGTCGACTGGCCAAATCAAAACATAGAAAACTATTTGGGCTTAAGATAGACAGGCGACTGATTAACAAAACACAGTCGACTGTCACTTGGACAGACGCCTGTGAAATGTATAGCAGTTGCCTGATGGAGTTAAAGCTAAGAAGCCCAAAATTAGACTGATAAAGATTGCGCATAACAGGCGACTGTAGAACAAAACACAGTCGACTGTTTTGAGACAGTCGACTGTAAATCGTTCAGCAATCGACTGTAAAGATTATATCAGTACAGTCTAGATAGAAATGAATTGAAGCCTAAGAAAGTTGATCTGAAGAAATCCTAAGACTGAAATAAAGATGTGTGTGTGCTCCAATAAAGTTCTACTTCTAAGCTACATACTAGAAGAGAAACAAGAAAATTACACTTGTAGAACTCTATCTTCTTTCCAACACATGAGCTTGAAGTCTTCTCGGAGCATCAATCACCATCTATGATCATCCAATCCACTTCCTATGCTTTCAATAATTTTTGAGTATCATCCGTTGCTAATAGATCTTCATGACATGCATGGGCAATGGATTAACTGCAAATAGGGGATTAGTCACAAGTATTTATGTTTGCTCATCATGAACATGCACCAAGTAGGGAGAAGTCCAATACTCAACATAATTTTATTATTTACTTCTTTGTGAGTCTTAGAATGTTAAGCCTTGAATTAGAACTACTTAGAGGTACCTACACTATCTATACACATCATTAGTATAGCTTCTAGTTGACCCCATATGCTTCTAGGCTTTAGAAACTTGAATCTGAACTTTTGACTCAAAACAGGAACTGATGAAGGATCACCAGGTGCATGGTGTGCTCACCAGTCGACTGTTTTTAAACAGAGCCCAAATCTGTTTGAAGCTGTATTCTGTTTTCTGACCAGTCTGCCTTCAAACTGATGCCAATTTTTCTATAGTTGGAAATTTTCATCCAAACCACCTGCAATTGTTAGTTAACTCTCTAAGCTTTCCAATCCAACTTGAATCAATCTAATCGGATATCTGTAGTTCAAGTTATGACTATTTTCGTAAGCCGATATCAGATTTCCTACACCTATCAGTCAGATTCAAAGTGCTGTCAGTTTTTCTGTAGTTCGAATTTCGTATCCATTCAAAGCTCATTTGAAAGCAAATTTTGTTAGATTTTCAACTCAATTTGAATCACTTCAATTGGATATCTGTAGTGGATATGGATGTTTTTGTGATCAGCTGTACTGAAAATCTACAGATTCTGCCCCTCGAACATCCGACTGTTGAAGGTTGGACAGTCGACTGCCCAGGTGGACAGTCGACTGGTCATCCTTCTACAGTAGACTGGTCATCCTCTGTCATGCTAGTATTTTTCAGTTTATAGCCGTTGGCTACAGTGGAACAGGCGACTGTCCCCCTTTTTCAGGCAACTGTCCGAGTTGTTTTAGCTCAATTCTAGCCGTTGGGAGATTGATTTTTGGGTCTTTTTTGCTTGGGGTTTTTGGGCTTCCCTTCAGCTAATATATATAGGAGATATGATGAATATGTGAGAACTTTTGGTCTCTTAAGAAATCATTTCAAGCCTCTTTCTCCTCTCAAGTGCTCTCTAATTCTCTCTTGCCCTCTATGCTCTAAATCACACATCTAAGCTAGATTTGCTTTCATCTTTGGGCAAGCATCTCAAGGGATATATCCTCCCTCATTGAGCACTTCACACACACTATAGCCTTCACAAGTAAGTTCTTATTCAAGGCATAGGTGAGTGTATTTTAAGTTGTATATTGCATTCTCAATACTTCTATTTTTGTTGATTACTCTCGGTTGGTGAGAGGGTTGGCTTGATCCCAAGTTTGGGGAGTCAAGGAAAGGATTTGCTCTCGGTTTGTGAGAGTGTGCTTAGTTCCAAGTTGTAAGGTATTTGCTAGTTCCCGGTTTGTGGGATACACAGACATCGATTGTAGGTCGATTGCACTTGTTGGGGTTTCCGCAAGTGGGCTAAAGGAAAGCTCTAGTGGTATTTACTAGAGTATCCGAGTGTGATCTCGGGTGTTGCTGGATTATGGCACCGGTAACAAGTCGGTTTTGACTTGGGTGGCACCGAATCAGGATACGTTACATGTTTGCATTGCATTCTTCCATGTGTTGTTGATCATATCTTTAATTCCGCATTTGTTGGTTAATTAAGGTTTTATTTGGCATAAATTCCTTATAATTCTATAAACACCATCCACCACCCTTTAGTGTTTCTTCCTCATAGCACAGGGTCCTTACAGAAGTGACACCTGAGTTGGCAGACACTAAACTTACAGTTGAGTTTGGCCAGAAGGACACTGGTTACTAAGTGTGAGTGTGAGAGTGTTTTGTTATTTTATGCCTTTTTCGATTTCAGAGTGTGGCTTGGTGTGTATTTGTATTTGGATTGTATTTCCTTTTTTGTACGCTGTTGGTTTGTAATAAGGCTATATTTCATTTTTATGTATGAGTGTTTGTCATATTTCTGCAATAAAGCCTGTATTGACTTCATTGGTGCCTAGCAGGACTTGCGCATGTTCCAAACAGTAACGGGTCCCAGGAGTGGGTCGTTACATGTCTGTCCAATGAGCTTCAGACGGTTGAAAGATGACTGTGGCTAGCAACCTAAAGGCTGACACACTAGACGTCTGGTGACTCTATACAAGACGTCTGATCCTTCTCCAAAGACACTATAAATTTTGGGCGTGTGATCAAATGGAATGGGTTCTAGACTAAATCTATGAAATCCTAAGGTGGAAATGATGCATATGAGAGTGTGTATGTGTGCGCATCTATTCAAGGCTTACACATATTCTATAAAGAAATGCAAAAAAACATGAAGAAAATGTTAAATTACACTTGAATAACATTCTTCGTGCCATGCTTTTGCTCCATAGCCTTAAATCCATCAACCTATCATCTAATGCTTTGTCTCCTCATCAAGATAATTAATTGTTAATCTAAGACTACAACATATATAGTCATTAACAACTAAAGAATGTGGTGATAATCATCAAAACAATTTGGATCCGATATCCAACATGCAGCTGAGGGGCGGCTGGAAGGGGGGATGGGGAGGTCGAAGGAGGGGGATGCGGGGCTGGAGAGGTCGGCAGAGGGGGATAGAGAGATCAGAGGAGGGGGCGGTGTCGTCGCCACCGTCGTTCACCCTTCAAGTGGCCATTTTACTCATCGCGCATACCTAGGGGCATTTTCAGAAATTTGGCCCTGGGAGTGCGTAGTGAATAATTTCAGTGGCAGACTTGTAAATAAGTGGTATGGGTGCGGGATAATGGCAAACTTGTAAATAAATGGTATGTGCGAAGAGTAAAAGACGGGTGCGCAAATCAATTCCCTTTGCAACATCACCTAACCGGACTAAACATCTATATTACAATTGATGACCTCTGTTCTCCTAGGACAAACCCAATAAGACAAAGGATTGGCCTAGCCTTTGCTACCTTATCATGGTGTGGGCCACTTGAGGGGATTGGGGGCTTGCTTTGGGGTGTTGTGTTAGATGCCCCCACGTTCTCCCCTTGATTTGCAAGGTTGCCATTGGGATTGCTGCACTTTACCTTACACTTTTTACCTTTCATTCCACTGAATTACAAGTTTTCCATTGGGAATTTCGCACTTTGCCTCCAAAATATTTTTTGGATTAAACCAATGAATTTAGGATCTCGTACACACGCACTTTTCGCTCCTTTTCGAACTACATCCTTTTTCGTGCAATTTTTTTTTCTCCGTGCACGGCTATTTCTAGTAAATATATAATGAAGGAGCGAAGGCTCAATTTTTATCTACCGCCCCCGAAAAAAAATCAATGGCGTCTGCCACGCTCTTTGCTTCGCTTGAGCTTCCATCACCCTCTTTCTCTCATCTCCGCAGCCATGGGATGCCCAGGAAATGCAGCAGAGACGCTGTCTACGTGGCATCTGTGCCCTTGAGGGCATCGTGGGGCCCACAGCAGCTGCTCATGTCCACAGCGTACTCTCTGGGCCTCTGGGATCTTCAGCACTTCATGGTCGTCATCCAACAACCCAAACACTCTCAATCCAAGGTATCCTTTCTCTCCACTTCATTCAAGTTTCTGATTCTATTTCGTGACATGGGTCTTTCGAGTTTTTTTAAAAATAACCAGTCTTTTCGCTTGCTTGTTCGTATTCTGTTGGATGATTTTTATAGGAATATGGGCATCGATAGTTGCTATTAGTTTGGATGTCTTTTTTCCTATGATTCCCCGTTGTTGTGCCCTTGTGGGATGAAAGCATTGTGGACCAACAAATGTGCCTAGCAACTGTTTGATTGTTGGTGGACATGAATAGATATAACTTCGATTTCATTTGTTTAAAGGGGTCTATTTAGATGTAGTCATTTGTCGAGAAGAATTATAGAGTTCAATCATAACCATACGCACGAAGGTCTTTGTCGAAGCTATTTGCGGTCATCCTTGTGAATCTTCATTCCCAAGCATATCTATCATCCTTGTGAATCTTCATTCCCAAGCATATCTATTTGGGCCAACATCCTTTGATATGTTAGGCTTGGTTGACTTCTTTTGCTTTTTATCCATCTTGGGCCCTTGCTTCACCTTTCATACTCAGTGTTATCCCACCTTCAATGATATTCTGGTATCCCTTTGCACTATTTAGATGGCACTTGTCCTCGAAGATCAAATACCACCTAAGGCACGAACATCCACGCCTCAGAACTTCATTCAAATTGTTTTCACTAGTTTGGTTACAATTTCTCACGAAAATTTTACCAATTTTAGTGTCTTTGCATTTAGAAAAAACTTCAAAGAAGGTATTGATTATTTAAAATTTTGTCTTCCAGATTTGCATATTGTTTCTACAAGTACTTGGGCTTATTCATATACGAAACTCTTATGGTTGGTGCCCATATAGATAGGTATTAATGCATGCCTCATGCTAGTATGTCGATCAAGTAGAAGATTCCTAGCTAACACATTGGAGCAATATTCTTTATAGAGCGATGTAATACAATAACGAACACGTGCCTATAATCAAGTGCGGCGTTCTGCTTTGTTTGAGACGATTTATTAATATGCTTTTAACTTATATAGATGAGTGTTTTTCTGTTGTGCACCGAGCGGAAGCAATCAGATCGCCGAAGTGTCTAGCACGAAAAACAAATAGAGAGCATACAAAAGATTTAGGCCGCCTTAACGACCAAGTGAACACTTCTATTGATTTCAATTAGGAGAAATAAAAGGCACTCAACTACTCCTAAGAAATCCTCACAATTGGCTCTCTCAAAGATGGCTCTCAATGATCCCATGGAACTTCCAATAGGACCTCATACAAGTTTTCACAAAACTTCAATAGAAGCTCAATTGGATTCCCAATTTTTCAATGATAATAACCAAACATTCGGTATCCTTTTATAGGACTCAAATAGGAGGGGGTTGGTGGACTGAAATGGGAGGGGGTTGGTGCACCAACCCCCCACCAACCCTCTTGGGTTGGTGCACCAACCCAAGGGCAGCCCACATGGGGCTGATCGAGCTAACAACCACAAATCTCCACCTTGCGAAATATTAGGTATATGTCACACAATCGACCGTCAACGCTCCTCGGTGAGAATCATCTCGTGTTCCTATCATCTTGCCTCGAAAGGCTCATATGGCTTCGCAGCGTCTCATTGCCCCAGAAAGGGCCATCAAAGTCATCTCATATCGTCAACATAAAAGTCCGAGCCATACTCGAACTTGACTCAAATATCAACCTTCATAAGCTCGTCCGTCGAACAATCACTAGTGCCAAGTAGCTCCATCCGATCCTTGGCTTCATCAGTCGTCGTTGATTCCATCTCATCACACCAATATTTTCTTTGTCCATATAGGTCGTCATTGTGCTCCACCGCACCGAATAAGGTCGGAGACTCATCACACCTGACAAATCAAGCAAACGAGACCATTCTTACAGGTTGGCATCTCTCATACCTTGGTCTCCAAACTTTGATAGAATCCATCCGCTGTGCAAGTTGTGGGGATAATGTATCTCCACCATACTAACTTGAACCATCACCTCTATTAGCACCACCTCTCCAGAGATCATCCAATGACGTCATCTTTGGTGAGTGCGAGCTTAAGTCGGTAGCTCGCTCATCTGAAACTCTCGTCGTATTCATTATCACCGTACCATTCAAGTAATAGAGGTTGCCTTCACGCTTTTCCTTCATCAGGATCATTGCTTGCTCCTCGTGTCACCTTCAAAGCACCGTCCTGCATAGTCACTTTGCAACACTTGGCTTCAAGTGAACCAAGTGATTTCAAATTGTACTTCACGTCGGGCATATAATGAACATCGCATATGTCTCGTGTAACACCATCACCCATCTTTATGCGGACCGTGCCAATGCCCGCCGTCGTGCATACTTCATCGTCTCCAAGAAGGACTTTATTCTTACGACCTTCATGGAAAGTAGTAAAGTACTCTCTGTGGGGCGTCATATAGACCGAGCAACCCAAGTCGAGCACCCATCCCCCCTTCATCACCTCTTTCGTCGCACCAACTAGGACCCACTCATCCACCTCCTCGCTTTGGACGATGTTGGCGGTAGCATCCTTCTTCTTATTGGCCATTGGGCACTCCCTCGCTCAATATCCTCTTTCCTTGCAAAAGGCACATTGATCCCTCTCGATGTCTGTGCGCGGAGCTCTACTATTGTCCCTCGTCTCGGATATGTGGTTCCATTTGGGGACTCCACCTCTTTTATTGCTTCAACCTCTAACCACGGTAAGCGCTTCAGACCATTGGCCCCTCATCTTCTCATCATCCTTCTTTTTAAATTCATTGCTAGTAAGAGCGTTGGAAACTTCATTGAAGGTGATAGATTCGTTACCATAGGTTAAGATCGAAACGATGTGCTCATAGTCTTTATGCAGTGAGTTGAGGAGAATCATCGCCTTGTCCTCATCTTCCACCTTGACGTCGATGTTCCTCAAATCTGTGAGTAGTTTGTTGTAGTAGTCGAGGTGTTCTTCAATTGAAACACCTTCTTCCATCTTGAGGCCAAAAAGCTTCTTCTTTAGGTGTAGGCGATTCTGAATGTTCTTCTTCATGTACTTCTCACCAAGCGCATCTTATAACGCTTTCGCGTTCATCTTCTCCATGAAAGAGTACTTCTTCTCCTTTGTCTAGTAGAGCCGGATCGTGCCACAAGCGGTCCGGTTCATCATCCTCCACTCCGAGTTCGACGTCGTAGTCGGCCTCTCATCTAGTACTTGATCTCGACCAAGTTGGTTCAAGATGTCAAGTACTTCGCATCTCCACATACCGAAGTTGATACGCCCATCGAACTTCTCAATTTCGAACTTCGTACTGGATACTATAGTTTGCGTTGTTGAAGATTGCGACATTGAAGTAGAAGCGTCATCGCCACCTTTGCTCATCTTCTTCGTCTAGATCTTCGTCGCCAAAGCTCTGATACCAATTGTTGTGTGCCCAGCGGAAGCAATCAGATCGCCGAAGTTTCTAGCAGAAAGAACAAATAGAGAGAAAGCAAACAAAAGATTAGGACTTCTTAATGACCAATGAAACACTTCTCTTGATTTCAATTAGGAGAAATAAAAGACACTCAACTACTCCTAAGAAATCCTCACAATTGGCTCTCTCAAAGATGGCTCTCAATGATCATATGGAATTTGCAAGAGGACCTCATACAAGTTTTCACAATGCTTTAATGGAAGCTCAATTGGATTCCCAATTTTTCGATGATAATAACAAAACATTCGGTATCCTTTAATAGGACTCAAATGGGAGGGGGTTGGTGCACCAACCCACTTTAGGTTGATGCACCAACCCACCACCAACCCTCCTTGGGTCGATGCACCAACCCAAGGGCAGCCCACATGGGGCTGATCGAGCCAACAACCACATTTGCTTCATTTTCATGCAAGTTCTGGTAAATATATATATTCTCTCCGTTGTTTGCATACAGTTGCATATGTGAAAGGTCGTGAGTTGACCCTTTAGAATCTTGTTCTAGGTACAACACCTTTCTGGCACTCGTCTTCGATTCCTGCACTGCTACCTTTATGGGGAGTTTCATAGAGCATTTGGTGGATTATCCATGTTCCATCGTAGCTGAGCGATTGAAATGTATAAACTTGAATGATGTTAGTTAGCATTAGTTCTTTTGTGTCAAACTGAATGAATCAAATGATGATTAATGTTTGGACATTCTTGACTCAAGTTCCTATGGTGCAAATAGTGAAGATAATCTCAATCAAGTGGGAGTGCTCTTTATTGCATGATAAGATTACAAATGGTAACGTGGACATAGGACCTCTAAATAGCTAGAGTAACATGTGATAAGTGGGGTTTCTTGGCAACCTAATCTAATTGTGCTCAAAACTTTGAAATTGTGTTTATTTTTGGTAGGCTTTTGGGGGTGGGGGGTGGGGGGTGGGGGGGTGGGGGGTGGAGGAGGTGGTGGAGAAGACCATTGTTTTAACATAGCAGCTTTCGAAGAAGAAGACCATTGTTTTCACATAGCAGCTTTGGAACAATATGTAATTGGGTTGAATTATGGTGGTCAAATAGAGAATCATAGCATTCAAGACGTGTCAGGATCGTGGATTTTTATCATCGTGGCATGCAGTTTTTATGATTGGTTATTTATTCAGGTTCATCATCCTAGGTTCCTCATGACATATATGTGTGTTACTCATCTAAATTAGTTCGAATTAATTTGAGAAAACAAACTACTTTTGAATTGTGTTTACAGGTGTTTTCTCACCACAGCTCGTTGACCGCCAGATGTGTGGTCAACGTGGTCAAGGGGCCGGTTTGGGGGTCCCTTGGGTTCGCCGAGCCCTCTTATACTCGGCGTGGAAGAGCTGAGGGGAAGCCTCTGCTCGGTAAGTCGCGCTCGGCCTCGGTCGTATCCGCGACGAGGGGTAGCCTCGGCGCGTTGCGAGTGGGTCGGTGCTTGATCGGTCGCCCTCCTGGCGACTGCGACGGTGATGGTCGACCGACGTTGAGGGGTAGCCTCGGCGCCTCGGATGTCCTCTTCCTGGACAGATGAAGAAACTCGTCAGGGAGGCCGGACCTAGGTTCCGGCCAAAGCCCCTCCGATGCTTAAGTCAGATCAGGATCTGAAAGGATACTCGGCGGGGGAGATCCGGCTTGTGAGGAAGCCGGAACGTCAACCCAGGCGGCACGCGTTTTGAGGGAGGGGGGCAATGAAGTGGCGAAAGCCTAGGTCGTTGATGGAGTACCTCTGTGTGGGTTACCTGAGTTTCGATCCCCTTCGTCGTCGTCCTGGCCCTTCCCTTATAGGGCCCTTCCTGATTGCCCCACGTCCTGCCTCCTCTCACGTCCCCACGATCCGCCTCCGCCTCCTCCCATTCGCGCGACGTGGTGAGGTGGCCCATTAACGGGTCGTTAATGGCCATCATGGGATCGCGGATTCAGGGGGGCGGTTAATCCGGCCGAATGTGGGCCGGTCGGGTGTACCCGAGGGCGAGGTGGCTGGGCCTTCCGCTCCGTCCGTGGGCCTCCTTTGGGAGGGCCCGTCTTCTCTAGCGGGCTTCTCCTTTGAGGTTGGGCCGTTGGCCGTTGTGCTTTGGGCTCGCTGACATTAGTCGTAACAAATTGCATCTAGAAATTTGTTACTAGCAAGCCAATTTTTTTATTTTCTTTATTTTGTTGTATGTTTATGCAGTTTTATTCAAATCCAAGTAGCTATTAATCAACATTAAATGAAGTTTAAGATACATTTTTATTATCTATACATGTACTTTAGACATTATTATTCGTAATTGTATTCTTATTATTAATGTTATGCCAGTCTAATAAACATATGCTTCAGTGATACAATCACAGAGGGTTGTCATTTTCCAGGCAGTTGTTTTCGATTTCCAACCTCAAGATCCCGAGAATGTTTATGTAGCGATAGCGGCTCTTTCTGGAAGAGAAGTGCCAGGTGAAACTATGTCTTGAAGACCAAATTTTGGGTTATGATTCTATAGTTATAAACCGGCAAGGATTGTAGCTCTCCATTTTATAACACAGCCATTGTTTTACTGTTATGGAATTATAAAAAAATAATGATGGATGTAATCTTTTTCAGTCATCTGCTTCGTGCCCTATGAATTAAACAAGTTAGTAGAGGCTAAATCATGTACTTGATCAATATGTTTGTGATCTGTTCAAATTGTTTTCTTAGTCACATTAGTTCTCTGACCTCAAACTTGTTCTTTTGTCATGATTGTATAAACACTATTAGACTTAACAATGGTGATAATCATTTTAATTAAAAACAATTAAAACTAAACGTCTCTTTTACCTCAGCAACATATTTAGCTTAAGAATGTAATTCTGTTCTATTAGATCATCAGTGCATTGCTGGACATATGTAGCGTAAGTGTATAATTCTGCTCTTTTCAGTCATCAATGCATCCAAATTTTAGTTGTGTGACAATATAGCCTATGAGTTCTAGACTACCTGGCTTGTTTTTCTTGCCTTGAGTTTTCGTCAATCAAAGAAACTTCAGCGTGAAATCACTGTCCTCAAAGAGTTCATACCTTAAGAGTTCAAGGCTTCAAGCTTTTCTTGTTGACTACCAATGTTTTCTTCTCATTAATTTCCTAAGATGCTTCACTATAGCCATGCATGCTACATTATGTGATGCTATTTTGATTATGCATAGTAGACTTCAAGCTAGACACCTGTAAAAGAAGTATATGTGGGTCTGTATTAACTGATAATATATGAAATTACATGGTAACAATGTAGATCGAGTGTAACAGTAATACAAAAAAGCAAATTTTAGATACTTGGGTAATATGTCGTTTAGGCATGGCAGACAAATGGCTGATGTGAACAAGAAGCACCTTATGACTTAAAGAGTATGAACAGATTTATGGAGTAAAGTAGTAATCCTTAGAAAGCTATCTCTAAGGAGGATTCATTATATACACTGGAGAGAAAATTGCCTGGAAAAGAAACAATTCCAAAAAAGGGATTAATGGAAGTAGTTGAACTTATTTTTTTTACATATTGGTTATATGACAGTATGTTAACCTTCATTTCACAACTAAATGATTTAGAGGTGATATTGACATCTTGCTTCATAAAAAGTCTGCATAGTTCACTGCTAACAAAAGAGACTCTTGGAAGTCTTCATAGATCATGTAACCTTGTAATGCTAACAAATGGAACTAACATTAACAATTTGGAAGTATTTGGGTGGTACTAGGCTTAGTTTTTTGAACTTAAGAAAATACCTAATGTAATAGTTCTAAGTTGCATCAATTTCTGCCACTTTTGGGCAGCCTACCTATGCCATAGGGACATTTCAAGTTGTGGTCCAATTTTGTTGTCAACTGTGAAGACAGATTAGGACTGGAACAGAGGTTTACGGTGAGTTAAATTGGTGAAGACACAGTCTGAGCCAAGACACCCTAACATTAAAGATTAAGCTATTAGGTAAATGTCTAACTTCAATTTTTATATTCCTCATTTTTTCTATTATTTTCAAAGATAGATTATTTTTCTTGCGCCGACCTTCAAATTCAAGGTGGATTCACCTTGAGTTTGATAACCAGATTAGATAAGGAATTGAAGAGAAGGAATAGAACCGAAACGACAACCCAGACGAAGAATCGAGAAAGCGTCGGGCTTAAAGAACCAGAATGCTGAATTTGAGCTTTGATTCTATATTAATATAGATTAGTAACAAGAACATGGAAGGGAGGGGACACAACGGGTTAAATTGGTCATAACCATGTCCAAAATTCTGTAACTCCAAGCTTAAGCTTTAGGTATATGTCTAATATTAATTTTATGTTCCTCACTTTTTTCTATTATTGTCAATATGGCAGCAGCTTAGTTATAAAATTTGTAGGTAGGAACCCGCAGTTTCCCTCCAAATTATATTGCATTTGCATTATGGATGCTGAGATGGGCGGATGTTTACTTGTGCTTGACAATTATGAAGCCAACGGTAGTGGTTCAACTCCATCCTATTATCACTGCTCATATTGTATTATTTGCATCTGAAGCCCAAGAAGGAACTAGCACCAAATCTTTCCAATTCATTTACTCATACAGTATCATGGCTTGGCACTTAATTCATCATGGGATGAAAAAGTATTCTATATTACATTTGAGGACTTTTTTGAATTGCCTTGCTGACTAGGACAAGCTGATGTCATGCTGATGTATAAAGAGATTGATAGAAGAATGACTAGGATTTAATCTTGATAAAAGAAGGGTTGAGATGAGTGTTTGGAAAAACCAAAAAATCTCAGCACATGGATCGCTGACGTGGCTAGATTCAATGAGATTTGATCACATGTATTGATGACGAGGCAGAAATCCCATCCATTCAATCTAACATAAATTAACACAGCTTGATCCGATCCAAAAATTGAATCCCCACCTGTTCCCAATAAAAAAACTTTAACACCTCTCTCTCGCATTAACTCTTCCTCATCAAAATCAATCTCTCTCTCTTACTCCTCTCTCTCCACATAATTAATTATGGGAAATAATTACTTATGTGAAAG